>OW569407.1:50642333-51242333 GCA_937654795.1 Cistogaster globosa
GATAATCGCGACGGTAAGCCAACGTCCACAGACCCAGCTACGCATCTAAAACAAATCACAACCAAACGTTTTTAATCAATCAACATACGTGCAGCATACCAACTAATTTCTACAATCGCATTTTGGGTACCAGTCCCTGGTTTCGTTTCATAATGATGGTAAAAAAAAACAAAATTTTTTTTCTTTTAATATTTGCATAAATAGTTGCATGGTTTACTTACATCCAGCAACATTTATATTTTCAAATATATTAGAAGTTTAACTACTACAAAATAAATAAAAAAAATATATATTTTAAACAATTTTATATCAAATACAATTACATAGTAAACATTCTTTTGTGACTCCCTCATCTTAATTTTAAAATTTTACTTAAATTCCACATGAATCAAAATATCTAAATTGAGAAAAACAAAATTTTACAAACAATTAAAAATTCTTAATCAAGTTTCAAATATACAAAACAATTTCAAAAATGTCATATGATTAACTGCTCAAAATAATAAGAACATTTTTAAACACTAAATGAAGAGTTTGAAAATAAAATATTAAGAAGAATTCACAAACGTAATAAAATTTCCCTTTGTTTTCGCTCTGATGGCTCAAGACAAGTGGTCAAACATAGTCGAAGAACTACTGACATATAGGAGTCAATTTGATAAAAGTTTTTAATCTGTAAATAAAACACAAAAACCAAGTACCGAAACTATTAATAAGCATTTGCAACAATTACAACTCTATTATAACCAAACAGTCACCTTAATTAATCATATTAAGGATGAATTAACGGATGAGCATTTCGAGGAGTCTCAAGAAAATCTAAATAACTTGCGAACAAAAATTTCAAAAACTTGTGAAGAACTTGAATTGTCACATTACCTGATAATATCGTAGAAATAAAACTTCCAACATTGAATCTACCCCAAAGTGCCCCGCTTGAATTAACTATGGCTAACTCCATCAAGTTTCTAGAAACTGCCAGCAAAATTCTACCTGATTTTGATGGTAATTTCATTAATCTACGTAAATTTATTGACGCAATTAACTTGCTAGTATCTATTAAAGGAACAAATCCAGAATTCCTCCTTATAAATATAATTAATACAAAGATAACGAGGGATGTGCGAAATCAAGTAGAAGGATTTAATTCAATTAAAGCAATTGTTGAAAAACTAAAAAATGTTATAAAAGGGGACTCGGCGGACAATCTAATAACAAAAATAACCGCCGTCAAGCATTATGAAAAAAATAAAACCCAGTACGTAAAGGAGATTAAACAACTCTCTAATGAACTGACAAATGTTTACATGTCGGATGGCATGAATGAAGTGGCAGCAAACAAAATTGCTACAAAAGCCGCTACCAAATCACGGATCCAAAATGCGAACTCTGAACGAGTTAAATTGATAGTACAGGCTGGCATGTTGAAATCCATTGAGGAGGCTACATCAAAATTTAAAAAAAAGGTGAACAGACAAATAGCTTCAGTATGTTCATTATGAACATAGAAACAGAGTATCGGCGACGACCACCTGACTACCCGTCTGGGGGAAAACTAAACAAAAACGATTTCTAGAAGCAGAGGAGTAATTTCAAATATATAAAAAAAAAAAAAAAAACAAAAACGATAACAGCGTCGACTCCGCAACCTTTAATAGTAACTATATTTATCATTTTAATCTGAATTTATCAAGCTATTGCTCTATTAGGAACACATTAAGGAAAAATGTCAATACATTCTTATTAGATACTGGTACCAGTGTATCTGTAATATAAAACAGTTGCATAAAAACACAGGAAAATCTCAACCGTACTGTTAAGGATCTTCGCCTTGGGCTTTATTTCAAGCGCTTGTTGCTCAAAGAAATGGGAAGATTACTTAAATGTTTTTAAACTAATGATTTTCTTACAGGCACATAAACCTGAAGAATTTTCATTTTTGTTTATGACCTCTCAAGCACTTGAACCTGGAGGTAAATTATTTTCGTTGGCGCAACAACAGCACTTGAACCGTGTTCCTTGCTCTTAATTAAAAAAACCGTTTCTTTCAGTTTTAAAATAAGAGTTATTTAATTTTGAATTTTCTTAGTCTTATATGCTAGTTTTATCAAAGAAATATGCTTAAATTGCATATTTCTTGTAGCAACAATTTGCGATAATAAAAATATATTAATATAGGGCAAGTGTGTCATATTAAATTACAATTGTAGGTTATAATATAGTAAAAATATATTGTAATAAAAATGTATGAATTTAGGACAAGTATGCAATATTAAATTACAATTGTAGGAAGTAATAAGCTAAAATAATTTGCAATTAACGTGTATTAATTAAGGCTAATTGTGCTAGTTTATTGAACTTAAATAATTTAATAAATAATAAAAAATGTAGTAATTCAGGTTGAAGTTTATTAAACTTAATTTAATAATAATAATTTAATAAATAATGCTCGTGCATTAACATCCTCCCCCCGTTGAGTGCAGCTCAAAATATTTCTTGCTGTAGGGCTATTGTTGAAAATTGTGTTGGTTGTTATATGTGAACAGTGAAGTCTGAGTCGAGTTGTAGTTTGCGAGGTGCTGGAGTTGGAGTTGACCGTTGTTTGCACTTTTGTTTTACTAGTAAATATATCACAATGCTAAAGACAACTATTAAGGATGTCATGTGATCATAGTTGTGAGCTTCAAGTTTGTTTGGGAGTCTTAATATTTCTCGTGCTGCTAATGATTTTTGTAGAGCTGTTAAATTTTTTACTTGGGAAATATATTGATTCGCATCTTCTTTTGGTAACAATGGTTTAATGCGTTCTTCGTCGTTGTTGGATTAGTTCCCAGAAGCTGGTATATGATTTTTCGATCTTGCTGGATATCAGCTTTTGTCAACGCAACGTCGTGAATTTATACTTAAAAGTGCACTGTGGTTCTAATATAAGGAAGCCAGGTCCTTCAAGTGTGAATTCTGTGATTTCCGTTTTGCATAGTGCTGTTGCCTGAGAGGGACTTGAAACCGAATATTTTCATTTGTTTTGATCATGAAGGGAAATCCAGACTTCTTTATCTTTCATTTGCTGTACTGGGCAGTCTGATTGGGTGTTGTTGTGAAATAAATTAAGTTCGCAGGCACATGTTGATGAGCCATCCTGATGCCTTATGTGTTTTTAGAATGCTTCCTAGAGGCCACTGTAAAGGAATTGTGTTGTCCTCCATTATTATTACCATGTCTCCCGATTTAATGTTATCCTGTTGTTTGTTCCATTTGTGTCTGTGTTGGAGTTCTGATAGATACTCTTTTGACCAACGCCTCCAAAATTCTGATTTTAAGTGTGTAACTAACTTCCATCTGGTAAGAAGGTTCTTTCGGTTTCCGGTGGCTGCTACGTCAATGTGGGAGTTGAGTGGTGCTCCTATGAGAAAATGGCCAGGGGTTAATGCCGCCAAATCTTTCGGATTATCTGACATCAGACATATGAGTCGGAAATTAAGAATTCCTTCAATTTCTATGACCACTGTGTCAAGTTCTTCATATGTTAGTGATGTTGTTGATACACTTCGTACAAGGAGAAGTTTGGCCGATTTTACTGCCTCCTCCCATAAGCCTCCGAATCGAGGTGCCCTTGGTGGTATAAAATAAAACATGATGCCTCGAGCTGTACATTCTTTATTTATTTTTTCGCTAGCTGAATCTCCGCATACTGCCTCTGACAACTCTGCCAGTTGATTTTTGGCCCTAACAAAGTTGGTAGCATCGTCACAGTATAAGTTTTTGCAATGGCCTCTACGGCTTATGAATCTTTTTAATGCCCCTATGAATGCATCTGTTGTTAAGCTGATAAATACTTCTAGACGTACTGCTTTAGTAGCAAAACAGCAGAATACTGCGATGTAGTCCCTTTGAGGTCTCTTTCCTCTGATCTTATAGTGGACCCAAAACGGACCACAAAAATCAACTCCAGAGTTAATGAAGAGTCGAGCTGGAACGATTCTTGTAGATGGCAGATTCCCTATAATTTGAGTAAGAAGTTTTGGTTTAGCTCTAGCGCGTTTTATGCAATGCTGGATGCTTGATCGGGCCATTGATTTTCCCTTGATTGGCCAGTATTTTTGTCTTGTGTGTGATAAGAGTGCCTGAGGACCATTATGACAGTTTTCCTCATGTACCATCTGCATCAGCAATGTGGATATATGGATAATGGTCATTATAAGGGATAAGCATTGGATGTTTAGTGCCATACGGAAGCTCTGATGCCTCTAATCTTCCTCCCACTCTGATGATGCCGTTTTAGTCCAAAAATGGGGTAAGGTTATTATATGGGCTATTTTTGCTCACTTGTTTGTACCTTATTAGGTCTTTTAGTTCTTCGTCAAAAATTTGAGTGTTGCGTTGCCCGTACAATCAAAGTAAGAGCATGTTCTAGTTCTGGAACTGATAATGATAGCTTGGATTGTTGATTGCCCCGTTTTGTATTGTTGATGAATCTCACAATGTAGCCAACTACTCGTTGTAGAGTTCTGAATGAGCCATTATGTTTTATGTTGTAGATCACACTATCTGTAGAATCACTCGCTTTTGATGCTGCTGCTACCTTTTTTCGCTCTATATTAAAATTCTGATCCATGATATTTGTTTTGGAGACTTCTTTTGGCCATATCTCTTGTTGTCCATGTAGCAATATGGGTCCGTAGAACCACAAATTGTTTGGTGCGAGTCTTCTTGGAGAGATGCCATGCGATAATATGTCTGCAGGATTGTCTTTTGAGCTGACATGTCGCCACTATTCTGTTATTGACAATCCTTGTATTGCAGCTATTTGGTTAGCCACAAATGTTTGGTATGATGATGCTTGGGAACTGATCCAGGCCAAGACGATCTTTGAATCTGTCCACGAATAAGTAGGAACATCCTTGTATTTTAAGTCTTTCCTTACTCTTGATGTGAGCTGAGCGCTTAAAAGTGCTGCACAAAGTTCGAGACGAGGTAGAGTCTGACGCTTTAAAGGTGCTACTCTAGACTTTGAGCATAATAGTCTTACGATAATCTGCTTATTTTTAGTTGTTGATCTGATATAGACTGCTGCGCCATTTGCTTTTTGTGATGCGTCTGCAAAGGCATGAATTTGTATGTTGGATGTCACATGTCCTTCGAAGATATGTCACGTGATTCTTAGGACTTTGGTGTGTTCTAACTCTTGTCTGAATGTAACCCAAGTTGCATGAAGATTTTCTGGCAGTGCCTCCTCCCAGCCTAACTTTTTCTGCCAGAGTTCTTGGATGAATACTTTAACGGTAACTACAATCGGTGACAGTAGTCCCAGAGGATCGAACAAACTAGCCAAATCTGAGCTAACTGTGCGTTTTGTGACGTGGTTAATCTCCCTTAGACATACTTTTACACATAGTATGTCATGTTGTGGCATCCATGTTAAGCCCAAAGTTTTCACGATATGGTTGTTCTCACCAACAAAGTCAAAATAAACTTCTTGTTGTTTTTCGGCGACGTTTTGAAGTAGTTTTGGATGATTTGTTGCCCATTTTTGTAATTGAAGACCATGCTGATGCAATATGTATTGTAGTTCAGACTGAATTGCTAGAACAGTGTGCAAGTCATCCCCTCCGCCAATACCGTCGTCTACATAGAAGTTTTCGAGTAAAAATTGAGCTCCATATGGGTATCGTATCATGTTTGTCTTAGCAATTTGTTCTTAGCATTTTGTAGCTAGATAAGGTGCAGATCTCATTCCATATGTGACTGTATTTAGTTTATAATACTTTATTGGCTTAGTGGGATTTTCTCTCAAGATAATTATTTGAAAGTTCCTACCATCTGGGTGCATTACTATTTGCCGATACATTTTTTTATGTCGGTTGTGAAGACAAATCGTGGACACCGAAAGCGTAGTAGAATAGAAAACAATTCACTCTGTACTATGGGTCCTGTATACATTATGTCGTTCAACGAAGCTCCGTTAGTCGTTTTAGTTGAAGCATCAAAAACTACTCGTAATTTTGTTGTTAAACTGTCAGGTCTAAGTACACAGTGTTGAGGAATGAAGTAATTTGGTGTTTGTATAGGGTTTATGTCTATTTCGGCCGTATGCCCCAATGCTTCGTATTCTTTCATGAAATTTATATATTGGGTTTTAATGTCTTAGCTCTGTCACGGAGCGACTTGTAGTTGTCAGTATAGCCTTTAATTGGGGTATCTACTAGCTCTTGCACAAGTTTGTTGACCAATAATCTTTTGTTGTTATATCGGTCCATCACCATGGTCCATGCAGCGACAAAATTTTCTTCAGTGGCATCAAAGTGCTTTATCAAATTTGCTGCTTCTCCTACTAACTGTGTTTTTAAATACATTTTTTTAATTTTAGGCATTGATCGCCTTATCACCAGAGATAAGAATATATCATAGAATTCTTGCCACTTGAGGTGATTTCCACCGAATTTTGGTAGTGCGACTTTTGGCATAGGTAAGGACTCTGAATCAGTTATATTATGCTGGGACTGTTTAATTGCGCCTACTGAATTGATTACCTTCCGAAGCTTGAACCGTGTTGCTTGCTCTTAATTAAAAAAGACCGTTTCTTTTAAAATATGAGTTATTTTATTTTGAATTTTCTTAGTCTTATATACCAGTTTTATCAAAGAAATATGATTAAATTGCATATTTCTTGTAGCGGCTAAAACCGTCGCTGAAGCTGGTGAGTCGCACTCGGATACAAGTGCCCCATACCTACTAAACCACCGTACCTCATAACCAGGGTTCGCTTGCGCAACACTTCAAATAGGAAACCCTCTGTTCTGACATTTCTGTCATCCCCTCCTTTGCTCCAGCCTGCGTCCAGGCCTCCGCAATATAGATCATCGCATCTCGAAAATAGTTGCTTCGAGGTGTGGCTTTATGTGCTTGGAGCTTGTTTCGATTGTGGTGTAATGACGTTGATGTGTGCCTTTTTTAAGATCACTTTTACTGTAGTCATCGCATTTGGAATTCAAATCTTTAACAGCAATATAATAACAATAATAATAATAACAATAATAATAATAATAATAATAATAATAATAATAATAATAATAATAACAATAATAATAATAATAATAATAATAATAATAATGATAATAATAATAATAATAATAATAATAATAAATAATAATAATAATAATAATAATAATAATAATAATAATAATAATAATAATAATACTACTAATAATAATAATAATAATAATAATAATAATAATAATAATAATAATAATAATAATGATAATAATAATAATAATAATAATAATATTAAACAATATTTTTATTTTAAAAACTAACCTAGTGCTTAAAAAATTACAAAATAAAATAATTATAAAGGTAAAAAATATTAATATTTAATAAATTATAAATTACGTTAGGATATAAAATCGGTTACAAATTTTACATTTGAGCTGGTTATTTGAGTTTACATTAATTTTTTATCAAAAAGTACAATGAAAAAAGTCTAAGTGATAAAAAATTTTGTGTATTCAATTTTAGTGAACTATTAGATACAATTATATTAAATTTTAAACTATAAGGAAAATTAAGTGATGTTAGGTTAGAATGATCACTAGTTTAACCACGATGTAAGATCCTTTAGAGAACTATATACTTGTACTGCAGGTATATTTGCAAATGTTAGGTTAATTTTCTCATACGATAGGTACAATTTTGAACCATAGGTGCTTACTTTAGTGAACAAGATTTTCTATCCCTATATTTAAAATAAAAAACGACCCACAAAAGAACCCCAATGAGCGCAACTTGAAAAGGAAAAGAGATCAGTGTCTCCAAGTTGACCAAACAAGGCAACCAAAATAGTGTAAAAGAATTTACAGTGAATATATACTCATTAATTAAAATTAATACCTACAAAAATCAAACAAATTATTAACTTACCTTAACTCTAAAATATAAAAGTGTAAGAAAATTAGTAAAGTTATTAAATATTTATACTTACCCTATTTTTATATTCCTTAATACGTTGAGTTATAAATTTATTAAATACCTACCTAAACCGAAACCTAACCCTAAAAATTGAATAAGTTATATTTACAAATAGGCTGAAAAATCCTAACCTAAAAAATTGTGGCTTAAATCCTATGTATGTTATCTAGGAAATGAATAAATCAATGAAAGCATAAAATTAAAACGTTTTTGAAGAAAAAAATAGAGAATTATTTACTTCTCTCCGGCGTAATGTTTGTATATAATATTATTGTCGTCCCCCTTTAACCCGTTAAAACATGGTCCCTTCGAGCCATTAAGGGTCACAAATAGAATATACAGTCCAAAAATAAAATTTTAAACTCAAACACATTTATATAAAGAAGCAAAAAATATACTTTGATATAATTACCTATATACTAAGAATATTACTTCCACAAAAAAAAAAAAAAAAAAATTAAAAATATTAACATTAAAACAAGTGTCTGCAAAAACAAATAAAATTACAAAACCTACCCTTATTTTAGCAAAATTTTAGTAAATGTATTGCTAAAATCATTAAACAAACCAACAAACAAAACAACACAAAAAACCAACTATAAATAAAACTTTACTAATAACAACAACTAACATATACTTGAGAGTAAGAAATAACAAAAAAAAAAAAAAAAAATAATCATACTACATACATATATATTAAGGCCCTAATCGTGTAATTCACTTGCGTTAAATGCATCACCCATGCTTTTGGGAACGCGTCACAAAGAATATGCAATTTTATTAATCACTACGTCATTGCGTTTGACGAACGCCGAAATATTACAACATTGTCAAGTCATTACGTGGCTATTGTTACTATTCTATATATTTATACTAAAATTTAAGATAAAACCTTACACAAAGCTTACTTATTTGGCGTTGGCAATGCTATTAGCCAAGCAGCTGTTCAACAATTTTGTTTACTTCTTAATGAAAATATTTCAAATAAAATTTTATGCAAAGTAAAAAAAATGTTCGCACTTATGGATATGTCGTCTTCTTCGATAATGAAGATTCTTTGAGCATCCTTGACATGTCTGTTAAAAGAAATTAATTGCGCTCTACCATCAGCATCATGAAATTGACGAATAATCAGTAAGTAGAATAAAGTAGTGGAAATATGCATTACTTTTAATTTACTTTCGAAAAATTTAATGAACAAATGAACAAGGAAAATTGGTTATATATATTGCATGAGATAACACCTTTTCTATAAGAAACCTACCGTGCGACAGCTGTATCAAAAGAGGCAAAACTTGCAACAACAATAAGGTTTTTGCAACTGGGGGTATGAGCTTATAACATCTCTTTCACAGTCCAAGGTTAGTGGCATTATTAACTAATATTTGTCCGATATGGAACAATCGCTTTGTCCAAAATGGATAAAATTTAATCTTACGGCAGAAGAGGATATTAACAGCAAGATTGAATTTGTTGAAAAATTTGGTATCCCAGGTGTAATTGGCTGCGTCGATAGGACGCATTGTGAAAGTATTACCCTGAAAAAATCAATTATTTGAAATATTTTCTTTATAAATAATACTTTTATAAACTTTTAAAACTAGCGCCAGGAAATTGGAGGCGTTAAATTTGACAACTCAAGTGATAATAAAATCAGTGTTGTGATTTGCAAACAGCATTTATTAATGTAACAATATTTCCAAACTACTTGTTCTATTTATGTGTCATTAATACAGTGTGTGGCCATCAGATGGGATACATGTTTATTATTGTTTGATTGATTATGGTGGTACGCTACACCCTCACCCTTAAGAGAAAAATTATGGGAGTGATTTTCCTTTTCTATTTTAATTTCATATCACCATTACAATATTCTTGCTTATACTAGTATATGTTATAATAATTAATTTAGTTTTTACAGTATTCATAATTGTATTTATTTAATTGTTACAATATATTGGTAAGTGGTGATCTTAAGTTTTATTACAAATATATATATATTTTTTTATAATGTATTAAATTTTTTTAAGTTATTGTTATGAAATTCATTTTGTTTTCCATTATAGTCTATAGTACTGTTTACGCCATTCCTACTTATTAGTCTAAAAGGTCCTTTATATGGGCTTTGACCCTTTTTTCTATTTTTATTTTAATTTTTATTAATACTAAGTCACCTGCGTTTAGCCTAATTTTATTTTTGAATTTATTATTTAAAATTCTTTTTTGTTTTGTTTTTACTACTAATTATTTTGCTCTATTGAAAGCAAATTGTAATTTCACTCGTAATTCTTGTACGTAGTCTTCATAATTATAAATTTTTGTTTCATTGTTTAGCATATTAGAGGGACGACATGGCAATTCTCCATATACAATTTCAAAAGGTGTGTATCCCGTATCAATGTGTGGTGCCGTATTGTAGGCAAAAGTGAAATACGGAATCATTTGCGGTTGTTAACAAGAATTCATTAAGAACCCTTTGGCTTCTTTCTATTGAACCTAATATTTAATGTTGGTATGGTGTTCAAAATACTTGTTTGATTTGTAATAATGAGCATATGTTTTTCATAAGTTCATTTGTAAATTCTGTACCTCTGTCGGATTTAAGTACTGTGACAAGTGCATCTTTTGTCGGCATTGAGTGTGCAACGACAAATTTCGTCAGTTCGCATTGCATTGTTAAGATATAGCGGTATTCGTTTAAAATTCTAAGAGGACCTACGGTGTCAATTGAAATCACCTCAAAACTATTGTTTGGTGTGTCTGTTAGTGTAAGTGGTTCTTTTATGTGTTTTGTTTGTTTATTTTTGTTACAACTTTCACAATAAGATATGAATTGTTTTACCATCTTGTTCATGTTTTTCCAGATGTATGGTTGTTTTAATTTAATGATTGTTTTTCTTATTCCTAAGTGTCCAGCGTGGTTGGTGTTGTGGAATTGGTCAATTAGTTTATATTTTAGAATAGCATCTGTTATTCTTTTTGGGGAATTATATATTATTATTTTTAATTGAGGACTTTCGTTATTTCTTATTATCTTTGAGATGTAACATAGGTCGCTTCCACGTAGTGCATCCTGGGTAACGCTAAATGATCTATAACCCCCCTGGCACGACCATTTTCTGTCCAAGGGCCTTTCTTCCGATTTTTTCGGCACGTTTTTGTTTGACTTGGGCTGGTGGTTAAGGCTTCTGGACCTAGTTGCACCGGGGTGAAACCCTGTGGGAACGGCTCCAGTTTAAGGTCATAACTATCTCCGTCCCGTTACAACCCTGGCAGGCCTCATAGTACGTTCGATACCCGTCACCGTTAAGTTGGTGGAGTAAGTTTGGTTGAGATTACTCCCAATTAGCAACGGTCTGGCTCTGAGCACCTGTCCCCATGAAGGCTGGTGCCAACCCTCGCATGGCCTCCCTGCTTGCATAGATAACCATGGGACCTTTGAGTTGACTACACATACGGGTGGAGATAGCGGCTATGAGTGGGGACCCATTTCGCAAGAAAAAATCACAAATACAAAAAAGACCACAAAGGCCAACCCTAAAAGGGAGCCGGCTGTATTGAAACGGCAAAAGCCGGCAATCCAGAAACAACCTTCGTCTGTGACCTCTACCTCCAGACCACAGCTGGGTGCAGCGACTCTGTTGTCTGCCTCAACATCCCGCACCATAATCCCCAAGGGTTGCGTAATGCCCTCTTCGAGCACCTCAATTACCCCTGCTACAAAACAGAGTGAAAGAGGGGCTCCCCCGCATATTGGTCCAACTACTGATGTAAGGGCATTGGTTAAGCTAGCCCAAGCAACTGGTAGTCTGGGCCCTAGCACGTTCACCTCTTCTCGTGCACACATCAACGCGTCGACGCGGGCGTATAGGCCCAGAAGATCTGCCTACCGGATCCTGCAAAAACTTGGTGGGCAAGATCCGAACACATTGTCTGAAAAGGACCACACTAAACTTAAATGGGCCAAACAGAACTTGGAGTCTCGCCCTCCACCTAACTTGGCACCTCAGAAACGACAAAGGTCGGCTGAGGAAACCGCTACGACAGTCCCTCAACTGCCCAAACGGCCAAAAACTTCAACATCTAAACCGGTGTCCTCACGTCACCTTATTGAGTTAGTTAAGGATAGCCTCGTTTTGGCTATAATAGACACTAGTTAAAGTGACGCAGTGTCTATAAGGACATAATTTCAGCCAATCCTGGCCCCTCCCCCTCATGTCGTGATGCGGGCTGGTATCAGGGGCATGTTAAATTGATCGCTTGTGCTGATCAACGCTCAGCGGACCTATACAAGCAGGCAATTGACAGCCTAAGTGAAATCTGGTCGGGTGCTAAGCTCTTAGCTGAATCCAAAGATCAGAATCCGAACTTTTCAAGATCCTTCGCCCGAATCCCGGCAGATCCCTCTACTCCGGATGAAATTCTGGAGCTGATTAAACTCAGCAATAAAGAGCTGCCTACGGCTGACTGGAAGGTCGCTAAAGTAAGCGAGCCAAAGGGCCACTTTCGCGACGCTATCATTGTCATTAACGACAAGTCCCTCGCCCCACCTAACGCCTGTAAGGGGGAGATCAACTACGGTTTCGACTCGATCTCTCTCAGGATCTATAAGGGGGATGATACAGGGAAAAATTCTAAACCTCCCACGGAACCTCTGGTACCAGAGGTTGCCGCCGGACAAACTGAACCTATACAAATGGCTCCGGCCTTCATGTGCGGTTCAGATATGTCGGATGACACAAGAAGTGTCATCTCTTCGTACGAGTTTGCTGGTGACTTTTTCCGGCAAATAAGTAGCGGATCCGAAAACCTGGCAAAAAGCGAGGAATCACTCCTGCCTAGCGAGGGCGATTCCGACGCTACCCTTACGGCCAAAAATAATGATGCTGTGCAAATTAACCTTCATCATTCCATCGCTGCTGCTGCGGCCCTACTACTCCGCCTGTCACAGAAAGGAGAGGATATTGTTCTGGTCCAAGAACCAAGGGTTATTAATGATCGGGTTTCCGGACTATCTATGGACGGCTACAAAACTGTCTACGACACAGGTCAAGGTAAGCCCAGGGCCTGCATTATGATTAAGTATAATATTATCGCTTTCTTTCTTCGCAGATTCAGTAACAGAGACAGCGTTGCCATAGCAGTGGACACGGGCTCGAAGGATGTCTGGGTGGTCTCCAGTTATATGGCCCATGATCATGGTAATTCACCACCACATGACCTGCTCAAGCTTCTGGTTGCAGAGGCTAACAACCAAACGTCGGTTATCATTGGGGCCGATGCTAACGTTCATCACCATATGTGGGGCAGCACGGATGTCAATGAACGGGGTGAGTCTCTTCTTGATTTTATATTATTTTATGACTTAAGTATTGTCAATAGGGGAAGCGAGCCTACCTTCGTCACTTCGAGTAGAAGGGAGATTCTCGATCTTACCCTGACAGGTGGTGGCTGGTCTGTTATTGTCAGAAATTGGAGTGTCTCTCAAGAGTGCTCCTTTTCTAACCATAGGTATTCATCTTATAACTTAGATCTGGAATCAGTAAGTTCTGGAGTGTCTCACTCCTACATAAATAGGAAACAAACGGACTGGAATAAATTTCGGTCCATTTTAGAGCTTGGCCTAAGGCCTGCTCCCTTCAAGATAAATGACCACTGCGATATTGATCGGGCGGTTGAATCCTTGACCTTGCTGATATACTCTGCGGCGAAAGCGGCCTGCAATCCACCGAAGCCAAGAGGTAAACCGAAACCCCCTTGGTGGAATACGGAGATTGCATAGTTACGTAAGGAATGTAGAAGACTCTTCAATAGGGCCAAAAATAGTGGAAACTGGCTGCCCTACAAGGATAAACAAAGGGACTTTAAGTATGCCATACGAAGATCCAAAGAGCCTCGTGGAAAACTTTCTGTGGCAACATAGAAAGCTCGTCCGAAACCAGCAGGCTACGCAGGATTCTTAGCACGTCCCCGAGAGTTATTGAGAGTATTCAGAAGCCGGACGGTCAATGGACGGACTCTGTAATCGGTACCTTGGAGACGCTGCTTGATACTCACTTCCCTGGTAGTGAAGGGATTGACAAAGCGATGGGGACTGTAAATTCCGCGTCGGTTTTTCCACCCACTTTCCGGGTGACTAATGCTCACTTAGAGTGGGCCATCATGTCGTTTGATGCCTTTAAGTCTCCTGGGATTGACAATATCATTCCAGCGGACTTGCAACATGGCATAGACCTTATAAAACCATGGCTATTGCAAATCTACAATGCTTGCCTAGAAAATACTTACATGCCCATGGGTTGGCGTGTAGCCCGAGTTGTTTTCATCCCTAAAGCGTGGAAGACATCTCCTATTAAACCCAAGGACTTTAGGCCCATAAGCCTGTCGTCCTTCTTACTCAAAACGCTGGAAAGGATCAGATCAGGAACTCCATAAATCCCGCGCTTATTTCTAGCTCGCAGCATGCCTACACGAAAGGGAAAGCTGTAGAAACAGCGCTGCGCGTGTTAATATCCTATGTTGAAAAATCCCTTTCAAATATGGAATTTACGCTTGCAGTGTTTCTTGACATAAAAGGAGCTTTCACTAACGTCTGCCCTAATGTCGTTATAAAGGCCCTCTTGGATCTCGATCTTAATGCAAATCTGGTGGGATTCTTTGCGCAACTACTGAAGACACGTATCATCACGTCCACTTTGGGAAATGATAACGTTGAAAGGGTAGTAAAAAGAGGCACTCCACAAGGTGGCGTATTGTCTCCCCTCGTCTGGAATCTGGCAGTCAACACGCTGCTACGGCGACTGAACCAAACGGGTAATAGGGTGATAGCTTATGCTGATGACATTGCTATCGCAGTCTCTGGGAAGTACCTGACAACACTCACAGAACGGGTGAACTATTCGCTCAATGTTCTGTCTCAATGGTGCTGCGATTTTGATCTTGCTGTTAACACCGGCAAAACGGAGGTTATGCTCTTCACACGGAGATACAAGATCCCGATTTTTACTGCGCCTAGGCTGAATGGCATTGTGCTCAGTGTAAGTAAAAGTGTGAAATACCTTGGGGTGATACTTAACCCCAAACTTCAATGGAAGGCAAACATTGCCGAAAGAGCTCGGAAGGCGACCTGTGCGCTCTATCTGTCAGAGAGCTCTAGGACCAAGATGGACCATCAGCCTCGGATCATCTCCTGGCTCTATAAGGCAGTTATAGAGCCAAATATTATCTAGGACATAGGGCACTCTAAAATTATCGATCGGGATGTGCCACTGCCATCAATGGTGGACTACATCTCTTCTACTCCCGCTCTGGACCACGGGTTTCGGATCCATATTCCAAATAGGGAGATATGGGTCTGCAACGAAGTGGTTGTGGGTGGTACTGTTGACATCTACACCGATGGCTCGAAACTGGAGGACAGAGTCGGTTGCGGAATCTTCTCCAATAATCTTGGCCTAAGACTCTCCCTTAGACTCCCTGACTACTGCAGTGTCTTTCAAGCCGAGGTAATGGCCATTCTGAAAACATCCGAAATAGCGCTCAGGGACGATCTTTCTGGTCTTGCCATTCGGATATTTTCGGACAGTCAGGCGGCAATCAGGGCGCTTGCTGGTGCATATGGTACATCTAAGCTAGTCCTGAGTTGTCGCTCATTACTGAACACTTTATCGGAGAGATCACAGATTGACCTGTTTTGGGTCCCTGGTCACAGGGATATCCAGGGTAACTGTGAGGCCGATGATCTTGCTAAACGGGGCACATTGCTTCCTAATGTCTCCCCTCTACCAGACGTTGGAATTCCTTTGGCAACGGTGAAAATGGCCATAAAGAACTACTACCTAAATTTGGCTCGCAAATTACGGGTAGATGAAAGTTGCTGTTGTGTCTCCAGACAACTGTGGACTACACTGGACCTCAAGCGGACCAGGCAGCTACTCAGACTGGACACTGTCTAATCGGCAGGCATGCTGAGAGACTTGGTCTGCCTTTTAATGATTTCTGCCGCAGCTGTGGCTCGGAGGATGAGGAAGAGACCGTACTGCACCTCCTGTGCCACTGCCCATCCCTGGCTCGAAGAAGACTAAGAATTCTGGGCTCTCCTTTCTTTGCAACTCTTACGGAGCTATCATCTCACTCTATAAGGGACATAGCGAAGTTCATCCTGATGGTTCTCGGCTGGGTAAAGGGAGTCATGCCGCCTTCTTTGTGGTATCACAACGGGCCATTCGTTTGTGCTCAAGTGAGCTTCGTCGCGAGAGGCTGCCACTTTTAACTAACTAACTATTATCTTTGCATATGCTTCTTTTAATTCTTCTATCGTATATACTTTAAATATTTCATCATTATTTGCTAGCGCAAATTCTTATATATTTTCTTTCTTCATTTTAGATGTCAGTTTTCTCAGAATCGAATCTAGTTTCGCTGATTTATCGCTGAATCTTGCATGTTTATCATCTTCATTATTCATATTCTTGGGATGTAACTTCTTCCTAGTCGAATCTGGTTTCGGTCGTTACAACCTTTATTCTTATTACTCTTATCTTGGGTACGTAATTTCTTCACAATCGAATCTAGTTTCGATGAATTATCATTATATCTTCAACTTTATTAAATTGCAATTTCTTCATATTCTTGATGTCACTGATGGATATACATTCCCATATTTGAAGCTGATCAGACTTCTGAGAAATGCATGTTTTCATACTATTTTCTTCCGTGCGCGCTCTATTATTATCACTATTATTTGCCTTATTTTTAATCTTATTTTCTTCCTTATTTCTCATAGCCCTTGTAGTTACCAGTATTTTTCTTTCCTTATTATCATTTTCTTTTGGTATCATTTGTTTTAATATTCCTGATTCAGGAATCCTGAATCTAATTCTATCCTGGAAAGTGCGTCGGCATTTGTATTCATCTTTTCTTTTTTATAAACAATTGTAAAATCATAGTCACTTAAGTGTAGTCTAATTTTGGTCATTTTTGATAAAGAATTTTTATGCGAAAATAGTGAAATTAATGGTCTGTGGTCTGTTACCACTATGAATTTTCTGCCATATAAGTAAGGCTTGAAAAAGTTATGCTCCAATGAATTGCTAACAATTCTTTTTCTATAACCGGCTTATTAATATCATGCTTTTGTAAAGATTTTCTTGAGTAAGATATTGGTAAATCTTGACCTATTTTACCTTGGGATAATACTGCTCCTAATGCGTAATTTGATGCGTCTGTTGTAAAAATAAAAGGTTTATCAAAATCTGGGTATTGTAATACAGGTGGATGTATTAGTTTTTCTTTCAATTTTTCAAAAGCATGTTGGTATTTTTCTGTCCAAATGGATTTTGTTGATTTCTTTAATAGCGCGTTCAAATGTTTTGCAATGTCGGCAAAGTTTGGTATGAATTTTCTGTAGTAATTGCAAAATGCTACAAACCGTCGTACTTCGTCCGCGTTTTTTTGGAATTGGATACTTTTTTATTACATCATATTTGGATGGGACTGTTTTCACACCGTCTTTTGTTATTAAATGTCCTAAATAAACTACTTCTGGTCTTAAAAAACATTTCTTTGGATTTAGTTTTAGATTGTATTTTTGTAATCGGTCTAGTACTTTTATTAAATTTTGATTGTGGTGATTTAAACTACAGCCGTATACAATTATCTCATCAACATAAAGAAATGCTTCGGATTCTAATCCCAATAGTGCTATTGTAAGCATTCGCTGAAAACTGTTGGAAGAAATTTTTAGTCCAAATGGGAGTCTTTTAAATTAAAAACGTCCCTGTGGTGTGGAAAACTGTGTCAATGGTCTGTATTCTTTATTTAACTCAATTTGATAAAAGGAGCTAGTCATGTCGAGTGTAGAAAACCATTTTGCTGTACCTAATTTGTCTAAAATGTCTTCTAATCTAGTTAGAGGAAATTTGCCATTGACAATTTTATCATTGAGCTTTCTAAAATCTACAAGTCTCCATTCCTTTTTATCTACTATATTCTTCTTTGGTACCAAAAGGAGTGGAGCATTATATAGGCTAATTATTGGTTCTATTATTTCGTCATCAAGCATTTTCTGTACTTGTTCTTTTAATACGTCAGTGAGTGTGGTAATCTATAGTTTTTTATGTAAACTGGTATGTTGTCAGAGGTCGTAATTGTTTGTTCATAAAAATTGCTGACGCTTAATTTTTTGTTTTCTAAATGAAAAACATTTTGATATTTTTTAAATATTCCACAATAAATATGCTTTTGCAAATTCGTCGTTATGGTCTAATTGCAGTTCATTCACTATTCTTTCAAAACGTTTGTTATTGCTCACGTTATTGTAACTGAATTTCTCATAATTTTTAAGTGGGTCAGTCTGGATTTGAATGCCTTTTATAGTTACAGTTTTGTTAGTTGTGTTTAAAATTTTTACGTGTGTCATTCCGTTTTTTGGTGCTATTGAATTACTTAAAAATATTCCCTCTTATAATTGTTTATTCAATATGACGCAATCTTCTTTAAGCTCTAATTTTATGGCTTGTATAATTTCTGTTCTGGGCGGAATTGTTATTTGTAGTGAAGAAATTGATTTTGATTGAATGGGCAGAATTATGGTAGAATCATTTATAAATAAAGAAATTGTAAATCTCTCGTAATCAATTTTACAAAGATATTTTTGCCAAAAATCTCTACCAATTACGCCATCTGTTTCAATAGGAAAATGTGAAATGTGATGAAAAGAATGTTTACATTTTCATCTGGTAAAGATAGTTCAAGATCTCTTGTGCCTAAAGGGTATATTTCTTTCTTTGTGATTCCAGTAAGTTTACAATTTCGCTCTGGGTTAAATCGTTTGCCTTCAAACTCCTTAGACATGCGAATAAGTGATATGTCAGCGCCTGTGTCGATAAGAAATGTCAAAGTTCTATTCTTGTATTTTGTTTATAAAATTTGTTCTGTTGGAAAATACTCTAAATACCCTTAATTCTGGCTCTCCGAAATAGTTATGTATTCCGGACCTGCTTCGTTTCCCGAACTTTGTATAGTGTGTACATATCTATTGTTGTTTCTGTTTATATTCTATTGTAACTGAAATTTGTATGTCTATTATTGTTGAAATTATGGTTCCTAGAAAAATTTATATTCCTTGTTGAATTATTGTTATTGTGATGGTTGATATTTCTTGTGCAACTGATTCTGTTAAAGTTTTGATTGTTGTAAGGCCTATTAGTGTTGTAGTTAGTGAATGTATTGTTGGTTCTGTTGTGACTTTGTGATTGATACCGTGGTTTTTCCTTTCTTGTAGGTAGAATCCTTTCTTATATGTAGAATCGCGTTGCCTTATTTTCATTTACAAGTTCAATTGCAAGTTCTGATGCTTCTTGCAATGTGGTTGGTCGCGACGCGTATATGGTCTATTTAAAGCTTTCATTTAGTCCTTTTTTTGAAAGTATCTAGGGCTTATTTATTATTTAATTAAATTATTATGTTCTTTTCTGCTGTTGAGGCAGTATTTCCTAGTTCTTCTATCCCTAGATTGTTTAGGCTGTCTATTATTATTTTGTCTTTAAATATATTAACTGGCATTTTCCCTTGGAACAGTGTACTGAGCTAGTTTTGTAACCCTGGTATTGTTTTAGTGGTTTTGTACCTGTCTTCTAGCAATTCTTTTAATGCTTCAAAACTTTCTGGTTTTATATAACCTCCTATCGCTGTTCCAACGTAAGAGGTTAGAAAATCTATTTTTGCTGTTTCTGATAAAGTTTTGTTTATCAGCTCTGCTGTTATTAAAAAGCTTTCAAGCTCTACGTAATTACCAGCAAACAATGGTAAAGCTTTTCAAACGGTTTCTAAACTAATGCTGCCATTGTGATATTTTGTCCTGCTTCAGATTCTTTCTCGTGTTCTGCTAAATATTCTTTAATATTTGTATAAAGGTTTTTGAATTGTATTTTTAACGCTATTACTAAATCAGCATTTTCTTGTTCTTCCCCTTCTATGGTAAAGTCTTGGTTTATATTTTCAATATATTCTTCTTTTATAGTTTTCTTTGTATATGTTCTACCTGGATTTTTCTTTATAGTTTTTAGAACTTGTAATTTTTCTATATTTTCTTCCATAGCTTATAAACAAGCATTCTCACCCTTTTTAACTTGTATATGTATATTTATATATGTTTTTTTTTTCCTACACTAATTGTTTAGATTGTTTATAATTCTCTTTTAATTTTGGACGTCGGTAATAGCATTATTTGTGCTTCTTGTATTTTTATGTTTTTGTACATAATTTTTAAAATAATTGTTAATTTTGTAAGCTATATATAATACTAACGCTAATATACCTAAAGTTATTACATATTTTGGTATTATAGTTGCAGTATTTTTCCCTTCTCCATTGTTCGCAATGTTCCACATTACTTTGTGGTTTACCCATTTTGTTATTTATTTTCTTTCGCCAAATGGGACGTACCATTTATAAATATGTACTATTTTATTTCTTGTATTTTATTTCTATTATTTAATTTTCTTTTCTATTTCTTATTTTAGTTTTTTTATCTTTTGCTTTATTTCCTCTTGCTCGTTTTTAGTAGTTGCGAGCACCAAGCTTTTAAAAAGCAACGCCTTATTCTTCCTTATCTGTAACTTCTTCCCAGCTCTCTTCATCTTTTTCTGCTCTTGTGTCTATTCTTGTGATACCTTTTGCTGTTTTGTCCTTCTGCAGTATTCCTCGATTGTAATGGCTTTTGGTCATGTTGTTCTGGGTAAAGGAATGTAGACCGGTACTTCTAAGGGTGTCAATTCCGGCTTATACTCTTCACTCATGAAATTCTTCCACTTCTTAAAAATCTCATCGATTTTCTTATGCATTTTTTAGTGTATTAACTTAAATGTATGCTTTTTGTATTAATACAAAACATACAATAATTATGCAAAATATTTGACAAATGTTGATCCGTTAAGGGCAGGATCGTCATGTGATAAGTGAAGTTCTTAATTTGTGTATACTCTATAGTCCTTGGTTATATTTATACAGCTGCCAAGGAAGACAGCTTAACACTAGGCGTTCAAAGGAACTGCCGAAATATTGAGATATTAAAATTAAAAACAAGGCTGTTAAAGCCGATGTAAAAACACACACTGCGTAAATTTCAAGTTTTTATCTTTTATAGTTCAAAAGATAACACTCTAATCGTAAAAATCACGTCAATTTTGTAACACCCTTTAACTTTTCTATAGCGTTTGTCATGGCCGATGTAGTAACATACACTACGTAAATTTAAAGTTTTGATCTTTTGTAGTTCAAAAGATAACACTCTAATCGTAAAAATCACGTCAATTATGTAACACCCTTTAACTTTTCTATAGCGTTTGTCATGGCCGATGTAGTAACATACACTACGTATATTTAAAGTTTTTATCTTTTGTAGTTCAAAAGATAACACTCTAATCGTAAAAATCACGCCAATTTTGTAACACCCTTTAACTTTTCTATAGCGTTTGTCATGGCCGATGTAGTAACATACACTACGTAAAATTAAAGTTTTTATCTTTTGTAGTACAAAAGATAACACTCTAATCGTAAAAATCACGTCAATTATGTAACACCCTTTAACTTTTCTATAGCGTTTATCATGGCCGATATAAAAACACACACTGCGTAAATTTCAAGTTTTTATCTTTTATAGTTCAAAAGATAACACTCTAATCGTAAAAATCACGTCAATTTTGTAACACTCTTTAACTTTTCTATACCGTTTGTCATTGCCGATGTAGTAACATACACTACGTAAATTTAAAGTTTTTATCTTTTGTAGTTCAAAAGATAACACTCTAATCGTAAAAATCACGTCAATTTTGTAACACCCTTTAACTTTTCTATAGCGTTTGTCATGGCCGATGTAGTAACATACACTACGTAAATTTAAAGTTTTTATCTTTTGTAGTACAAAAGATAATACTCTAATCGTAAAAATCACGTCAATTATGTAACACCCTTTAACTTTTCTATAGCGTTTATCATGGCCGATGTAAAAACACACACTGCGTAAATTTCAAGTTTTTATCTTTTATAGTTCAAAAGATAACACTCTAATCGTAAAAATCACGTCAATTTTGTAACACCCTTAAACTTTTCTATAGCGTTTATCATGCCCGATATAACACCCGTTAACTTTTCTGCAGCTTATGTCATGGCCGACGTAGTAAAACACACACTGTATAATTTTCAACTTAAAAGAATTATTGTAAAAAAAATGAATTCCTTCAATATATTTTTCCTCCCAACAATTGCATTCAAATTCTAATTCATTTAATTCGATGGCGAGTAAATGCATTCACGACGTTTAAATTCACAATACATTCATTCAGATTCCAATTCATTTTTTGGCTGATGAAAGGAATGCATTCACACAAATTTTGTTCATAATAAATTCATTCAAATTCATTAACTTTGTGTGGCCAAGTGAATGGCATTCAAGAATTCAAATTCATTGTGAATGCATTCAAGTTTTAATTCAATTCATTTTTTGGAACAGATGAATGCATTCAAACATGTTAATTCACGTTGAGTTAAAAACCAAAAATGAATCATTCGTTTACAGCTGACTCGAACTCGTCCAATAACGAAAGTCGTAGTCTTACCCACTCAATTATTTAGTTTACTCTTTCACTATTAAGCTTAACGCTTTTACTAACTCATTTACGCTAATAAAAGTTTAATACACAAGGGTGTGATCAGTATTTAGTGAGCACCTGATGATTTACCTTCTTACACATATTGTGATCCCTCTACGTACCGGACTTACTTTATTCCATTATTCATTTCAATATCATTTAATTAATATTCATTAAAACAGATAATGGCACCAAATAGCAAGCGTGGAGAACGTTTCAACCATTGAAGGGGAACAATGTGAAACACAGATTGTGGAATATGTAAGGTAAATCACCGTTTAGTGGATTGCAGGAAATTCAACCGAATGAACTTTGCAGAGAAATACAAAACTGCCGTGAACATGCACTATTGCCTTAACTGCTTGGCAAGAAACCACCTAATAAGAGGGTGAACAAGTAAAGCTCGATGTCAAACGTGCGGCGGTAAACATCGTGGACCCAATCGGATTTTGTTAAATTTGTCTACCCCACGATCACCATCATTAGCCTCTGAAGAGAACTCTACGCCAATTTCTGCTTCTTGCTGGTTATTGGTAACTTCTGCGGCCATCACGACGATAAGGATACAAACCTTGGTCACAACTGTGCTCACCCAATTACTAATGGATAAGGGCAACCAGTCTGTGAGAGCAATTTTTAACCTCTAGGTATTTGTTCATATTCATTACCTTCCTTATTATTCTCGCCCTACAAATTTGAGCATATGCAAATAATTGTTTTTCTTCACAGGTCGCCAGGCCTGAGAGGATGTTCACATTAGTGAATGAATTTTCGATCCTTGTATTTAAAACAAGCAACGACCCACAAAAGCAACCGAATGAGCGCAACTTGAAAAGGAAAGAGATTATTGTTTTCAAGTCAATCAAGCAAGCCGGTATAATTGTATAATTTTATTTAAGTGTTAAATTATCTAAAATAGTGTAAAAAAATTTACATAAAGAGAATTTACAGTAAATAAGCAGTATTAGACAAAACTTTTCTGGAATGGAAAAAATTTCAGTTTCGAAATGATTTCTATTATATATCAACTGCCTGGTAACCTTCTTTTGTAAGTTGCTAAACACTCTCTTTACGATAATATGGCAGCTCATTTTTAAACAAACCGTTATTTTACAAGTTTGTTTTACATAATCTGAATAATATAACATGTGAACAGTACTGTCCGCAAACAGATTTGGTGTTAAAATTTATTTCAATTTAGATCTTACTGCAAGACAAATAGGTAAATATAATAAAATTTATTATTGTTATTAAAAAAATGCAGCAGTTTATTAACTTTGCAGTTTCTTTATAATGGGAAAAGCTCTAAATTCGATTTTAAAAAGAGCTGTCTTAAAAGATAAAAAAATGGCTTTTCGTACCAATTAATTTCAACAAAATACAAAGTATCTCTCGGAGTCATCAACAAAATAAAAAACAAAACAAATTATTAGTTGCTCGAAATTTGGCGGTCGTCCAAAGAAGCTATCCTTAGTTGTTGCGCAAGAAGCCAGGCGCTTAATTGTTTCAGGAGCCAGAGGAAGCTAATGAAATCCTAAAAGAAGCTTAGGCATTATAAAAAGAGCATTTTTAAATGAAAAACGTATGAAAGATTCACCATTGATGATTGAAGAAAGTTACATGAATATTAGATTAATAGAGCAGGGTCGGGTGAACGCAAATGATAGACGTTTAAGATCTCAACATTTGCCAAACTTCAAAATTCGGAGGTGGGCCACTAATGTTTTGGGGATGTTTTCGTGGTAACGAGCCTATGTTGACACTTTAGAGGACTCTCACCTTCTAAGTCTAGATACAGTGTTGTACAAAACAAAAGCAACAAATTTTATAAATATAAAAAGAACTTATTTATTTAGAACCATCGTGGTTTTACAAGAAACAAAAATTCATAAGTACTTCACAATTATGTATGCTTAAAACTAAATAAAAATAAAATTAATTTATGTCTTTACTAAAAAACCAAATTAAACTATTCAGGTCTCTTTAAAAAGTTGTGCAAACCAAAAACAACACAAAAGCAACGCTTCCACTCAGATTCTTTACATTGAAAGCATTCGCTACGACTTTTTAAATCGTTTTCAGGATATACGCTTCTTTAGAATCCCAAAAAGGTTTTCAATGGGTTTCAAGTCGGGTGATTGTGCCGGCTAATCGAGAACTTGAATTCCACTCGCTTCTTAATCCTTAGCTAACCTCGATTTGTGTTGAAACACACTGAGAAGAATGTCCACACCATCACGCTGCTACCCCCGTGCTTAAAATCAATTTTACAGTTCTGTGGTTCAAGCCGTTTGCCTGGCAAGCGTAGTACTGTGGACATACCATCAGAGTTTATTAAGTTAAATTTTGATTCGTCACTAAAAAATAGTTTCTTTATTTTTGAACGGTCCAGTTCAGGTTTGTTTTAGCAAAATGTAATCTGAATAAATAAAAGCACACAAAAATATTAGTACTAATTCAAAAACAGCAAACAAAAATCAAGTAGTTATCTTAGTACCTGTTTTGAATATGTTTCCTGGTAAGCAATGGCTTTTTTGCTGGTCTGTAATTATATAAATTATTTTCTATGACACGTCTATGAATAGTACTGTCGTGCACATTTAACTTAATATACATATTTCTCTTTCTTTTTGCTCGGAAGTTTTTAGTGGAAGCCATTTTAAATGATTCACAGTAAGCTTTCTTTCTGCACACAATTGATCTATTAATGTTATACTTTCTAGCAACCGAAGCTTGATTTTCTCCTTTTTCGAGATCCTTAAAAAATTTAACTCTGGCCATTCTAATACGTTACACCAGTGCTATAAACGTAGAGAAAAAAATTTAAAAAATGATTTATAAAATAATTTTGCCTCTGAGAATTAGTTTACATTGAAAATGTTTGATTTTGACTACTAAAATTCTCTTTTATTACCCATCATAATAGTGCACTTATTTTTTAATGAAAAATTTTACGAGAAATTCCAGTATCAACTTAAATATGAAATTTGCTTTTGTTTTACATGGCACTGTATATTCGTACTCAAACCTGGGCCCAAATCATCGCATTCGTGATCAAATGACTTTGATCGAGATTTTACATTTTGAGATTGCCGTGCTCGATATCGAATAGCTTGTATCGCAATTTGAGATTATGGCATTTGATAACGAGTAGTCGATCGAATACTTTTACTCGAAATGTTATTCGATATGCTAAGAGGTATCGTAAACATAATTATATGTTTTTAATAAACAAAATAAAAATTGCATTGTAACTAATCAATAGTTTTTCCTTGAATAAGTAATAAGAAATACATATTAAACATTCTTTCAAGAATAATAGTATCAAAATCACGACCTTTTTGTTAAGGACAAATGTAGAGTAAATGGCAAACAAAAAGAGTTCATGGCACAATTTATGGTGACCACCCGAGCTTGGCAAAAAATTTAATATGGGCAAGGTAAAATATTTGTTCAGAGGCTATGGGACGAACTTGCAAACAAATTGAATACGTACGGCCCACCTGTGAAAACTGTGTCGGTTTGGCAAAAAGTATGTTTATTTATATAACATCTCCAATCTTATTATAAACTTCAACCAATATTTAAATATGTAGGTGCACGCAGACCAAAAATACAATGCTAAAAAAACTTTCTTTTAACAGAGGTTTAAAAAAAACGGGTGGTGGACAGTACGAAGAAGTGCTTTTTTCATCAGCTGCAGGAGTTGAAGCTGCTGTTGAAGGCGCGAGTTACGTATTGTACCCAACACTTACAACAAATTCCACCAGCTAAACCAGAAAGAAGCATAAACGAAAGAGGCAGAGAAATAAACCTAAATGACTAGAAGTAACGACCGGAGCAACAACAACAACTCATAAACACCTGAACTCAATTCAATGTCGAGTTCATTAAACTATTTTGCAATAATAATAATTAAATTCAGTAAGTCATCTTAGTTTGCATTTTTTTACTAAAAAGACCTAATTTTGAGTTCATTAAACTATTTTGCAATAATTTTATTTTTGTTAATTAATATAAATTATCTTGCATTTTTACTGAAATGGCCTAATTCGAGTTCATTAAATTATTTCGCAATAATTTTATTTTGTCAATTATGCATTCTAAATTCAACACGATTTCTGTGCAATTCTTCTTAGTTAAGCATTTTTAATTATTTCGCAATATTTAAAATTCTTATTATTAATTTTAATATATAAGAGAACATTGTTAACTTTAAGTTAGTTCTTTGTCTTCAGGCTTACAATAAAGTTGTATTTTTTTCAAACATGTTTTGTATACCTAACGTAATTCGCGCATTAAGGCATTTGGTAAGCCACCGCCGTGGAGGTCATACAAAATATTGATCTCCCAATTACTCTGGCTTTAACAGCAAAGGACAAAGGTGTTCATATCGCACAAAAGTTACATGCATTATTTTGAATTAAAAAAATATGTTAGTTTAATCTAATTTTTTTGTTAGTAAATTGGTCAACCTTTTAATATGTATTATTGATATTTATAATATATAATGAATAATTAACTTCTTTTTTAAAACATAAACTTTTGTAAACAGTTTTATCTGCTACTGCATATTCATTAATTAAAATTAATACCTACAAGAAACAAAAAAATTGTTTACTTTCCTTAACTCTAATATATAAAAGTGTAAGATAATAACTGAAGTTATAAAGTATTTATACTTACCCTATTTTTATATTTCTAAATATGTTAAATTCTAGATTTATTAAACCTAAACCTAACCCTAAAATTTGAATAAGTAAAAAACCTAAAACTTGCGTCTTAAATCCTATGTATATCATCTGGAATAAATATTACAGTCTAATAAACACATATCTGTGTCAACAAGCAATAACAACTAAAGTCGAGTTAAAAACAAATTGAGTTATTGCTAATTTTATACTTCTAACACTCGAATCTGTAATGCAAGTCAAATTTCACCTTATTATTGCTTGTGGCCACAGATATAATTATAACGTCTGTTTAAAAAAATAGTGTATTATTTACTTTCCTCCCGCGTAACGTTTCTACAGAACATTGTTGTCGTCACCCTCTAACCTAAATATTTACCCCAAACAAAGACTAAATAATTATATCTTATTCAATGTAACCTCTTCTTTAAGATTACAGAAACACTATTTTCCTTTTAACTAAAACCTCACTTTAATTATTTTGGAACAAAAATTCGTTTTGATTCCTTACTTTACGAATGTCTGACTAACAATAATATTTAACTGAAAATGGCTTCAAGGTATTACAAGCTTAAATAAAAAGGAAAGATTAACTATTACTAAAATTCATTGAAAGTAAAAAAATAAAATAAGTTTTTTGCTTTAATAACAATGTAATTGTATTTTTTATACGATTTATTTAAATAAAAATAAAAATTACTTTTTCGGCTTTGGTTCATTTTTTAATTTAACTTTTTTAAAGAAAATTATTTCTCAACTGTACTCAACCGCGTACATTTGAAAAAATTAAAAAATAATTTAAAAACACGCAAGGCACAGCGCATATACATTCATACCTAATCATCAACAGTTGATATGATACTGGACCAGCATCTATAATGTTGTGAGAAAACAAGTATGAATGATTAAAAATAAAATTTGCATTTCGTGACTATACCGAAGGTGTAGTACAAATTGCAACAAATATACAAGACGTGTTGTAGAGAAGACAACAAAGATATGCTTTGAGTTGTGTGTGAATTTCGTTCAACCAAATTAATGTTGATTAGTTGGTTAAATAGATGATATTTACAATATACACGCAACTCAAGGTGATGCGAAGAATGCTGATGATGGATTTGGCGGTCCTGAAAATGCGGCACTACATTATGCTAGCGTCTAATTTTTCTTGTTTTCTTTGTAAAACGTCCGCGTACATTTGAAAAATAATTTTTCTTTATAAAATTTAATTGAAAAAATTAACCCAAGCCAAAAAGTAAATTTTAATTGATTTATGAAAATCGCCGGCTGGGAAAAAATAAAATTGTAAATAAATTAATTTTTTTATGAAATAACAAAAGCCATAATAGCTTAACAATAAAATCTACAGTTACAACTAACACTATTGTCCAACTGTAATCGTCATATATAAACGCTTTCTTCTTTGTTTTTTATTTTACCTTCACTTGTATTTATTTTTCTTTAATTTTTATTAAATTTTTTGCCTAAATTCGCTATTAGATATGATAAATTATAAAAACAATAGTAAAATTAAAACACCATCAGAATGATATGCATTTTCTACTTTGCTACAATATTTCGAAACTCTTTACTTCTTCAAAAGGGAGAAAACCTTTTTCGGATGTTCTTTGCAATTGCGTCTGACTAGGTACTAAGTTTAAAAACAAACAAAAAAGTACCCCAATTTCAATCCCGATAACTGGATGTTCCTAAAAATGCTTGCGATCTAATTTGAGTGTGGAGTTTCTACGTTGCGTTTCGACGTAACAACTTACGTCAAAACATATTTGCAAATATGTTTTTAATATTTGTGACACATTTACAAATATGTTTTCGTATTTAGGACAAATCTGTTAATATGTTTTCGTATTTGGGACATATTTGAATAATTTAAATATTCGTACAAAAGAGTATGAAGAGGGGTTTTGGAAGTTGTGGACAAACTATGATAGATTACGGGATGGGACCTACCGCATTTTTCAGCTAATAAAGCACAGATATGTAATCTTTTTAGACATTTTTAGAAAAGTATTTAGGATATATGAAAAAATCATTGAAAAGTTTTTATGACCACACATCGTTTCACTGAGGGATTTTGGTAGTTGTGGACAAACTATGATAGACTACGGGATGGGACCTACCGCATTTTAAAGATAATAAATCACAGATATGTAATCTATTTAGACATTTTTAGAAAAGTATTTATGATATATGAAAAAAATCATTGAAACATTTTTATGACCACACATCGTTTCTCTGAGGGATTTTGGTACTTGTGGACAAACTAATATAGATTATGGGAAGAGACCTACCGCATTTTAGAGCTAATAAATCACAGATATGTAATCTACTTAGACATTTTTAGAAAAGTATTTAGGATATATGAAAAAAATCAATGAAACATGTTTATGACCACACATCGTTTCTCTGATGGATTTTTGTAGTTGTGGACAAACTAAAATAGATTACGGGATGAAGCCTACCACATTTTAAAGCTAATAAATCACAGATATGTAATCTATTTAGACATTTTTAGAAAAGTATTCAGGATATATGAATAAAATCATTGAAACATTTTTATGACCACTCATCGCTTCTCTGAGGGATTTTGGTAGTTGTGGACAAACTAAGATAGATTACGGGATGGGGCCTACCGCATTTTAAAGCTAATGAATCACAGATATGTAATCTATTTAGACATTTTTAGAAAAGTATTAAGGATATATAAAAAAATCATTGAAAAATTTTTATGACCACACATCGTTTCGCTGAGGGATTTTGGTAGTTGTGGACAAACAAAGATATATTACGCGATGGGACCTACCACATTTTAAAGCTTATAAATCACAGATATGTAATCTATTTAAACGTTTTTAGAAAAGTATTTACTAAAATTAAAATAAATTAAAACTAAATAGGACTATTTTGATTGCAACTTTAGGTAATTTCATAAGCATCCTATTGGTCGTTCTATAAATACTAATCATCTAAGAGGCATTTTTTAATTTTTAACTCGAGTTATGTAAACTTTAGCGATGAAGAAAAAACTGATGCAATTACCAAAAAATAAACGAGAGCTATATAAAAAAAAACTAACTGCATGCAAAGTTGCAATAGGATAAAATAAAAGATATTTTTAATAACCAAGAAATATTAAAATAATAATATGGGCCCGTCTCTAATTTTCAAGGTGTAATAATTTTGTTTTTCCATTTACAATAAGATTGACAATAAACTTTTTCATACCTCTTCGAAACGGCGTTTTTCTAAACAGTTTTGGTCAGGTAAGTCACTATTTTTATTTTTTCGTGCACCAATTTGGAAACCTTCAAATATTTTTTGAGAATCCGTTAAGTACTTTCTTTTCTTATTTCTTTGTTCATTCATAGATTTGATTTTATTATGGCCGCTTTCGTGTACATGTGGAGGACTAGAGTTTGGTTTAACACTTTCAGTGTTATCATCGCAACTATGCCAATTTTTGAAAAGTTGCTTTCGAGACACCAAGATTTGAAGACTATTTTTTTTTGTTTTACGCGTTTTATTTTCCATATTTTTGCAATTTAATTCTTCAATTTCTGCAGTTCGGCAATAGTTTGCATCACCACTTCGACCGTCTTGGTTTTTTTCGGGAAACTCGACCACTTTTATCTGAAAAATACAAACGTTAAATATTATTACTAGTGGTATATAACTTCTGACATACTTTTATTTTCTAACTCCATCGCTATAAATTCTTGGCGCATAAGTTTGATTTTGAATAATAAGCTGACGGAGGTGTTTCATATCAGTACTTTTCAAATCGCACAAACTATTTATACTTGACGACATAACTATAAATGATATTGCGTTATCAAAGATTCTGTTTTCAGGATTTTGCATATCGCTTCCTATAATTCTTTCTTATTTTAATTGGTAGTGTTTTCTTTTCATAACTTAAAAATATTTTGTAATTATTGCTGTGATTATTTGAGTACAAAAAAAGTTGAAAATGAAAATATCTTTGCTTTTAATTTCATTTAAAATTGATATACATATCCTTCAGAATAGATTTGTTGAAATCCGTTCTTTTATATTTGTTAATGCTGAACGACACTACTAGTTTTTGAATTAATCGTTCTTTACGTGGTTCTTTTTTTACTTAAAGTCACATATAGATGTGTTTCTTTTTAGCTGGACTTCGATACTTTTTTCCGGAAGTAACTGAGTTTTTAAGATCGCTCTTATGAACTTATCCTTTAAACTGGTAAGATGGACTGTTCTTCTAAAATTACAAAATAAATATTTATTCCCAATTCTTACACAAATTTGTTTTTCTTTTATTGAGATTTTGCTTTGGCTCAGTGGTTTTACAATATTCCAATTTTTCAGATTCCAGCACCTTCAACCCTTCATAACTGAACTAAACAATATTAATGGAATATAATAATTTGTTGCGTATGTTTTAAGTTTATATCTTACAGTTTACTACACAAATTAACAGTCTTGCATTTGGCAAATCTCATGAAGTAAAACGACTCAGCATTTTTTTTCTTCGAAAAATTCTGGAAAAAGCTAGGGTTGTATTAAATCATTGTTTTTCGTCCACTAATTTTAATGAAGTATTTCTAGAAGTCTATTAACGCAAACACCGGACGAATGAGTATTCTGATCTAGTAAAGTTAAATTCCCTAGCTAAAATTTAGTTTTCCGAAGCCAACCTGGGCCATACCACCAAAGAGGTATGACCAAGTCTTAGGGCGAATGTCTTGACTTTCCAAATCAGCAGGATTGTCCTCCAATTTCACATGGTATCAATCATGATAGTCTACAATTTCATGATTCTTTAAAACACAACCAAGAAAGTGGTCAACGCACAGGCGTCGTTTCTCAGTCAGAAGAAACGATCGTTGAATCAGGCAGAAAAAAATTCCACTTATTGGGATTTATCTTGGTTTTGCAATTAAACAAATTAGTAAATATGTAACGCATAAAGTGAGTGAAGATAAATATGTTGTATTTAGGACAAATCTGTAAATTTGTTTTTAAATACTCCTATAAAAAATATACATATATTCCTTAAAAATATTGTTTTTGTGTTCTACAAAAAAGTACATAGCTTATAAAAGATCGTTGCTCTCCTTGAGATATATGAAATAAATCGTTTTAAAAGTTTTTAAAAATACAATCCGTTTCTCTGGGGATTTTGGGATAAGCTAAGATAGATTACGGAGGGGGATCTACCGCATTTTACTGCTAATAAATCAGAGACATCCATTTAGACATTCTAAGAAAAGTATTAGGACATACGAAATACATCGTTGAAAAAAAAAATTCAAGATACATACCGTCTGAGGGATTTTTTTGTTGTGGACAGATAGATTACGGGATGAGACCTACCGCATTTAGAAGCTAATATATCACAAATATGTTATTCATTAAGAAATTTTAAGAAAAATAATTAGGATATATGAAATAAGTCGTTCTCTGAAGGATTTTCGAAGTTGTAGGCAAACTAAGGTAGATCTTTTAAAGTAAAGGACGGTAAATTATCTGAAATGGTTGAGAAAACAAGTGGCGTATAAACTGCCTGATGAATCTGAGGGTGGGCCTATTTCATATTTTAAGCTAGTTCTGTACCCGTTCAAAAATAAATGGAACCATTGCAGTCCCCAATAACTCACTACAACCTGTAGACACATGAAACACCTGACGATTCACATGGTCCGGAAGAGTAAAACCATGAGATGTATATGGCTGAGCTGGAGCTATGGGTGCAAAGTTCTTTGTGATGAGAGAGCGCCTGAACTCGCGATCGTTAAATTGGAAGAATTCCAACAAAAATCTTCCGAATGATATACGTTATCATGCTTTGTCCAATTTCATGTTGAGACCTATATTATATTTATTTTTAAATTAAAATATTTAATATAGTTTCAATATTTTATTATTACTATTAATCGGATTTGTTCCGCTAGTAAATATTATACTGTTTTCACAACGCTAAATAAAAATCAGTATACATGAAGAGCTGTTAGGAAAAAAAACCGCTTCTTTCTACACAAAATGTTGTCTTTCGCTGTAGCGCATGTTTATAAGCCTGATGAGTACTGGAACGACGTGATATTTTGTGACGAAAGTAAAATAATGCCTAATATAATGATGGTCCAAACAGAGTATGGCGGCAGCCTCGAAATTCCTTAAAAATTAAAAACATTATTCCACCGTAATATTTGGAAAAATTTTGGTTATGGTGTGGGGATGTATTTCCAGTAAAGGAGTTGGAGATTTGGTTTTTGTTAAAAATACCATGGATGCGCAGCAATATTTATATATACTGAGGAACCATTTTGCGCAAAGTGAAAACAAATTCTGGCTAATGAACGGTAATCACCCGCTATTCAAGTTTTATCAAGATAACGACCCAAATCACAAAGAGAACACAGTGAGAATGTGATGGACACGCCAGCTCAGAGTGAATTAAAAAGTCCAATATAAGGAAATGGAACAAAATTCCTAGTGAATGTGATCTGCAAAAATTAAAAAATTCCATGGAAAAGAGGATACAAGACGTTGTGAGCGCCAATAGAGGTCACGCCAAGTACTAAACCACATTATATAAATTTTTCTACCAGTTTTTGTAAAATGTAAAAACACTTTCTTAACATTTTTTTGTAAAAACATATATAGTGGCTCAAACGTATAATTGGAAACTAAGTATTAGATTATTTAAATGACAATTTTTTCACTTCAGTGAAATTAATTCTAAAAAAAAGTTGATGCGGATTTGTAGACTATCGAATATCCTTTAAAACAATGTGTAATTCTTAGCATATTTTATAGAATACCATTTTTAAAATAAAGAAACAAAACAAAACTAACAAATTTTATGTTAAACACATAATTGGACAGTCAAATATAAAATACGGTTTTAGTACTTGGGAGCAAAACCTTTTGCTTTTATTATTACTTCCAAACGTCGATGCATCGACTGCACTAGATTTGCGAAAAACTCCGGAGTTATATTGTTTCACTCACGTTTTATTCCCTTCTTTAACTGTTCCACAGTGTTGAAAGTGGATTTATAGAGCTTACGCGCAAGTTCTTCCCAAACAATCTCATTAATGTATAAATCTGGAGACAGTGCCGGTGTTTGCAGTAATTTTAGACAATTATGAATCAGCCATATCTTCGCAACGTGTAAAGTGTGCTTTGGATCGTTGTCCTAAAAGAAAGCAAATGTGTCCAATATGTTTAATTTATCGGCACTTTGCTTCACGTTTTGTTTCAAAATGTCTTAATATTGGAATCGATTCATTTTACCCACTAAAAAATAATTGTTCTCTACTCCTGCACTGGACTCACATCCCCACACCATCACTGACCCTCCCCCATGCTTTACTGTAGCCCTAGTCTTATTAGGCAAAAACCCAGTATTTGGCTTACGCCAAACTTACTGTTTTCCATCTGATCCATGCAGGTTAAACTTACTTTCTTCAGTAAAAAGTACCTATAAAACAAGTAGAAGGTTTAAAATAATCAAGTTAAAAAGTTTTTGCAAAATTGCCGTATTCCAAAAGTCGGAATCTTTTAACAAGTATTTCTTACAAAATTTCACCCATGCAATTTCATTTTTTTACTAATGTAGGGCTTTTTTCTGGCTATTCGCCCATGAAAATCGTTCTTCCTAAATACGTTTCGAATGGTTTCGGCACAAACATCTTTTTTCAAATCCGTTTTAACCTAATTTTTCAATTCATTTGCCGTCATGAATGGTTTTGTTTTTATTTCCCTCAAAATCCGCTGCTCATCATAATCATTTAATTTCTTTCCTTGGCCAATTCCACTTAAACATTTTTTTGATATCTCTGAATAATAGCGTGAACTGTGGACGGGCATCGATCGACAATCTCACCGATTTAACGCACTGATTTGCCCTCACCATGTAATCTTATAATTAAATGCCGTGTTTCCGTTGCCTTTTTCTTTACTCCATTACATTTTTGATCTGCACTTTTGACACTACACTTGCATAATGATTCATCATTTGCATTAGAACAAACATAAACTCACTAAGCAGAAAAAATAACGGTACAAAGAACCGTTTTAAACTAAGTGTCCAATTATGTGTTTGACTTAAAATTTGGAGTTTTGTTTTGTTTCTTCATTTTGAAAATGGTTTTCATATATATATATATATATATATATATATATATATATATTACTTATACTTATTTTAAACAAATAGAATAAATTTAGAAAAACCAATAATGTGCGATCAATTGGAGGATATGTAAATATAGATAAAGGTGATTGGACCATTTTTTAATTTTTAGTAATAGAAGAATCTATCCAATTTTTTTGGAATTTAAAACATTATATGGTATAATTGGCGACGACACTCTAAAAGAGTTAGGTGTGTTAGTTGATAGTTTATAAATAGTTAAAAAATCCCATTAAAAGAATCAAGTTATATATTAGGTGACGAATATGTTCCAGAAGTTAATAGACCAATACTCAAATATATTAAAATTATGTTTTTTAAGAAATTATAAAGGTTTTTCCGAAAGCACCACTTTTGACATTTGCAAAAGGACTTTGGTCTTTTTCTTGTAAATGAAAGAGAGTTGGCAAAAAAAAAAATATTAAAAAAGACTTCAAGTAGTGTCAATATTAAACTCCAATATTATATATTAACAGTTTTTTAAATATTATAGAGGTTTTTCAAAAAACAATACTTTTGAAATTTGAAAAAGGGCTTTGGTAATTTTCTGGCAAATTAAAAATAGTAGGCGAAAAAATTAGTAGTACATAGTGTTTTTATTATGCTTCAAAATCATGTATATAACATTATATTTTTTATAAAATTATAGAGGTTTTTTAGAAATTCCCCTTTTGAAATTTTAAAAAAGGGCTTTGGTCCTTTTCTCGTTAATAAAAGAGAATGGGCGAAAAATAATTATTGGAAAATACCTCTGGTATTGTCTGTATTAAGCTCCAACAGTCAAATGTATTAACATTATGTTTTTTTAGAAAATTATAGAGGTTTTTCGAAAAACACCACTTTTGAAATTTGAAAAAGGACTTTGTTCCTTTTTTCGCAAATGAAGAAGAGTGGGCGAAAAAAAATTATTGGAGAACACTTATAGTACTGTCTTTGGTATACTCCAATAATCAAATATATTAACATTATGCTTTTTAAGAAAAACACTACTTTTGAAATTTGAAAAAGGACTTTAATCCTTTACTGGTAAATTAAAGAAAAAGGGTGAAAAAATATTGCAGAATTCTAATAGTCAAATATATTAAAATTATGTTTTTTAAGAAATTATAGAGATTTTCCAAAATCACCAATTTTTAAATTTGAAAACGGACTTTGGTCCTTTTCTGGTAAATTAGGGAGAGTTGGCGAACAAATTATTGGTAAAGACTTCTAGTATTGTATTTGTTTAACATGTAAAGCTGTAACAGAATTAAGTCAGTACGATTAATAAACTACACGAAGTAAGAATGTATTCCAATTATTAAGTATTAATTTTTTTCTAGAAATTTTGTTGTAATCGGCTTTGGTTTTTAGATATATTATATATATACACCCAAACCTGTTTTTACACGGTTTTTTTACACGAATTTGAAATAACACAGTTTTTTTTAAACAAATTTACCATTTTTTTGTTCGCTCCTTTTTATACGTATAAAATCGTTTAATCCCGTTTAATTCCCAGTTTGTGCATAAAAAATAATGTGGCATCATTTTTTACGCTTTAAAAAATAAAACTAGATATGGTAGCTTACCTCTACGTTTATTATTCGGGGATTCCGCAATTACGAATGTATTTGCATATGTAGTTGTCTGTGCACTTGTGTTTACACTTCAGTTTCTATTGACATTCGACAGGTCAGTGCTATTAAGCAGTAATTTAAAGTGAAAACAAAGTTCGTAGAATCATTTTAATTTTATTAGAATTTTTAATTTTGTGATCACTTTTATTTATTGAAACTAGGAAGCTTGTGTATGTACAAATTTCTCTTAGCTGTTAACAAAGTAAGTTAATAGTTTTACTATCTATGGAGGTTTTCTGTTATTAATTTAAAATCATTAACCTAGCCATGAGTAAACAAAAACGAAACGCTATTTCCTTAGAAGAAAAGGTAAAAATTCTGGACAGGCTAGCAAAAGGGGAACGTCCTAGTTCAATTGAAAAATCTTTAAATTTAAATGAATCCACAATTCGGACAATTAAAAAAAAAATGAAGAAGCTATTAGACAAGCTGTAATTTCTGGTACTAATTTGAGTGCAAAATCTTCTTCCTATACCAGAAATATATTTGTAGAAAAAATGGAAAAAGGCCGGGGCACATAGAATCCGTCATACGTTAAACTTTGACAAATTCAACTAAAGTCAAAGTAACGACGGATGAGGTTGGCACAATGAATACTTTGCTGACGGATGTTATACCAAAGCTTGCTCTCTATTTTTATTCACTTTTAAATTTAATTTGTATTTTATTCACTTTTTAAATTAATTAAATTTGTATTTTATTGTTTGCCACCAAAATTGTTTTATTAAAATCACAAAACACAATTGAAACACAACAAGAGTTAAAAGAAAACAGAGAAGAGGAAGCAGTTGATAGTTGTCAAAGTATTCAAAAGTTAAAAGTTGACCAACTTTCGTACTTTGCTTTGACGGACACGTATTGATTGTGACAACGCTCATAAGAAAACATGTATTTTAACTTACTTGTCAGTTGAATTTGTCAAAGTTTAACGTATGACGGATTCTATGTGCCCCGGCCTAAAGGTTCTTTTAGCATGGATAGAAGATTACACTCAAAAACGTATACCGCTCGATAAAAATTCCATAAAACAGAAGGCTTTAAGAATCTATGGACAGATAAAAAATATGGAACCATTAACGTCTTCAGAAGCCATTGATGACAACAAAAATAAATTTTCTGCAAGTAATGGATGGTTTCAGTATTTTTTAGAGAGATATAAACTTCATAATATTAAAATAAAAGGTGAAATAGCTTCAGGAGATACTGCATCTGCTGAAAAGTTTCCAACTCAGTTGGCCAAAATAATTGAAGAAGGTGGATACAATAGCGACCAAGTTTTTAACGCCCATGAGACTGGCCTTTACTGGAAAAGAATGCCTAGCCGCACCTACATAGCAAAACATGAAAAAACTGCTGGTGGGTTTTTTTTTTTTTTGTTTTTTTTTATAACGTTTATTTAAACATTTTTATATAACATATTTTACTATAATAAACAAAAAGTATTACATATGACTTAGATATAGCACTGTCCCAAAAACGGGATCTCAAGTATACTAATTATGTTGTAACTATAATTCTGATAATATATATTTATTTATATTATAATACGTATAAATTATATAAGGTATTAATGTAAGGAAAAAATGGGAAAAAACTTTACTTTTATATATAAAAAAAACAATTTCAAGAAAAAAAGAGAAAATTATTCAGTGAGCCACCAATATTTATTAACATTTAAGTAAGGAATAATATTTTTATCTTTAGAAAAAATGCTAGTCTCAAATCTGAGGTTTTCAGTGGTAAAATGATTACTATGTATGGATTTAATATTGGATCTTCTATAAATGTGGTAAAATATAGGGACGCCATTTTCATTTTGCGTAAAACCATTACTATCAAGGTATAAGAAGGCCTCAGGTGGTACATATCCAGAATTTAGACATTTTAAAATGTATTCTTTATTAACATAGTAAGGTGCCATAATTAAATTATTGTCATTGTATTCAATGCATCTTAGTATATGATTCCTTATAACATACAAAATAAAATTGTCAATTCTGCTTACTTTTGCCTCATTATACAACTTCTTATTCGAAATGTATTTAGTATAATTGCTATCTGGAGATCTATGTATTGCCATACAGGCTCTCAAACATTTTCTTTCAAAGATTCTATATTTCTCCATATAAGCGGGAGAAATATTGAACCATATTTGGCAGCCATATGTTAAAATGGGACGAATTAGGCATTGATACATAATTATCTTAACCTCTGATTTTATATTTTTCGAAAAAAATAGTTTCTTATATTTAAAAAGAGCATTTCTGGCCTTAGTAATTTGTAAGTTAATGTGTTTATTAAAATACAGGAATTTATCAAGATAAACTCCTAAGTACCTCACCATATTCCTGGTTGGTATATTCACATTATCATTAGATTTAATACCAAAGGATTTCCAATTCTTTTTAATATTATTGTTACATTTTCCTACAGGAGGTCGAAAAAGTATAGCCTCACATTTATTGGTAATAATCTTCAATTGCCAATCAGTAGCATATTTTTGTACGATGTTAAAGCACTGTTGGAGGTTTTCATTAATGTTTGTAATATTATTATCTGAATGATAAATAATGATGTCATCCACAAATCCTATAATATTATCAATTTCGTTAAAAAGATCGTGCACAAATAAATTAAAGAGAATTGGGAAATTAACCGTTCCTTGTTGTAAACCATTTACAATAGTAAATTTTTTTGAACTGAAATTGTTTTTATCACAGACTATAAAGCAATTGTTTTTAATCATATTGTGTACAAGTATAATAAGGTGTATAGGAAATTCGTATTTTAATAACTTATATATTAATCCAGGGATCCATACACTATCGAATGATTTCTCGAAATCAATCAGACAAGCTCCTGTGCACATTGATCTGTTTAGGTTCCAGTAAATATCAGAAAGTAGTAAATGTATTGCGTGGACAGTAGAATGTCTATATTTGAATCCAAATTGCCTATCGTTAATTAGATCTTTTTTTTTGCAAAGTTCAACTATATAGTTGTTAATACATACTTCAAATATCTTGCTTATATTCGGAAGTAAACAAATTGCCCTCAAATTATTTGGGTCACTGGTGTCTTTATCTTTCTTTGGCAGCACTACCACTTTAGCTGTCTTCCATGCTCTGGGAAAATTAGAGTTGTTCAGCATATTGTTAAAGAGTATGAGGTATTCTAGCACAATTACTTCTGGGATATATTTCAAGATTATATTGGGAATGTTATCAATTCCTGATGATATTTTGTTCTTTAAGTGAGAGAAGATGTAGATAAGTGTATCTTTATTTACAAAAAAATGTTCATTAATTTCATTGGCCTTATTGGATGAATTAAATACTGTTACAGTTGATCTATTGTTTTCAAACTCAGTTTTATTTTCTAAAAAAAACTGGAGAAACAACTATTAATTTCAACATGAAGGTTATTACCAGGATCAATCTCTTTGTGAGAGTGAACTGATTCTAAAAAGGTTCCAATTACATTCATCTTCTGTTCATCATCTTTTACCAAGTAATCATTACTAACATTCCCTTTTTCTAGTTCTTCAGGGTTAATACCTGAATATCTTAGCCACCTTTCGTTTTCCTGGGTAACCCTAATAAAATCTATATTGAAGGCATGTACGGATCTAAACTGCTTTTTTACCTCGCTAAACATATTAGATGAGTCACGCTGGTCAATGTTTCTAAGTTTTTCCTGAAAATGATTATTAACTGATATGCAAAGGTTTTCGTCAAAGCTTTTTGATTAATCTTAATTTAGTTTTCAATAAATTTAGTTCAGTATTCGATAGTAAGCGTTCTAGTCTATTGTGTTTCTTAATAATTGTCACAATTTTACTCTTTTCAGAATGTAATTTTTTAATTATTGGGTTGGTAAATTTCTCAGAAGAGTTAATGTCCCTGAATTTTGGAACTGAATTCTCGATAGAGCTAGTTATAAAATTATTCAATATAAGTAAATAGTAATCAATTTCAGGGTTAGATAAATTCCTATCATTCGGAATTGATTCACAATAATCAAATTCATTTAACATATTCCTCTTGAATCTCTTCACGTTAGTCCTTTTATAGTTGTATTTCAAATTTGGTGGTTCCCTGATAAATGACATCGGACTATCATTTTCTACGCCTAAGATTGTTATTTGTAGTTCATTATGGTCACTATCATAGTCAATTTCTTTAAGACAATTGTTTGAATTATTCTCTTTGTGAATTACTAAACGGGAGTCTGCCAAACACAGTTCTAAATATGAATGGCTGCGAGGATATGAAGGAGAAACAGAAGCGTATAAAACACATCTAAATAAGATTTCGTTATTTGACATCCATTCTTTTAACTTATTTCCCTTTACGTTATGCGTGCTGTTTCCCCAGTCACTGTGTTTACAATTAAGATCCCCTGCTAATATAAAGAAGTGGTTATGATTCTGCAAATCTAAGGACTAAAGGAGTTGTAGTAATTCATATTTTAACATATTATCATTGTTACCAGAGGGATAGTAAGCTGATATAACAAATAACATTCGGTTAGATAGCATTGGAATCTTTACTACGCAAGCTTCCAGTCATTTAAAAGAATTAATAGTTCTATTGGAGTGATTAATGAATTTTATCCCATTTTTTATTAAAATTGCTGTGCCACCCCCAGCTTTTGCGTCTTTTCTATCCTTACGTATCATATTATAGCCTTTAAAGGTCATTTTATGTCTAAAGTTAAGTTTAGTTTCATTTAATAATAACAAATCTGGCTTATAATCATTTACAAAGTTACTTAAGTCTAATCTTCTGCTTAAATTAATTATGGAATTAACATTAATTTAAAAAATGTTTAGTTTTTTTTAAATTATTTCAGCCATTTTAAATAATTATGATTCTAAGATAGTGAAAATTGTATCTATTTTAGATACTTTTAGCTGGAGCTGTTTGTTCAAGTTTATAATCTGATTAAATAAATTTTGCATAGATTGATTTTGTTGTTCTAGTGCAACCTGAATTGGATTGTTTTTTTACGGGGCATTTTCCAATATCATGCGTCTCGTTACATTTGACACATCTATGTGGCAGAAAACAATTAGATGCGCTGTGAAGGAAACTTTGGCAGTTTCTGCACTGCGTAATTTCGGGTTTTCTCAGGGGTTCCCAGTGGACGCATCGATATAGAAGACCCTTAATTTTTTTAAGTTCGTCAACTTTACTGTCATTACTTATTTGGACTAAGTAAATTGGTAATTTGTATCGCTCTTTTGTTGCTTTCTTTGTTGTAAAAGCGCTAACCTTTACGAATTTTAAATATTCGCTTTGGAGTTTACAAAGTTCTTTCAAAATATCATTTATGTCAATTTCTGCACTTAGACCTTTAAGTAAATAAGTCTTAGTTTTTGTTATTTTTGGTGTATATGTAAAAACTTAGTTTTACTTTTTTCTAAATAAGCTTTCGCTCTAACATAATCATCAATTGATGACATAAACAGTGAAGTTTTTTTATTACGAAATTCTTTTACTTTGAAGTCTAATATTTTTAACCCATCTTTGATAAATTTAATAAGTTCATTAGGTTCCACATCAAAAATATTTAGAGGTTGAACTTTAGTTAACGAGCTTTTGTTTTGTTTATAAGATGTATTGTTTTTTGGGCTTTCTTTATTACTATTAACTTCTTTATTTGTTGTGTTGTTGGAAACTTCATGCGATGTTGATGGATTATTGCGCTCTTGCACATGTTTTTCAAATATTTTTAAACGTTCTTTATCATTATCGAGTATCGAATAATAATTATTTTTAAGATGTTTTGGCAATGTTATATTACTCATATTGCTTTTTCTTTTACGCGCATTCTCAGTTTGATCTGCTATTTCATCAGGCACATTATCAATATTTCCACAGTCACTACACGCACAAGAGTTTAGAGCACTAAGCTCACTCATTACTTGTTTATTATTATTTTTTTGCTAATTAAGAGTCTCTATCTCTTGTATATTAAATAAAAAAACTTTAATAACTATTAAAAGTCAAACTGTTTATGTGTTTATTTTATTTTATTTTTATTCAAAAAAATATTTTTAGAATTTATTTTCACAGCAAAAAACTATGACCGACACACTTGGCAGTGAAAACTCGACCCACTGCTGGTGGGCGGCGAAAGACAGGGTTACATTTTTGTTTTGTAGTAATGCGTCAGGAGACCGCATGATAAAACCTTTGCTGATCAATAGATCAATTCGACCACGGGCAATGAAAGGTGTGGATATTAAAACTCTGTCGGTTCATTGGATGGCAAATAAGAAAGCATGGGTAACTTCAAAGGTTTTTAGTGAATGGTTCCATGATTGCTTTATTCCTGAAGTAAGAAGCTACATGACAGAAAAAGGCTTGCCGTTTAAAGCTCTGCTGCTAATAGATAACGCACCTGGGCACCCAGTTTTGGTACATCCTAATGTAAAGATAGTATTTTTGCCTCCTAATACCACTGCTTTGATTCAGCCGTTAGACCAGGGTATTATCGCAACATTTAAGACTTATTATATTTAGAGGTCTTTTCAGTACATTTTAAATGAAATAGAAAGTGATGCTAACACTACAGTTATCGACGTATGGAAGAAATTTTCGATTATGGATTGCATAAAGCATGCTGCTTTAGCCTTTTCTGAAATAAAACCCTCAACTTTAAATGCCTGTTGGAAGAGCATTTGGCCAGAATGCGTCAAAGGCAAAGACACTTGTGCGAATGATAATTCAGGTGGTGAAGTGTATGCAGATATAATTAATTTAGCGCGAGAAGTTGGAGGTGAAGGGTTTGATAATCTTAACATTGAAGATATAAACGAAATAATTGTTGATAAAGCTCTAAATGAAGAAGAGATATTGGAGAATACGCTGGGAAATGAAGATCGAAATGTCGAGACTGATGAGAGTGAAATTCAAAGTCCAGTAACTGCCAAGTTGATACTTAACGGTCTTCAAATGGCAAATAAGTTGGCAGAACACTTTTTGACATGTGATAACATAACTGAAAGAGCTGTGAAAGTTCAATCAGACCTACAAACATGTATGGCTAGATATTGAGAGCTCTATAAAGAGCTTTCCAAAGTTGGATCACAACGCACTATAACAGAATTTGCTGTTAAAAGAAATAAACCAGCGCCAGAAGCAGCTTCTGAAGATGTAGAAGTAATAAGTATTTCTAGTGACGAGACTGATATTGAGCCACCCCAGCAAAAGAGAATGTGCTTGCTATCAGAAACTGACTCCGAATAAAATAAAAAAAAAATTTTATTGATAATAATTCCATTCCTAATTGTCTTAAGATTTTGATAACTAATTTTATTTTTATAAATGGAAGAGTATTTTTAAGTTTTTTCTTTATTTTTTTATAATCATAAAATGAAATACATACAATAAAAACTCTGTGTATACTATTGAACTAAACCTGTGCATAAAGTTATTCAATTTTATAGGCATACTCGTATGTAGGCTGCTTCATCAATCCTATGTACATATATCTTTTCAGTTTGTTTATACACTTACATACATAAATAATATTTGTCTTTTTTTACGCGTTTTTTCTACACGGTATCCACTGGAACATATTTACCGTTTAAAAAAAAGTTTGGGTGTATTTTTTTGTGAAACATTAATCTCTGTACAAGAGTCACTAAACAAAGAAATTGGTTGTGAGGTTCAACATGATGGACAGCTTTAAGTAAAAAGCAGCCATTATTATAATTTTTAAATATACAAATATACCTAGGTGAAAGCAAAGCGACAACAACCACAACAATAAAAAATACCATGGTTTTGTTTTTGCTTTGCTGTCTCGAGATGTCAAAAAGCGGTTGACAAAATGTAAAAAGTTATATATCCCAGAAAACGAAATAAATCAGAAAGAAACTTTATTAACTTATTTCTCGGAGCTTTTACGCTCATAAATAGTACAAAAATCAATCATTTTCCATCCCAAAGCCTTCAGAAACGCCCACATTTTTCTTCTAAGCTGGTTCATCTTTAAGAGCTCTTAATTTCTTTTAGAAAACACTCTTTAATAGTTTCTTCTCTCTAAAAGTGCTCTTAAGATACACATATTTGAGTTTCATATAGGACTTATGGCGTGAGTCACTTTAAGGCAAGCTCAGAAAAAGCTGCATTCTACTAAATCTTGTTTGGGATTTTCCTCAATAAATTGAAATTCGGTTTTCTTTTTACCAAAAAAAAAAAAAAAAAAAAAAAACACGAGAAACAAAATAAAGTGCATAACATAAGCATTACATCACTAATTGTTTATCTGCAGCATTTTTAATTATTTTTTTTTTTAATTTTGTTTGTGTATTATATATTCTTAAAATAAATAAATATTTCAATTATGTATGTACATATGTAAATTATGTAGTAAACACATTTGGGACGAACAACGAATTTTTCGTTGCGAATATTCGTTGAAAAAATTAAAATACATTTGTGTACATTAAAATGCACACAATCAATGTGTTGACCTCGATCGAACCCTGCGATAGGTTTATTTCTATTTTTTATGTTAACGAACGCCGAATATTTTTGTGTAGAGGGACCGTTTTTCTCTTTATTTTTCAATTAGTTTTATTCTTTTTTATTTAAAATTTATTTTCTTTGTATTTACAGCGTGTCATTTCTGGTATTGTTAAAATTTAAGTTTGAAAAAATGTGATTTTAAAAATATATATTGTAAAGTTTTGTCAATAGTGTTAAAAACTTTCCATCCACAAAAATTAAATGTGCTCTCATCTATTTTAATATCATTATACCGCCAAACTTAAGTGCTTTAACATTTATATCTCTCTAGGAAATGACATATTTTTATGAAAAAAAAAGTATCCTATATTTATACAAAGGTTCTAATAAGTGACCTCCTCACAAAATTTTAATCAAACCCAGCAGTTTTTACATGATGTGAACAAAGACAGACAAACAGACAAAATTTTAAAAGTAATGCTAGATTTACACGACTGAAATTTTCTTTAAAATTGCTCTTCAAAATGCTCTAAGCTCGTGTAAACAGCAAAATTTCTTCGAAATTTATTGAACAAAACTTTCGAAAATTTTATTGATGGCGTGTAATTAAACATCAAAATCGAATCTGGCAATATTGATAACTATAAATAATTTGACAGCATGTTCATTCTCTTGATTCAATGCATATCAGCTATTTTTATTTGCATATGCTTGTTGAGGAGTTGGTAAGTATTACATATTTAATACCTATATATTTGTGGAATAATATATCAATATTTTTAAAAGTGATACCATAAATGATAATGTGCGCAACAATCGCAAGCAACAGAAAAAGTGGACAGGAGATGAACTGGGACTGTTTATAGAAATGGTTGAAGTACGCGAACCGATTTGGAATTTTAAAATTAATGGGTACAGAAACCGAAATGAAAAGGAGAAGTGCTGGTCAGAAATTGCTGCTGCAACGAATCATTGCATAGCCGACTGCAAAGCACAGTCGATCACGCTATAATGTAAATTGTTGTTTTTTTTTGTCGAATGTTTTGATCACATTTAAAAGTATTATATATTAAAGCGAAGCACAAAAAAATATATACCTTCAAAAGTGGACAAAGTGGCGCTACTTATGTATCAAAATATGAATATTTTGCAGCTCTACACTTTTTAGATACTGTGAGAAATCGTAGATCTGTACCTCCTGATCTACGATTTCTCACTTCGAAACCTTAACTAATTTCGTTTTTGAGGATTGGGATGATGTTGAAGACCAGTTTCAGAATTCGGAAGCACAATATTTACTTGCAAGTGGTGCTTTCGCAAAAAGTACTCCTGCAAAGCGCAGGAAAGTAAAGAAATCGAAAGTAAGAGCTCAGATGTTTACGAAAAACTTGGTCAATTCCTATCTCAGAAAGTGTCACAAGGAATAGAAGACATAAGTTGGCAGAAGGGCTATGAAAAATATTTTCAGACTGAGAACTCAAAATTAATAATGTGATCGGCTCATTTGAAGCACAGCAAAACAATAATATTATATAGAAAACTTTATATAAAACCTTTTACGAGGGCTGCTATATATATTTCTGGCCTGGCAACACTGAGTGCTGCCAAGTGCAATCTGACATTTCCATTGGAAAGTTTGTCATTTTTAAATCATAATCGTACTTAAAACGTTTTGACATACGACCATTATTTGTGTTGTTTACAGTGGCTTGAAAAAATTAATATAGAAAAAAATGGAATTAACTCGTGAAAATTTTCGTGCCATCATTTTTTACAACTTTCGATGTGTATTATCACGACAAGAGTGCATTGATGAACCTTAATTTTTTTATGGCGATGAAGCACCATCCTATAGCACTGTGAAAAATTGGTATTATGAATTTAATCGTGGCCGAAATTCGCTCAAAGACGAATTCCGTGAAGGTCGACCAAAAACGGCTGTTGTGCCAGAGAACATTGATGCCTTGCGTGAACTCATAATGCAAGATCGACATGCGACATACTGAGAGATAGAGACATCCTTGGACATTTCTTCCACCTGCATACATTCGATACTGCATGAACACCTGGCCGTAAAAAAGGTTTGTTCTCGTTGGATCCCGCACAATTTGAAAGTCGCTCAAAAAAAGGCTCGTGTCGATTGGTGCAAAGAAATGTTGCAAAAATACGATTGCGGTGCTTCAAATGACGTTTATAAGATCTTCACAGGTGACGAATCATGGATCTATGCGTATGAGCCCGAAACGAAACAACAATCGACCGTGTGGGTCTTCAAAGACCAGTAAAATCCAACGAAACTTGTGCGTAGAAGAAGCACTTCGAAGCAACGTAGGATGGTCACTTCTGAGTGGTACACTACAATTTGTTTGCCTGAAGTCATCGGAGAAATTCGAAAAACCAACAAGAGAAGACGAATCATTGTTCACCATGATAATGCGAGCTCTCACACATTGGCTCAAACCAGAGCGTTTTCGACCGGCCAAAACGTCGAATTAATGGGTCATCCGCCGAACAGCCCTGACTTGGCACCTAATGACTTCTTCTTGTTTCCGCACATCAAGAAAAAAAGCGTGGTCAACGATTTTCGTCGCCAGAAGAAGCTGTTGAAGTGTTCAAAAACCATGTTTTAGAGGTGTCTCAATCGGAGTGGAAAAAGTGCTATATGGTTATATAATATTGGAATTTAAGAGAAACGCATCATCTGCAACAATTACATATGGAATAGGTTTTTGTCTACAGGGCAGTGGTTTATTTCTCTACAGCCTTGTTATTTATTATAAATTTTGGTTGACCACAAGGATTATTTACCTATTACTATTATCTATGCCAAATTTCTAAAAAAGTAATAATATAAAAATAGTATATAATAATAATTTAAACAAGTAAGAGTGGTATTTTTGGCTATGCCGAATCCTTTATAACCTTCACCATCTATGTAAATCTAGTTTAGTGAAGAACCTCCAATCAAAAATGCAAATATTGGTGTGACAGAGAATAAAAAAAATAACAAAAAAAGATTAAGCACTACATATACATAACTTTACATAAAAATGCTCTTTAATGGGTTAAGAATTTTTAAGAAATTTTATTATTTCTCTAAGGATATCTTCAAAGCCTTTAATATCGTACCCATATTGACATTTTAAAAAAAACTGAAAACTTCAGAGCCCGTAACTCGCAAAATATGGTCGAACACTAATTTTTTCACTTGATGTTTTTTTCTTTTTTTTAGTTCTCTAACGCCCCTATATTTTTTTTTTTTTTTTTTTTTTTTTTGTAAATGTTCCATTAAAAGGCACTGGGGATCTATATAAATTTGCATGTTAATAGTTTACAAAATGCTCAATACGGCACACACTGAGGATTTCTATATGGAGGTGAGGAAAAAAATATATTTGTCAATAAATGTAGTGATTTCATCACAAATTTAGTTTTATTCATATAGAAATACACAAAGTAATCAAAATAAAGAAAGTAAGAGAAATGTATATCGTTACCTACATTAAAAAAAGCCCTAAATAACAAAAAAAAAATTAAATGATTTTTTTTTAATTTATTATTTCTGTGGCCACACGCATTAACTCATTTTCAACAGCATATTAAATTTTAATATTGTTGGGTTATATCAGGGAATATCGACTTTATCTGTGTAGATTTTAAGATAAAAAATACTCAGTTTCTAAGGTATAAAGATGAAATTTGACATGCTTTACAGATTCGAATGTTAGAAGTATAATATTAGCAGTAACGCAATTTGTTCTTAATTCGACTTTAGCTGTTATTGCTTGTGGACACAAATTTGTTTTCAATCTATTTTTAATTTATTATTCTAAAAGAGCCTTAACTTCTTCGCTTATAACACTATGCTTTTTCTGACTAAATAAAGCATTCAAATGTGAGATCATGGGATCTAATGTTACCATCATTTGATGCATAATATCTTCGTTTGTGGCAATTTGACTTTTTATTTTGACCCATTTTTAGGCATTTGAAAAATGTCCATATGGAGAAATGCGTAATTTCACATTTCTCTTAATCCTATTACTAAAAACCTATACAAATTCTGAATAAAATCTATACACTTCTGAAATCTAAAATGCCTTGGCTTTCGCCCCGTGTAGTCCGATAAGCCGCACCTTTTCATTTTTGACCCATTTAAGGAATTTGAAAAATGTCCATATGGGGTAATGCGTAATTTCACATTTTTCTTAATTCTATTACTAAAAACCTATACAAATTCTGAATATAACCTATACACTTCTGAAATCTACAATGCCTTGGCTTTAGCCCCTATAGTCCGCTAAGCCGAACCTTTTCATTTTTGACCTATTTTAAGAAATTTGAAAAATGTCCATATAGGGTAATGCGTAATTTCATATTTTTCTTAATTCTATTACTAAAAACCTATATAAATTCTAAATATAACCTATATACTTCTGAAATCTACAATGCCTTGGCCTTTGCCCCCTGTACTCCGCTAAGCCGCACCTTTTCATTTTTGACCCATTTTTAGGAGTTTGAAAAATGTCCATATGAGAAAATGCGTATTTTCACACTTTTCTTAATTCTATTACTAAAAAGCAATACAAAATCTGAATATAACCTATACACTTCTGAAATCTACAATGCCTTGGCTTTCGCCCCCTGTAGTCCGCTAAGCCGCACCTTTTCATTTTTGACCCATTTTTGAACATTTGATAAATGCCTGTATTAGGAAAGAAAAAAAGCAAAATTAAAATTTTAACAAATTTACACACTTTTTATATATTTTTTTTAAATTTTCACAAGGAAATGTTAAAATCATTCAATTCTGTTAACTTAATATTTTTTGAGAGAGAGGTATGTAAACTATAATAACAGGGTTGTCAAAAACGAAGCTAACTTACGGAGCTATCTTCACACCCTTATAACATAGAGCAAATATACCTTTTTTTTGGCCCTTATCACATTTTTTTAATTAATTTATGTAATAACTTCAGAGTTGCGTAACTCTGAAACTAAAGTTTGGTCCCACATTTTTCACTTCATATTTTAGCATTTTACTTTCCATAGGCAACGGTTTTTATTTTTGAGTAGCGCAACTAAACTAGATTTGTTGCAAACTCTTTGCTTAAAATTGTATTTTTTTATTTTTTTATTCAAAGAATTACAAGCTGCAAAACCAAATAAATTCAGTATTTTACATGGCAACTACAATTTAAAATTAAAATTTAAGCTTAATATAAATAATTATATTTAAAAAAAATACATTAAAAAATAAATTTAATCCCCCATTTTTTTTGCACAAATAATGACAAATAAATTCAAATAAGTTATATTCAAATAGTCTAATGCAGTTCTAGTTAGTAACGTAACAACTTGCTTATAAGTATTTTTTTACTCTATTCATAAATTGACCAACATTTTTATCAAACCATCGAACTTCATGCGGAAGTGTACTATTCCAATTTCTTGCTTTTACCACGAATAATCGGCTCATGTATAAAGTAAAGTGAATTAGACATATCAAAATATTGGTTCTAGAAAAGTAAATCTCTTAAAAATGTAAGATGGTTGACCATTTTTCATTATTTTTCAAAACTGAGTAATTATTCGCAGGTCTATAAAAGTCTGAAAGCCTGAACCCAACGTGCGAATTACATAAGCTGAAGTGTAATCCTTATACCTAAGACCATAAATAATCGCACTACTCTATTAAAGCAAATACGAAGTTTTGAAATATTTTGTTGTGACATTTCTGAAAAAACCTTAATCCCATACAAAAATAGTGGAAGACACAACGATATTGCTACTCGCTTATTCACAATTAAAGGAAGGAAAACGCCCAAGTTGTATAGTCGTCTTAATACGTAAGACACTCTTGAAACTATGTTGTTGACTTGATATAAAAAGTTAAGTTTGGAATCAAGGTATATTCCTTACACTTTATGATGCGACACAAATATTATGGGGTCTTCTCTAAGTGATATCGTAGGTGGGAATAAACTATGGGAAAAAAACATACACTTTGATTTAGAAGAATTAAGCAACAAAAAATTTTGTTTCGTCCAGTCTGCAACATTTCTTAACTCATTATTAATATTATTGGCAAGATAATTTAACCCCAAACCAGAGTCATTTCCTAATAAGTGAATATCATCTGCATACGTATAGCACATACAAAAATTTATGATGCGGTAGAGATTATTCATATACATTAAAAATAGTAATGGTCCTAAAATAGACCTTGCGGTACACCTCTTAACACTTCTAGTGTAGTCGACCCTTGACCGTTAAGTTCAACACACTGCATTCTACCCTTTACAAATGAGGACTTTAAGGTACGCGCCGTATTATTAAAGTTAAATTCTTTACTGAGCTTATGACATAATAATTCACAATTTAAGGAATTAAATCCAAAGTAACAAGTATAAAGCTGTGCGATTTATCCATGTTTTGCCTCAATGTCTCTGTAAGACTAAACCCGTTGTATTATAGTCTTTCCTGTAACCAGACTGATAAGGGTTTAGTAAGTTTTCTGAACTAAGACGATCTTGAATTTAATTTCTTAATACTATTTCTAGAATTTTAGAACTTGAACAAAGAATACTTATTGATCGAAAATCTGAAAGAGAGCAAGGTGTTTTTACCTTTGGTATGGGCACAACTCTACCAACTTTCCAAAGTTTAGGAAATTCTGAATAGGTTATTGCTGAGTTGATCAAATAAGTGAGAAACTTTGATATAAATGGAAATACAAGTTTTATAAACTTTAATGGAATACCATCCGGACCAACCAAGTTAGATTTAATACTATCTAATGCTTCAAACACCTCGAGTTCATCAACGTTTCTAAAATAAAATCTGTTGTTTGCATTAAAAGTGTTATTGAAGTTATCCGAGTTGATAATTGGTGGAAGAACGGAGTGGTTGTTAAACTCATTAATATCAAGAATGTCACTTGTATGATCATCTCCGAAAACACCTTCAGATCTTAATTTTTTCCAATAATGAAACAATTTTCAAAATAACGTGTATAAAATAACCTTCGCTTACGTCTCATTAATGCTTTCCACCCATTCTATTCTGTATCTACAGTAAATTTTACGATTTTCAGTCGAATTGCTGCTAGTAAATACACTCGAAGCTAGATTCCTATTAATTTTCGCAATCTTTATCTCTTTGCACTTCATCCAAGCGTCATTATCTTGAGGGCAAAACTTTTTTTAAGAGGAATATTTAAATCAAAAGTTTTAAAAACAATTTTATGAAAAATGTCTAGTTGTTCATATACACTTGCAGATTCATAAAAGTTCGAATAATTGAGCTGACTAAGTTGTAAAGCACATTGCTTTAAGTTCAATGCAGAATAATCCTTATAAAAGTATTCCTTCAATGGAGGTTTGGACTTTATTCTATATGACAGTGATATAAGTTTATGTCTAGAATTGAGTGGTGGAAACTGAAATTTTGTTTTATGAGAAAAGAGGCTTTCATTAGACACCAAGAAGTAATCAATTAAAGATGACGAATTGTGGACCTCATTTACATGAGTAGGCAGACAGTTGTGCATAACCGATAAATTTGAAATGGAGCAAAAGTAGATCTTGTAAAACGGTCCGTGTTAAAATCACCCATTATAATGCAATTATAATACCTACTAGTTATATCTAGTATAACTTCCTCACAGCTAGAAAAGGTACCGTGTGGCAAGTATACAACTCCCACTTACAATTTAAAATCATTTAAGGAAATTTCCAAAAAAAAAGGGTTTCTGTAATGCCTTCATCGAAAAAATCGCAAACAACACGAACTTTAAATCTATTTGAGACGTAAAGACAAACTCCACCTCCTCTCGACCAGCATCGATCATTTCTAAAGACACTAAAACCATTTATCTTTATTGCTACGTGTGAAACATAACTATTTAACCAAGTCTCAGTTACCCCAATAACATCATAATTACTGCCTTCAAAAATTTGTCTTACTTCATGAAATTTAAAAGAAATAATTTTCGGAACTAAACTTTGAGCATTAAAGTTGCAAATATTAAAATCTGTCACGTACTAAAGGTCCCAAATTATCAGACATTAGAATTAATTTCAATGTTCATACTTTGTTTTATTATCCCCAATTGTTAGATTAAAAATATTTTTAAATATCATATCCAATAATATAAAATTTTCCATTCTGTACAAAATGTAATATAATAAAAAGGTTAAGTGATAAAAAGTATAATAAAACAATTATTATTTAAAATGCTTATCTGGATACCCTTAACAAACTGAATAAAGAACGATAGATTTTGTTTACAATCAATAAGATAAATCAGATTTAGCAAAAAATTTTAGTTATATTACTAAAATTAAAAATCCATTGTTACAAAAAGCTTATGCATAAAAACTAAATAGTTACTAACAGCTAATAAGATACAAAAAGTGAAGAAAAAAAGAAGTCATAATTCAAGTTTTTTCTTTCTAGCCATTTTCCGTACTATTTAATTAAAGATTTATTAATGTAAAAAAGAGGGGGGAAAAGGCAAAATAGAGGAGCACAAAATTAATTCTTTTAAACTTGTTTGCTGGGCACAGTTCAAGTTACTATTTTGATTCTGCTTTACATTTTTTTTGTTTTTCTTTGTATTCTTTTTCATATTTAAAAAGGTACGTTTATAAGATGTGTATATAGGAATATTTTATAAAAGGGGTCATTAGTATTAAAGAAAAAAGAAAACACAAGAATTAAGGAATATACAAATGAAATATGTCGTTAACAGAAATGCAAAATTTTGAAATTTATAAGCAAAGCGTTATATACATATATAGCGTTATATATATATATACATACATATATATATATATATATATATATATATATATATTTATTTATTTATTTATTTATATAAAGATATATTCACATGAATTCATACAGATATATTTATACAAGTATATAAATATATATTCTATTTATGAAAAAAGTTTAAAAAAAGAGTATCTTAAAGAGCGAAGTTTTAGAGTTTAATATTGAACTATTTAATTTACTTGACAGATTTTGCACTTCATGTAACAACATATGAAAATAATAAATAAAGTTTGATGGAACTTTAATAAAAACTTAATTTAAAAAAAAGCAAACAAAGTGAAGAATATGTATGAATAAATGCAATTCATCCTTGTATGTATTATTTTTAAAGTGAAAAGGTTAACATATGTATGTAACTCAAAAAAGTAATGATTATAAAAAGAAAATAAACTTAAAAAAAAAAGCATCTTCAAAAACAAAAATAAATACTATCTTAAACATGTTGCCCTTCATGATGATTGTTGGTCAAGTCCATTGCACATAATATGACCTCCTTTTTGTTTGGATAAACTAGCTTGACACTTACTGGATTAGTATATAATATTCTGTAGCTTTTAATTTCACTGGACTTCAACTTGCCACGACAAATGTAATGAACTTTGGCCTCGGAAGGAGTCAGATGATCATTCAGGTATACTCTTTTATTAATGTCAGTCTGTATTAAATCTTTTAGTGTCAAATTATATTTTGTTATGTATTTTTTCATTATTCTCTTTTAAAAGTGTTATTTAATTTGATTAAAAGAGATGATTTATTTCGAATCCACACACATGAGTTAATATTAAATTCAACAATATTTACTTTACATGCCTTAGCTATGGAAATTTTCATAGAATTTAAATCAGCCGACTGTTGTGCTGGCAGGCCACTGACAATTATATCAAGTCCAATAGTTGTTTTTGGACAGCTTCCATCTTCGATGTCACTGGATTAAGACACGATGCGTTGAAACAAGTATTACATCCAAATGAACAGCTAGGTTTTGTCTTCATAGTGGTAAGAATTGCAGAGCAATTTTTTACAAACAGCTAAACAAATTGGGCATGTTAGAAAGTGAGTGAAGATAAATATGCCGAGTTAAATATGTTTCGACGTAAAAACTTACGTCAAAACATATTAGCAAATATGTTTTTAATATTTGTGACATATTTACAAATATGTTTTCGTATTTAGGACAAATCTGTAAATATGTTTTCGTATTTGGGACATATTTAAATATTTTAAATACTCGTATAAAAGAGTATGAAGAGGGGTTTTGGAAGTTGTGGGCAAACTATGATAGATCACGCGATGGGACCTACCGCATTTTAAAGCTAATAAATCACAGATATGTAATCTATTTAGACATTTTTGGAAAAGTATTTAGGATATATGAAAAAAATCATTTAAAAATTTTTATGACCCCACATCGTTTCTCTGAGGGATTTTGGTAGTTATAGACAAACTAAGATAGATTACGGGATGGGACCTACCACATTTTAAAGCTAATAAATCACAGATATGTAATCTATTTAGACATTTTTGGAAAAGTATTTAGGATATATAAAAAAATCATTAAAAAAATTGTATGACCCCACATCGTTTCTCTGAGGGATTTTGGTAGTTGTGGAATATTTAAGATAGATTACGGGATGGGACCTACCACATCTTAAAGCTAATAAATCACAGATATGTAATCTATTTAGACATTTTTGGAAAAGTATTTAGGATATATGAAAAAAATCATTTAAAAATTTTTATGACCCCACATCGTTTCTCTGATGGATTTTGGTAATTGTGGACAAACTAAGATAGATTACGGGATGGGACCTACCACATTTTAAAGCTAATAAATCACAGATATGTAATCTATTTAGATATTTTTAAAAAAGTATTTAGTATATATGAAAAAAATCATTGAAAAAGTAAAATTGAAAATAAAACTTGAAGAATAACTTTTATATTACAATCAATAAATAAAACTCCAGAAATCACAATTATTTACAAAAACTTTATAATCAATTCTTTAGGCCAGGATTCACTATCATACACAATCGTACGATTTAAAATTTAAAAGAATTCTGCCCTACTTTAAAAACCATTTCAAAATAGTGTCATAAGTGCAACACTATTACACAAAAAAGATGCTAAAATATGCTTTTAATGTTTTGTTTTTTTTCTCTCCATCTTCAAATAATATCAACTCTGATCGCATACAAAAAATCATTTTACGCATTATTTCAAAAGATGATAAAATCGTATAGACCTGTCAAAAAGTCTGTCACACACATACACTTTTGAATCCATACTATCTACTTTTTGAGCACACATGCAATTTTTGACAGATCGTACGAGTGAGCATGATAGTCAATCCTGGCCTTTAACGGTAACCCTGTATGTAAATTAAGTGCAACACACAGGCTGTGTTTAATAATGAAGATCACTTTTCTATGCACATGTGAACTTTAATATATGTATATAAAGTGCATACGAAAAAAATTAACTGTGCAAATTGAGTGTACGTTGCACAGGATATTACAAACGGTTTATTTTAAAAACATAGTGTGTGCGATAGAGTGTTATATTCAAATTACAAAACCTTAAAAACGAAAAATGTTACAACAAGAAAAGTTTGTGTTTTTCGCAAAACTTTATTTTTTGAAAAAAAAAAAAAAATGTAGTGAATCAAAGTTATTTAATTCCAACTATCTTAAATTCTTTTTTATATTTTCTAATGAAATTTTAAAAAAATGTTCAATGTCCATTATTGCCGATAATAAAAGAAACAGAAGACGCTTGTGTGTTTTGCATAAAAAATTTGTAAGCAAAAAATAATATTTTATTTTAATTTCAAATTTTTTTAAATAATTTCTGATTTTATGAAAATTTATTATTTTGAATCTTTTTTATATTAATTTACTTTCTGCTTGATTCCTTCAAATATAAAAATTTCAAATGTCAAATTCCTATTTAAATATAACTAAAAAATGAAACTTATTACTGCGTGGAAAGCATATCATATTCGGTACTGTTCATATAGCTCAACGGTTCTCAAATGGGGGTCCGTGGACCCCTGGGGGTCCGTAGCAACGATCCAAGGGGTCCGCATGAAGAACCGAGAAAACAGTGTTTTCAAAAGTTATAAAAGATTTATTTTGAACTTGGGCTTTAGAGGGGTCTGCGAAAAAAAATATTAGTTTACTAGGGGTCCGTGAATAGGAATTTGATGAGAACCCCTGATATAGCTTATCAGTGGATTCTACCCAATTTTTTTTTACAACACTCTTAGGTTTTGTTTACAAGTTTAGGTAGAACCCACTGATAAGCTATTTGGGCAGCAGCGAAGTGGCAAACGGATATGCATTCCCCGCAGTAATACATTTTATTTTTTTGTTTTAAATAATAAATATTTTATGAGAATATCATGAAATATTTGAACGAAGCAAGCACATTAAAGTAAATTAAGAATTCACTGATTTATTAAAATAAAAAATTTTAAATAATATTTATTTATATGTAGTGTTTTTGCATTATTTGGATGTTTATTTATACTTCAATAAGAAAACTTTATAAGCAAGTAAGAAAATAGTTTAGTTTTTGCAGTTTCAAATAAGGGTTTTAAGCATGTTACAGTGAAATGCATAAAGTTTGTAAAAAAAGTGTTTTCAAAATCAAAGAAAATTAAAAACTTTAAGATAAACCTTTATTTTTAGGTAAAATATATAACATTTATTATTATTATTTTTTTTTATTTACATTGTTTTAGATGTTTCTAAATTTATTCCAATAACAAAAAAAAGTTGTAACTAAAAAAAATACTTCACTTTGCACGCTGTAAAATAAATGTTTTCAAAATTATATAATAAGTAAAAAAAATTGTTTCTATGTGCCTAAAAAAGATTTTTTTCTGCTAATACTTTGTATGTCTTCCTTTAGCATCAATTACAGCTCCTAATCGTATACACATTGAATGCATCAGTTTTGGTATGTCGTAATCATCGGGTATTTTTTCCTACTCTTCTTTAAATCTTATTAATTCTGCTTTGTTTTTTGGGGACCTTTTTCCGACTTTTTTCTTTAGGTGGACCCACAAATTTTCTATTGGGTTTAGGTCAGGGCTTTGTCCCGGGGGGTCTGCAATTACGATTTATGTTTTGGGTCATTATCTTGGTAAAATTTATATTTTAAATTTGCGGGATTTTCTGGGTCAATAAAGCCGAATTTTTGAACACTGGCAGTCAACTCGTTTCTTAAAATGTCCAGATAGACTTCCTTCGTCATTACATCTTCTAATATTTTTAGTTCGCCAACACCCTTGGATGAAATGCAACCCCACACCATTACAGATAATTTACCAAATTTTTGTTTTCTAAAGCCGCCAGGGGTTTGCGCCAAACTTTTTGAGGTCCACCATGATAGTAAAGCATCACCTTCGTCTCGTCGCAAAAAATTACATCATCCCAGTACTCCGGAGGAAAAGAAATATGCTCAATGGCAAATTTATATCGTTTTTCAATATTTAGCGCGGAGAGCAGAGGTTTTTTCCTGGCGACTCTTGAAGAGTATTTATGGCTCTGCAGAATGTTTTGGACCGTCTGATGGGAGATACGATTGATCTGAAATGCAATTCCCCTAGTACTGGAATGTGGATTGTCGTCAATAATTTTCAAAATTTTTCGTTAAATGCGCCGAGATACTTTTTTTGGTCTGCCTGGTATTGGTTGTGGTTCAAGCCTTCCTTCTTTTTCCGCACGGTTTATAACATTATATACTTTCCTTTATAGTAATTGAAATACACTAGCTGTGTAATATTTTTGCTCAGTCGTTTTACTGGCATTGTGTATTTTTAACTGTGTGATAACTTGTTGCTTGCATAGGAGTAATTTCAAGAATAAATGCTATCCACAATACTTACCATGCTTAAAAGGAACTTACATTCAATAAATGTGCAAAAAAATAACGGATCTTCTTTGCTTTTGGTTTTTTGAAAACATTTTTTTTACACCATTCGAAATAAGTAAAATTATTTTGTAGCATTGTTGTTGTTATGTTTATTATTATTATTTCAAAGTGTCGGCGCCTTTTTGTCGCCAACGTACAGGAAAACAGTTACATAGAAAAAAAATTTAAAGAAAATGATTTTGTTGTTGTTTTTCATTATTTAAATAGAAATTCCTAAAATTTTCTAGCTTTGAAAACATTTTTTTTACAAACTGTACATTTTCTATCCAATTGACAAAAATTATTAAAACCCTTTACTTGCAATACCATTTACAAAAACAAATCCAATTGCAGCAAATATTTTCCCCTGTTTTGAAAACATTTTTACCACAAGCAGGTATAATTATTTTATTGCGGGAATGTCCACAAGTATTCTCAGAAGTTTAGACGTCTTATTGTCAAATCCAATCTAAGGATATTTACTAAAACAAAAAAACCTAAAAAATAAATTTGTTTTTGCAATCCATCATAAAAGGAAAGCTACGATTTTTTAGTTTTCAATACATTTTACATATTTCACAAAACTATTTGCCTGCCCAAGAAATGCCAGTATATGTACTGTGGGAGCATCTTCATAGAAAAATCAGACAGAGGACTATTTCCAATAAAGAATAGTTAAAAATAGCTCTAATGGAAGAATGGGGTAAAATCTCTGGAGAAACTACAAAAAACCTTGTGGAATCAATGCCTAGAAGACTGAATGAGGTGCTAAAGTCTAGTGGAAAACAAACAAAGTACTAAAACTTAACACTAATTTAGTTTATTTACTTAACTGTTTAATGAAATGAATTCTGCTTACTTTTTTTTGACGCGAAAAATCAACGGTATTTTAAGAAAAAGTAAGTTATTTTTGTTGTTGTTTTGTTTTTGTTTATTGTTTATATAGAATTAAACTCTTATTATATTAGCCTTCTAAACTGTAAATAAATATTTTAGTTTTTATTAATAGCTTTAATGTAATTTAATGTTTAATAGAACTGAAATGACTGTTTACTTTTTTTTTGACGCTCACAGTAGGTACATTGAGAATTTTGTTGCAAGACGAAGGGATGTAAAAAAACATGAACAAAAAACTTTTCAATTTTTTTTTTCACATGCACAAATAATTTAAAATTTTTATTTCTTATTATATTACACAAAAAGGACAAAAGTTGATAATTTTATATATTTATGGAAATCATTAGCCATAATAATTTTTCATACGATACTGCCAATCATTTATAATGGAAATTAATATATATTTATTTCACAAAATAAGTGAATTTTAGTAAAACTTCAATGTTAATTGTTGAATGCTTTGACTTAATCGAAAAATATATTTGATTCAAAATTTAAAAAATTCATCATGAATAAAATGTTATAATGAATTTACTTCAACATAAAAACTTGTGAACAAATAATTTTTATTCAATACTAACTCATTGAAATATTGAATTAATTTAGTTTTTTGGTAAAATGAAAGCGTTCGAGTTCCTAAATTAATGGTGAAATATTAAAAAAATTTATGATTTCTTTACAGCTTTGGTTAATAATATTTTGAAAATACTATTAAATTATTAGGTGGTTTGAATAATACCATTGAATCTTCGATGAGTTAAAACATTTCATATGAAATAGGCTTTTAAAATATACATACAATATACATTTATATATGTATCTATATATTTTATTTTATTATTATTAATCTACTTTAATTGTACTTAATTCCTTTAAATATAAATATTTAATGATTTTGATTTGTTAAGCTATATGCGCAGTACGTGGCAATACGGATATGCTTTCTCCGCAGTAATACATTTTATTTTGCAGTTCTAAATAAATATTCCAAACAATTTTTATATTTTTTTCGTAATATGCATATAATTTTTATATGTATGTATATGAACATATATATTTGTAACTAAGAGTTGATTTTAGATTTATTAGGTCAATCCAAATTTAGACGAAATCTTAAATTTATTTATAAAATGGTATGCTGAAAATAAGTATGCTAAGTTAGAGAAAGAAATTACTATTGTTTTTAAAAAAGGTAAGCTCTACTTGATTTGTGCTTAGATACATAAGAAAGACTAAACGAAAAGGCAAACGTCGTCTCTGTAGAGATATTACCACCAATCGAACTACAAATTTTGCAAGAAAAAACTGTTCCAAGCAAAGTCTGTTTTGAATTGGCTGAAAATGTTAACTGTCCTGAACTGTGTGAAAATGAACTTAGTTTTTTCAATTCTTACTTTCCAAATAACAACTCTATTACTGAAAACATTAGCCAAGGCTATTCACTATCGATATTTAATAACATATATAAATAAATATATATATATATATATATATATATATATAAACCATATGCACGTACATGCGAGATTAAGGATGCTGATAAAGATGCTAATCAAAATGTTATAGAAACACTAAACGAAAAGGTAAACGTCGTCTCTGTAGATATATTACCACCAATCGAACTACAAATTTTGCAAGAAAAAACTATTCCAAGCAAAGTCTGCTTTGAATTGGCTGAAAATGTTAACTGTCCTGAACTGTGTAAAAATGAACTTAGTTTTTTCAATTCTTACTTTCCAAATAACAACTCTATTACTGAAAACATTTGCCAAGGCTATTCACTATCGATATTTAATAACATAATAACGTCGACTCAAATTGAAGAAACATGTGCTAATAACAACGCTGAGCTTCAACTTTTACCATCTAATGACTTTTTACAAATTCTTAACAATGTCCAATGCATTCCAAGAACCGATAATGAACCAAATAGTTTAAGTTTTTGTATGAGTATAATTAGTAGCAGTAATACCAGCATTCAAAATAATATTGAACAAAATACCTTAAAATCTGAATGTTTTATTTATTGATTGGAACATAAAAGTTATTCTTCAAGTTTTATTTTTAATTTTACTTTTTCAAAGATTTTTTTTCATATATCCTAAATCTATCTCAGTTTGTCCACAATTACCAAAATCCCTCAGAGAAACGATGTGGGGTCATAAAAATTTTTCAATGATTTTTTTCATATATCCTAAATACTTTTCTTCAAAAATGTCTAAATAGATTATATATCTGTGATTTATTGGCTTTAAAATGTGGTAGGTTCCATCCCGTAATCTATCTTAGTTTGTCCACAATTACCAAAATCCCTCAGAGAAACGATGTGGGGTCATACAAATTTTTCAATGATTTTTTCCATATATCCAAAATACTTTTCCAAAAATTTCTAAATAGATTACATATCTGTGATTTATTAGCTTTAAAATGCGGTAGGTCCCATCCCGTAATGTATCTTAGTTTGTCTTCCAAAACCCCTCTTCATACTCTTTTATACGAATATTTAAAGTATTTAAATATATCCCAAATACGAAAACATATTTACAAATTTGTCCTTAATACGAAAACATATTTGTAAATATGTCACAAATATTAAAAACATATTTAACTCGGCATATTTATCTTCACTCACTTGTTTTTCTTTAGAGCCGAAAGTTTCTAATTTATTTACTTTCGGTCCCCACGTTGCGCGCCAATTTTCTTACTGTTATGTATTTGAAAAAAATAAACAAGTTTTCTGGTTACTAAATAACTCTAGTAGTAAGAGAATGTTTAATGGGGAATATGGGAACCATTGATTTAACAGTCAGTTTATTAAAGACTCCCTCTTTGAAGACATTAAATTATTGATACGAAAAAAGGACCGGTACTTTCTTTATTACACTCATAATGACATCTTTTGTGGAAACTGTTACAAAGTTTATAAATTAAACATTTTTAGGAAGGTATAGAAAATATTTTTGCTTTTTTTAATTATAAAAAAAGAGAATTTTTAATATACCTAAATAAAGAATTAAGTACCTACCCCTATATTTGGTGCTAGCAACAAAAATATATACAGGTCATTGAACTGCCTGTTTGTTGCCCACGTGCTACATTATGAAAATGGCAGCTAACTAAATTTTAAATGATATTGTTTATTTGGATGATAAAAATTCAAATGAAGTTTAAGGACTAAAAACTGGACAGATTTTAGTGTACTTTTGTTATTGCTCTCATATTGATATTTTTCGTGGAAACTGTTACAAATACATTTTTTGTAATATTTAAGATTGCAATTTTTTATATACCTAAATATCTGTACTTAACTATCAACATAAATTTTACTTTCAATTGCTAATGAATGACTTCAATATTTTTTTCCTCCCAATAATTGCAGGCAAATTCTAATTCAGTTAATTGAATTCATTAACGACGTTAATCTTCATAAGAAATCATTCAAATTTTAATTCAAATGCATTCAAAAGAGCTATCCTGTGGTAGAATTTAAATTCTTATTCATTGACTTTGTGTAAGCAAGTGAATGGCAATCAAGAAGTTTAATTCATTGTGAATGCATTCAAATTTTAATTAAATTCATTTTTGTGTGGAATGAATGCATTTAAAAAATCGCTATTCAATTTGGGAATGATTCGCAGGAATGATTCAAAAAATAATTTTAACTGCGCAGTTTTACAAATAAAAAGATTTTTTCCGTCTTTCATCAACAGGCAGTAACTGATACAGTATGCAACATCGTTTTGTGTACAGCACTAATAAATTATTTGTTACAATAATGGTATAATGTATACTGGAAATTTAATAATTAATTAGTCGTAAAAATAAATTGCAGGAGCGCGCTCACTATTAATTTATTTGGAAATATGTATGTATGTGAGTGTGGGAAGTCAAACTGACGTATTCATAAAATATTTAAATAGATTTGAAATATATTTTATGACAAATTTGTATGAAAAAAATATTAGAAGCTTTCTTCTTGTTTGTTGAGGATATTCAGGTAACAGTTTTTCTTATATCGAAACCTTATTAGTGAACATGATTTACACACATATATGTACGTTTGAGGTGGAATAATAAACATGCTTTCTATGTAAGTTTCAAAGCGAACGGGTTATAAATTTTGAAATTTCTGGGAAAATGTTTTCTTCCAATTTGAAGGGATTGATATTTTTTAATTAGCTCATTAAATAAAATTTTACATCTACTGCTGTATCCTCTACTTTTAAAGTTTCATAAAGCCGACAACAGCTGGCGAAATTCCGAGAATTAAATATAAATTTTGTCTTTTCCATGACTTACTATATTCTTTGTTTTGCGCTTTTATTATTAGCATAACTAAAAATTTTCGTAAAATAGCGGAATACCTTCTAAGTATTTATTTTACATTTATATCTAGTACTGTCATATTTAAATATGATCTGTAATTAATAAAAAATTAATTTCTTCCTACTCTGATTGTTAATTATATCAAGACAATTTTAATAAAAGAGCAAAATAATATAAAGAATATAGTGGTTTACGAATATTAATTTTGCATACTGTATTTTTAATCACTTACTGCCTGTTGATGAAAAAAAAAAAACTTTTTTTAATTGAAAAACTACGCAGTTAAAATTATTTTCATGTGGGTACATATTCAACGCATACCACAACAACAAAACACCACGATTTTTTGTTGTTATCATTGTACTTCTTCGTCTTCCACATATATTAATGTGCTACATCATGTGCCTTCATATGCATATCTGTTTAAGAGCGGCACATGAAATGTCCCATTCATTTAAATAGTGGCACATGAAGTGTGCCTAAGCAAGTTGAACTTGCACATGTGCCTTTAGTAGGCACATAAAAAAATTAGCTCTAATTCATGTGCAGGTATACAAACTTTGGCACGTGTGCAGCACATTCATGACGCCCTAGTCGGAGCGCATTCTGTTCCAGATGCTTTGTTGGCAATTGACCAATTAATTGGTATTTTAAAATTGGGAGGTTTTGAGCTGCGAAAATGGACGTCTAACTCAAAAAAATTTTAGAAAATTTGCCCCAAGACCATTGTTTGAACTCCTCTTTTTTGTCGCTCGATGATAATGAAATAATTATTATCACATATAAAAAACCGGAGAAATTTTAGAAACATAGATTTAGGAATTTTGTTGTGATGTTTTAAAATATTTCATTCTAAACAAGCCACACAGCTGATTTTGAAGCTGTGAGAATTTTAGATAAAGAAAAAATAGAGAAAGATAAACTGAAGAGAGCCTAAGAATTCAACAAAAGAAGAAACAAACGATGACTCTCAAAGAGGATACAGATAACATAAACTGTTGTTATATTGTTACCCTTTAATAAACTGTGATATTAATTTAAGTTGTGTTTTGTGGTTAGTTTAAAATTATTGTAATATTGTGTTTTGTTAAATTTAATATTATTGTAATTTAGTGTAAGGGTACGGTCACACTCGACAAACATTTGCCCGAAATCGTCAGATAGTTGCTTGCCGTAGTCTGACCACAAAATATTTATTAGGAGCAAGCAACACCACAGCTGATTTTGGGCAAATAAAATTATTTTCTAGCAAACAAAAAATGCTTCAAATGTGAACATAGTGTGACCGCTCGACGGCAAATATTTGACTCATTTTTAGGCAAAAAAATATTTGTTCTTACACAAAATATTTGTAAGAAAAAACACAGGCAAACAACAGCTGTGTCATCAATGTTGCTAGGTATTTAAACTAAATAATTAAGTTTCGGGTAAAATCGCGTAAAATTACAAATAATAGTAATAATGAAATGCAATTTTTAAAAGAAAAGGTAAATGAAAACGCATATTTTCTAGTTACATATAATTAAAGTTTTTACATATAATTTGGTATATTTCGACATTTTCGCTTTTGAATGGACCACGGTTTCAAAATTTTACGTAAAAAAATTGTTTCATTCAACATTATACTTTGTAAAAATCCCGGTGAGATACAAACAGTTTATTTTTTACCTTCCGGAATCGGAAATATAATATTAAAAAAAATAGTTTTTTAAAAACTGGAGGACTTTATGTCTCAATTTAAATTTCGCTATATTCATAAAAAAAAATAAAATAACTTTGAAATGTGTTTTGTAACAAATTTTCTTTTATAAATTTTTTTATATATACTGGTTTTAAATAGAGTCCCTGCAAATTACATTAACATTTATAAAAAAAAGGTTTTTTTTATAACAAAAATTTCCTGGTCGAAATAGATAGATTTTTTTCGAAACATATATTACGATTGGTATAATATCTTTTTTTATATACAATATATCATGGCGCAATAATACCAGGTGAATGCAATACTTTTTACGTGTATTTTGTTTTTGTAAAAACTAATTCGAGCTGTCAGAAACGTCTGGCAATATGTGTGTATGCATTCCAATATCTTTTTAGTGGCTTCCTTATTTTTCACAAATGCATGCACACATCACTAGACGATTTTGACAGCTCGAATTAGTTTTTACAAAAACAATATACACGCAAAAGCTAAAACATATGATGAACACATGATCTGATGCAGTCACCTTTTTGATGCGCCTTGCAATATATAAAATTTTGGGGATATATTACTCGAAAATAAGAGTTCTAAAAGTAACTCTTGTTTTTATTTTGAAATGCTATGCTAGTCTAGACTTAAACAAAATTTTCCTTACTTCTACCGATAACAAGTAATCCTGTTAGAAGCTATTAGTTCGAAAATTATAGAGATTTGTAGTTATAAACTATATGTTGTTATATTTCTGAACACAAAGCTCTGATTATAGTAAAATGTATTTATGTTGTTTTAAAATTCTGATTAATGACATTAAATAAGACCAGCCACGTGCTTTAATATTAATAATCATTATAGATTAGTTTATATTACAAAATATAAAATTTAAAACGCTTAAATTTAACTAACCTAAATTATACATTCTAATAGTTCAACTTTAAATTAAATTTACAAATCGTTTAAACTGCATAAAGAGCCGAAAAAAGTCGGCTGTATGCAGAACAAAAACAAGCATCACCCGATGCGTGTGAACAAAGCTAAGAATCCGTAGCCTAGTTCACGACACTCTTAACAGTGCTTAATAACTTTAGTGATAATCCATAAGTCCTAATAATAATGTTCCATAAGTCCTAAGCTAAACACTTGTTTTACATCTGAATGTGAGCTGAATTTTTCATTAATGCATATAAATGCGTCTAGTTGTAAGTAATTACGCAACAGTTTTTAAAAACCCCATTGGGATTCAGGTGTTTTTCTTCTATCTTCCGAAATTGAAATTGTCCCAATTAAAATGTTGTATATATACTGCCATATTCTTAAAAAAAAACATTACAAATTTGTCTAATATACATTTTAAAACTATTTTAGTATTTTATAAACACGGCAGTTACAGTTTGGTTCATCGTCAAATTGTCTTTTTTTTTAAGCGACTTAAAAAATATTATTTGTCTTCACTTATATAAAATAAAAAAATCAGCAGCTGTAGTTTGAAAATATATTAAATTAAAAAAAAAATTGTAGAAATTTTAACTAAAAATATGTAATGAATGCATAATACAATTTTTTGTTTAGAAGTGGAATCTAATTCCTATTTAGGTTTTTCCTTTTATTGTTCTCTTCCCTGAGAACAACTATTAGTGCTTCTTTATAGCACGAAAGATGAAAAACTTCTCACTTTTGCATGGCTTTGTATACTTGTGACTCTCATACGTGGGAGTTATTCATTATAAATTTTCTTCTAACAATGCCATTATGTACAATAACTATTTTGATTGTAATCTGTATACATTATACATGTGGGTATATAAATATAATGCCAGCCTCCATTACTTGACTAATTTTTATAGTTTATTGCCATCAACGGTGGATATTTTCTGTTTTTATCAAAATCGGAAATTTTACTTTTTGTATAGTATAGGAAAAGAATCAAAGCTTAATTTGGTACTTAAAAAAGGAAGCGCATAAAGTTTGCCTAGATAGGATAGATTTTCTTTCAGTTGTTTATTTTTGTTCCTATCTCAAATGGTTATTGTTTGTTTTTTTTTTTTCAACTTATATTGTACTGCAAATTAAAACTTAATAGGAGCAATCATTTCTACCATTTGTTATTAGTTTTTTAACAATTCAATGCTGAAGAAATTAAATGCCAATGAAGACATCCCATCCCATCTGTAATAGTTTTAAGGCAAACAAATTTATGTTTTTACAGTTTGATCAAATATACTTTTAAGGCAAATATTTATTTAAGTGTGACCGCACATCAAACATGTTTGCCCATATTTTATTTGTCATAATTTTATAACTGTCTGAACAAACAAAAATAGGCAAATAAATGTGCGTAGTGTGACCACAAAACAAATTTTGTATTGTTTTAAAAAAATTTAGGGCAAACAAGAGCAAAGAAATTTGAGGCAAGCTACACAAGCTTATTAGCAATAGTGTGATTTGAAATATGTGTTAATATGAGAGGCATCCAAATCAAACAAAATCACTCACTTTGATATTTGATTTTTAAGTAAAAATATTACATTCTGGACCTGTATAGATATGTTAGCAAAACATGTTTTAGTGCTTTATTAACCAGACAAAAATTCTTTGACTATAGTTGATATTCTCAGATTTACAAGTTTTGTAATATGCAATTAAACTGTAGTAGATTAAGAATTTAACACAGCGTATATAATAAACTTTTTTAAATGAAAAGGACTGCAAACGCGAATGAACTACCGAGTGTTAACTTTGACAAAAAAAATAACCGTTTAGCCCAAATATCTGTACTATATCAAATATATACACACGGCCCTTTTTAACATATTCAAATGTTTATTTAACAAGAACTTTGTTTGCAGTATTTGCTAAGAATTTTAAAACAGAGGTAGTGGCCATCATAACAGCGCATCAGAAATGAATCATTCACACTAGGTACTTTCACTTAGTTAAAGCTTAAGCTGTAACAAATTGATTGATTTCATTTTACAATTTAACTGAAAAGCACAACATTTTAGTAGTTATAATAATAATAATGGTAGTAATAGAAAAATTACAAGAGATTTTCAGATACTATGAAACATGGCGAAAAAAGTTAGGACGCTTATTTTTCGATTCTTACCGCAGCCGAGAAAGATCCATACAAAAAGGAAACTAACTGGAGATGTGTTTGGCAAACAAACAAACAAATAATTTATTTTTTATGTCGTTTAATAAGCTTTTTAATTAACTACAGTTAAAATCATCAAGTATATTAGCGACTTATTTTCTGTACGTGCCAATGCACAGGGTTGCATTTATTTTATCAGCTGAGAGCAGTTGTTGTGCTAGTTATGAATTGTGAATGAGAGATAAAACTATTTATGAACTGCTTTTTAGTTTGTTTAGTTGTTATGAGGATCGCACTACTCTTATATATATATATATATATATATATATATATATATATATATATATATATATATATATATATATATATATATATATATATATATATAAATTATTTTAAATTACATTATATAGTTATTTATAGGATTCTGCGTAATGTTAATGTAATGCTACTTGGGCGTTTCGTAAAAAGTTAGGAAAGTTCTGTTGTCAACAGATGTTGATGCGCAAACACGATTGCCATTTTTTATGTAAGTACTTGATTCTCTGACCTAATTGATTGAATCTAAATTTTTGTAGTATTAGCCAAAAGGTATTTGAAATAACAAAAAGGTCACAAAAACTGCGTAAAATGTCAAAAGATAAGGTAAGATATACATATATAGTATATGTACATGTATAAACTGTGAATAAATACAAATAAATTTTTCAAAAATACATATACATACATATTAAACCGCTTACATCAAATTTAATTGGTGACAACCATTTGATTGAACAACAACCGTAGCCAAACCTTTTGTGAAATAGAGAATAAACAAAAAAGAATAACAGTAAAATATCGATGAAATAAAAATTAAACACCTTAAAGTTTAATAATTAAGTTGTTAGTAAAATAGTACCTTAATTCTTTAAATAAATTAAATCTTAAGAAACACCACCCTAAAATTAAATTGTCACCATATCCAAAGGCAGGCGCTACCTTAATGTTGCAAAATTTTTGCCATCTGATTTTATATGACAAACTACACAAGCACAAAAATTTTTATTTGATTTTCTTAATAAAAATTTTATTGCATTTTTTCTATTCTCAAATTGGACCGTTTTTACCAGAATTTTTCGAAATTTTTAGAGGTCAGCAAAAAATTAAAAATTTTGTTATTATATTTTACTTTTTTATGTATACAAATATACATGATGCAATTTCCTATCAAAGTAATATTCACCTCATTATCATTCTTACGTGCAAAGCTTAATAGCCGGTTTACAGAACACAATTTGCCGTCTAGACGAACAAAAATGTTACCGTTTTCCATCTTTGGGTTTTTAAAACGCGAATGTCATTTTTTTGTTTGTAAAAAACGTAGCAAATGACAATTGTTTCTGGTTTATGTATCGCGTATTGTAGTATCAAACACGTCAAAACTGTGCGAATCGAAAAAACCATTCGTTTTAGAAATTTTTACATACAATTTACTTTTTTTGCTATACTATATATACAAATACTATATAGTATTATACATACATATAATCAGGACACTCACACTTTAAAAATTATTATTTGTTTTTATGAATATTGTTTTAACTTTTTTATTTGCAGCAATTTTTATTTTATACATAAAAATTTTTACTTTGTTTGATAATTTTGTTTTGTTTATGTATTAAACTCAGCTGTTTCTTTTTAAGCGCCGAAGTAGGTTTATCATTTAAGCCAAAAATTAAAAAAGTTATATGAAAAAAAGTAATTGAAAAACGAAACACAACGTAAGTTAAACGAAAAAACCGGAACGTGTTACACGAACGCTAATTATTACGTACTCGTCCATATATCATCTGGTTTTGTTTCGCTTTTGACGTGTTCTGTAAACAGGCTGTAAATTATGTAATAAATTCGGTAAAAAACAATTATACCTTAAAAAAGTGCTAAAAATGTAAATTTGGTTTAAACGTAGACACATATAGTTAGCTTAAACAAAAGTAAATTTTTTGTATATTCCTTAAGAAAATTTTGTTGTTTAAATAATTCGATTGATGGTCGTTTTAGGCTAAAATACACAAAAATGCAATAATTTTGAGTTTTTTTAATTGAAAATCATATTATTTCTAAGCTAGAAAAGTTAAAATCTTTAAATTTTTTCAGAATATTTTAAATTATGATTGCTAACTATGGAAAAAATTTCGCTGAAAATTGTATCCAGTATTTTGAAAAAAAAAATGGGCAAGGGTATCAAAAATGTTTATTTTAAAATGATTATAGCTCGATAATTTTTAAACATAAACATGCATATTGGAGCACCATTTTGTAGGTATTAATGAGCTCTTTAGGACCATATATAATTTTAAAAAATCAGACAAAAACTGAAGAAATGCCAAGCGTTCGAAATATTTTCAGGTGCGAGGTACTTCTTTGAGCCCACATAGCGCCATCCCTGGAAAGTGGATGGTACCCAGATTTAAAACTTCAGCTCGAGTACTCCTTTGATATGCGCAAGCCAAATTTTGGATCAATCTGCCAAGCCCTTTATAAATCGCTGAACTATTTCCAAAATATTTTGATTCTGCCCCACTGTATTAAATAACCCAGCTATTGTACATTTTTAAGTGGGGGTTGTGATAATATCTCACGCCATATATTTTAGGAAAGTTAAATAAAAATATTTAGTGAGTGTGGAAGTATATTAAAAAATAAATAATAAGAGTTACAATAAAGACAAATAAAGCAGGAATGACCACAAAAATAACTTACAGTAAAAAAGTAAACAAAAGATATACAACCAAACAAACACCTTAATTGACTATAAAAAATTTCACAGGTAGATAGATGGAGTTATACGAACCTACTAGAGTATTAAAGTACCATTTAAAGTCGTTATATAAAAGAAATACCCCAACGAACAGATTCAACGGGATATTAAAAATTGTCGAGTTACGATTCGTGAGTAGTTATTGTTGTAGTATATTTTAAATTATAATTTATTTAGATTTTTTTTGGTTTATCAGAGTTTAATATTTTAAAGTTACAATATACGTACTTTAATAATTATAAATTAACAACCATTGATGTATTAAATAATAATCTTGAGATCTGAACTTAGATTATTTCTCACTCTTACCGCCGACATGGTAAGTGGAACATTTGTTTAAAAAAAGTTCAAGGTTGATGGTTGTTTATTTGAATCAGCTGGTATGTAAGTTTGTTCATTAGGAAAAACTATTTGGGTTTGGTTCATTTGCAGTTTACTATATGAAATAATTCCCCAACTATTATTACGTAAGCAACCCCATTAGTTGTGTCTACAATTTAGGTCACCTCCAATAATGTATTTATTATTGCAGGATATAAGTTTACGAATATTTGAAGTTAGAGCCTGGGTTTTAGTTTTGTCATTTCCGGTTGAACCTCCAGGGAAAAGATATGAATAGACATTTAAGAGTTCAGTTCCAGTTTGAGTTTTAATCCCTACGTTTTCAATTAAAGTTGTGTTTATCACAGGTTCCAAAAAAGGAATAATTCTTCTCTTTTGCAACGGACTCCACGGGAGTTCCATGATACTATTTTAAGATTTAAATTCATTTTAATAGAAATTTGCAAGCGAGATCTGTTACAAACTTAAACTGGTCTCTTGAGATTTGCAATTTCTTAAATTAGAAATTAGCTCAAACGTAAGATTTTTTTTAAATTGCTTTTTGTATTATTATTGTTACTAATAAATTCTCTACTAAAGTTCTGGGCGTTCTTAGCTTTAAACGTTGATGAAGTTGCATATAAGTTCCTCTGCTAGGACATTCTGGAGACATGGCCTTGTATGCACCATTGCAGTTTGCACATTTTTTGAATGATTCCTTACAATCAACAGTTTTATGTTTCCCAGCACAGCGAGTACAGAACGGTTTAACCCTACATCGACTGGAACCTAAACATTTGACAGTTGTAACACTGGGTGAGTTTTGACTTATTGGGTTTTTGGTAATCTTACTTTGATATAATTTATGACCGAGTAGTTTTCCCGGAATTATTTTAATTTTTCTTTTTTTTTTTTTATTTGAAAAAAGTAGTATTTATAATACTTTATAAGAATAACATATTATTAATAAGTGTATAAATAAATTATTTTACATGCTCTGAATAATAAAATTGTTTTTAATTAAATTTACAATTTTGTTTCTAAATATTTTCATGTTTGTTTCATTTTTAATATTAATTGGTTTTTAATTATATAACCTCAGTCCTTAATAAAATAGTGAATTTTGCATCGTATTTGTGCGTTCCAGTTGAAGCCGGAACTCTTTAGCATTTCTTAAATTATACGACTGAACCTCTCCTTCATATCGTGTATGGTCGATTAAATAGCGCGGCGCATCTCCCATATCTAACTTCTTTATAAAGCAAATTGTGTTGAGTTGTAGCCTCTGACAGATATTAAACCATTTTAAGGAGTCTAACATTAAGTTTAAGTTTATTGGTGTATACCGATTATATTTTAGTATGGAGCGCATATCTTATTTTGCAACTTTTGTAACTTTGTTAGTTGTTGATTTGAATACCTGGAATATATTATTGTTGATCCAAATTCTAAATGTGGTTTAATAATAGTATTATATATATTAATTGCCGTTAATGTGGATATTTTATTTCTTATTCGTTTAAAAAAAAAAGAATTTTTTTTACCGATTTTTTTACAAACGTAATCAATGTGGTCTTTAAATTTTAAATTTTTATCAATTATAAAGCCTAAATATTTTAAGCTATTTACTTTTCTATGTTTATGTTATTAATTTGAAATATTCTGCTTCATATTCATATTCACATTCAAATATTCTATTCACACTTCTCCAAACGTTTGCAATATGGTTTATATACAGTATAAATAAGAGTGCTCCTAATATTGAGTAATTTGCATTCGAGTATGATTTAAACCAATTTAGTTCTTTCCCTTGTACGCCATAGCAGTATAGTTTTTTTATAATGATGTCTCATCTATTGTTTCAAAGGCGCATTTAAAATCGAGAAAAAAAGCTAGGTTAGGTTGTTGCCACAGCCCATTTGGGTCCATTGATTGGTCCCTTTGTGTTACCTGCTGTTAGAAGGGAGAGAGAAGAAGACACAGAGAGAGAGATTAGAATAGAATTAGGGATGAAGAGATGAAAAGCGGCAAAAGAAGGAGAAAAGAAAGAACCGCGGGTCTGAGATTACGGAGAATGCCCGAGAGAAAAATGCAGAGAAGAATCCGCTAAGTGGGTCCAGTAGACCAAAGTATGCGCTTATCCCAGGCGTGTTACCAACCCGATTATAGAGCGGTCGACCCCCAGCTCTCTGAGAGCCTGAGTGATCGCAGTCGGGTCGATGTAGTTGAAGGCCCCTTCAATGTCTATGAAGGATAACCATGGTGTAGTTCCTATGCTCGAGTGAGTTCTCTTTATAACTCACAAGCGAGTGTTAAGCCGTCACAACCGATCTGCCCCTTGCGTAGGCATGTTGAGATGAAGAAAGAAGGCTTCTTTCTATCCCCATCCTCATGAAGATCTCGATAAGCCTTTCCAGTGTCTTGAGCAGGAAAGACGTCAGACAGATCGGTCTGAAGTCCTTTGCCCATTTTTGCGATGTCCTTCCCCCCTTGGGGATGAAGACCACGTTGCACCTTCTCCATTGATCCGGAATGTAGCACCAGGAGAGGCAGGCCCTGTACAGCCGCCAAAAAAAAGCCTAAATATTTTAAATTAACTTTTTCTATGTTTGTGTTATTTATTTGAAATATTCTGCTTGTGTTCATATTTATTTCTATTAGTTTAGTTTTCTTTTCATTTAACTTTAATTTATTCATTTTAAGCCATTTATTTATGTTGGAATTGTCTTCTGATATATTGTCGTAACACTTTTTTTCAGTTTCAGCTTCCGTAAAGATTAATGTGTCGTCAGCATACATTACTATATACAGTATAAATAAGAGCGCTCCTAATATTGAGCCTTGTCGAACACCATATTCGTTTTCTATTGTACTTGACTCTATATTATTAACCTTAGTAATTTGCATTCGAGTAGCTTGGTATGATTTACCCCAATTTAGTTCTTTCCCTTGTACGCCATCTATTGTTTCAAAGGCGCGTTTAAAATCAAGAAAAACAGCTAAAATTTTGTTACTTTTCTTGGTAAATTTCCATCTATTTAGAACATAGTTCACAGCAGTTTCGCATGAGTGTTTTTTTCTAAACCCAGACTGATATTTAGATATTAATAAATTTTTTTCAATGTAGTCTTCCAGTTGTTGTTTAACACATGCTTCAAGAATTTTCTCGCAAATTTTTAAGTTATTTATTGGGCGATATTCTTCACATTTATTTGTATTTTTTGCTTTCTCAACCGGGGTAACCATTGTTTCTTTCCAGTTTTGAGGGAAGACTCCTGTATGCAATGATTTGTTTATTATATTAAGTAAAATATTGCCAATTGTGTTCCAGTTATCTAATATAGTTACTTTTGATGTTTTTTTATAGTCCGGTTTATTTTTGATATTTCAACATATCGACTTTAATTCCAACATACATAGATATTGCACGAAAATTAAATTTTAAATTTATCACAGGTATTTGATTTTCATATTGCACGTATTCGATAGTGTTTCTTATTTCTCTAATGCTGTCGACAAAGTAGTTATTAAACTTATTGGCTATTTCGATTTACTCTATGTTTTCAAACATCACATATTTTATTACATTTTTAGATTTTCTTAAAACTAGGTCTTTTATTGCACTCCACATTTCTTTTTGATCGTTCGATGCTATTATTTTATCATTTAAATATTTTTTTTTTTTTGTAATTTTAGCTTTGTATTTATTTCTTATTGTTTAATAATTTGTCCACGCAACATTAGTATTTTGAAATTTCGCTCTATGGTATGAGTTTACTTTTTCTAGTTTTAGGATTCTTAGTTCATTATTTTTATTTATTTATTTATTTGTTTATTTATTTCATAATATAAAGCCTTCATGGCCAAAAATAACAAATATAGTAATAATCTACCTGAGATCAAAAGCATAAATAAAACTAATACTAAACTAAAAAGTGTGTATTTATAAAGTATTTAAGTGTATGAGTATAGGTTCCCAACCGTAAAATAAAGAAAATTCAAAATAAATCAAAGTTTAATAAGCAAAGTTAAGGCCCCATTCAGTGACAAAGAATATTGATAATAAGATGTACATATATAGCATATAAATACGACTTACTGTATCATATCAGAAAAATATTGCAAAAGCTTTAAACGGAACACATTATTTGAATGTGAAAAAATACGCAGCAAAATAGGTAAAATATTCCACCAACGGGCTATTCTAATGACGTATGATCTCTCAAAAAAAGACGAATAAATTCTAAGCATATATATATGAGGGTTTCTAGCAGATCACGTAAATACAAAAGAATTATATAAAGCTGGTGGGAGGTTCCTTTTGATAACGCTATAGAAAAGTGTAATGTTTCGAAAGCTTAATATAATAAAATTACTAAATGTGCAACCAAGAAAACAGCGCACATAGTAGGAAACATGATCTCTACGTTTAATATTGTACACGAAACGAACTACAGTGTTAATCAAACGTTTGACCTTATTGAGATAAATAGAATAGAATAAAATTTATTTAGTAGTAGTATCAAATATACTTTTACAAAATTTCAATAATTTAATATATTACATAATTTCATGTATATTATAATTTTTTAAGAAATTAACAATTTTATTTTTAAAGACATTCACCCTCATCACGTATGTCGTAGTCGAATTGTGACAACAGTCGTAGTCGAACCCGAATTTACTTTTAATTGGAATCATGTAAGACTTTCGACGCGAGTATTTTTTGTAATAGACTTTTTTACAAATTGTTTGTTTTATGAGTTACCCTGTCGGAAAAAGATCAGCTGTTAGATAAAAACAATTTTAATTACTAAAAAAAAATCTCGCGGTCGTGTATTATTTTAAGCAAAATGTTAAGCATTGCCCATTTTTCAAGTTCTGATGAAGAAGATGACGAAGGCGTAAGTGAACTTAGAACTTTTCGTAGAAACCTAAGGTGCCCATCAAACATATTTGCCTTCCAAGTTCCATGTAAGTAAATATGATGTGCTTTGATGCGGAAAAAAATAAAATGTACCTTTCTCAGATTTATAAGCAACTTCAGACTCAATAAGGATGCTTTACGGTACGTACTAAGGACGATTTCACCTAGGCTTGGGAATGTATGCAGATCAACGCGAATAAGTAAGACATTGCGACTAGCAGCAACAATGCGAATCCTCGCCGAAGGAAGTTATCAGAGGGGCGCCGGGAATGACTTCAATGTGGGTCTTGCACAGTCTACAATGAGCAATGTATTTCTAGAGTGCGTAGATGCAATGTATGCAGAACTTTGCCCTAAAGGGATTTCGTTCCAAATGACAGAAGAAGAAAAGACAGAAATAAAAGAACATTTTTATGAGAAGACGGGATTCCCCGGTGTAATTGGTTGTGTTGATGGTACACACATCAAGATTTTAGCTCCACGCCTATCGGAACGATTTAAATATTACAACAGAAAAGGCTTTTATAGCTTAAATGCAATGGTGGTAAGTAAGAATCAAACCAAATATTAAATGTTTGCCTAACAATCAAATATAACAGGTTTGTGACCATAAACTAAGGATCAAGTATATTTCACCACATCATCCAGGATCGGCGCATGACTCTTTAGTATGGAATGTCAGTGATCTAAAGCCATATCTCAGACAAATGGTTGCAAATGGGGAGAGGAACACATGGCTGTCAGGTAAGTTTAAATTGCATATAGTGCTACAAATCAAAAATTTATACATTTAAAGGAGATGCAGGGTACCCACTGGAGCCGTATTTAATTACACCTTTTAGAGCAACAGAAGAAGGCAGCATAGAATCACGTTTCAATACAGTCCATGCAAAAACAAGAAATGTGGTGGAAAGAAGCATCGGTGTTTTAAAAAATAGGTTCCGTTGTGTGCTAGGAGCAAGACAGCTCCATTACTCTCCACAAATGGCTGGAAAAATTACAGCAGTGTGCGCAGCTTTACACAACATTTGTATTTTTTATAAGCTTGACTCGAGTTAATTTGACACCGGATTAGATCAAGAATATTCAGATGACGATAGCCAAGAACATTTCGAGAACACAGCTACTAATATAAGATTAAATATAATGAACTCAATGAATTTATTTAGTTAATTAATTTCTATTTATTTAATTCACTTTAAAAAGTAGAAACGCCTTTGGCTATAAATATAAATAAAAAAATTACATAAAACTAAATAAGGTACTCAGACAAATTCATTTTAAAAATAGTAGGTATTCTGTAAAAAAAATAACGTACTCCGACCAATTTTCTTGATGATTTTATGACATTCTTCTGTATGAATGTCTGCTCTCTTCTATTTCAACCTTACGTCTTTTAAGTTCTATTTTCTCCAATCTTAATTTTAACTTTGCTGACCTTCGGATCTCTTTCTTCTTTAATTCTTCTTCGTACAGATTTAGTTTCCTTTTTTTAAGTTTTAACAAGTCTTCTTGAACTTTGAAATTTTTCCGACTGTATCTTTCGATTTCTGCCAAAGTTTTCTTCACATCGGTGTACAAATCCTTTTGAACTTTCAGCTGTTGCTCCAGGAGTGTTTCCTTCTCTACTGCTTTAGAGTGTATCTTTCTCTTCCTACTTTGTACATTGGATTGACAGTGTAAATTTATATTACCCACGCTAGCTTCACTATTTACATCCTCAGCATGCGTTTCTTCGTAAAGATTAACGGGAGCATTTTCAACACTGAATGTTGGTCCTTCTGGCTCTATGATGGAATCCATTTGCAGTAGTCCTGCGACTGCCGCTTCTAGTGGTGTCAACACCTTTTGCCTAAATGGGCCAGCACCAGTTTGACGGTTTTCAACTCTGTTGTGTACGAGTTTCTTTTTAATACCTGTCTTCATATCTGCCCAAACCTTCATCCATCCTTCGGTTTCGCGAGTAGGAGGACCAATGCTATTTAATTTTCTTCTTATTTTGTTCCATTGGTTCTTTATAATAGCCCTCTCACGGTTCTTATGGTACCCTTTTGCCATGCTTGGATTTTCTACCATTAAATCGACCAACCTTTCAAATTGTTTAGGAGTTGTAATTTTCAACCTAAATTATGAAAAACACTTTTTTAATAAAAACTTTTGTCACAATTAATAAAAAGTTCTTACTTTTTATTGAGGTCCATTTTTTACTAGCTTTTTTAACTTTTTTTCTTTTAATACAATCTTCTCACAAGCAAAATTGACTACGAATATTTTACTCGAATTTCACAAACAAAAACGGCATATAAAATGCCTACATTTGTAATAGATGGTCGGCAGAGTTGCATTTCTGTCGTAAATCGACATCAGTGATACCATATTCATAAAGTAACAAAGATTTGACGTGAGTATGACTTACATGATCAGGGTGATTATGATTATTTTAAAGTTTAATGTTATTAGGAAGACTATTATATAATTGAAGTCCTTTATAAAAAATTGATCTCTGCATTCCCACATTCATAGCTCTTTTTATCCTAAAGTTTTCAGCATTTCTAAGTGGGTATGGTTGTGTTTCTCCAACAAAGCTCAGTTGTTCGGTTAGATATTCAGGCGCGTTACCAGATTTCATTTTTTTTTTTTTTTGTATAAAAATAAGAGTATTTATTTTTAGTCTTTTTTTTATATCAAACCATTTTAATGTTTCTAACATGAGGTTTGTTGATGTGTAACGACTATATTTCAATATTGCACGCATTGCTTTATTTTGCAGTTTTTGAAGTCTATTTATTTGGTTGGATGTACAGCTCGTAAATAATATTGCTGACCCGAGTTCAAAATGAGGTTTTATTATAACATTATATATATTTATTGCCGTTAGTATAGATATATTATTTCTAATACGTTTAAAAAAAACCGATTTTTCTACATATATATATTTAATATGATCTTTAAATGTTAAATTCTCATCCAAAATAAATCCGAGATATTTAATTTGATCGACGTTCTCAATATTTTTATTATTAATTTTAACTACTGTTTCATAGTCTACATTTATTTGCATCACTTTGGTTTTGTTATCGTTTAATTTTAGTTTATTCATTTTCAGATATATATTCACATTATTCAAATCATTATCTAAATTATTTTGACATTGCCCGTCTAAGCCTGCTTCGGTGTATATCAACCGATTGAGATGAAGAAGGAAGGCTTCTTTCTATCCCCATCCTCATGAAGATCTCGATAAGCCTTTCCAGTGTCTTGAGCAGGAAAGACGTCAGACAGATCGGTCTGAAGTCCTTTGCCCATTTTTGCGATGTCCTTCCCCCCTTGGGGATGAAGACCACGTTGCACCTCCTCCATTGACCCGGAATGTAGGACCAGGAGAGGCAGGCCCTGTACAGTCGCCAAAAAAAAGCCTAAGTATTTTAAATTATTAACTTTTTTTATGTTTGTGTTATTTATTTGAAATATTCTGCTTGTGTTCATATTTATTTCCATTAGTTTAGTTTTCTTTTCATTTAACTTTAATTTATTCATTTTAAGCCATTTATTTATGTTGGAATTGTCTTTTGATATATTGTCGTAACACTTTTTTTCAGTTTCAGCTTCCGTAAAGATTAATGTGTCGTCAGCATACATTACTATTTCACACTTCTCCAAAACGTTTTCAATATCGTTTATATACAGTATAAATAAGAGCGCTCCTAATATTGAGCCTTGTCGAACATCATATTCGTTTTCTATCGTACTTGACTATATATTATTAACCTTAGTAATTTGCATTCGAGTAGCTAGGTATGATTTAAACCAATTTAGTTCTTTCCCTTGTACGCCATCTATTGTTTCAAAGGCGCGTTTAAAATCAAGAAAAACAGCTAAAATTTTGTTACTTTTCTTGGTAAATTTCCATCTATTTAGAACATAGTTCACAGCAGTTTCGCATGAGTGTTTTTTTCTAAACCCAGACTGGTATTTAGATATTAATAAATTTTTTTCAATGTAGTCTTCCAGTTGTTGTTTAACAAATGCTTCAAGAATTTTCTCGCAAATTTTTAAGTTATTTATTGGGCGATATTCTTCACATTTATTTGTATTTTTTGCTTTCTCAACCGGGGTAACCATTGTTTCTTTCCAGTTTTGAGGGAAGACTCCTGTATGCAATGATTTGTTTATTATATTAAGTAAAATATTGCCAATTATGTTCCAGTTATCTAATATATTGACTTTTGATGTTTTTTGTTTTTATAGTCCGGTTTATTTTTAATATTTAAACATATCGACTTTAATTCCAACATACATAGATATTGCACGAAAATTAAATTTTAAATTTATCACAGGTATTTGATTTTCATATTGCACGTATTCGATAGTGTTTCTTATTTCTCTAATGCTGTCGACAAAGTAGTTATTAAACTTATTGGCTATTTCGATTTACTCTATGTTTTCAAATATCACATATTTTATTACATTTTTAGATTTTCTTAAAACTAGGTCTTTTATTGCACTCCACATTTCTTTTTGATCGTTCGATGCTGTTATTTTATCATTTAAATATTTTTTTTTTTTTTTTTTGTAATTTTAGCTTTGTATTTATTTCTTATTGTTTAATAATTTGTCCACGCAACATTAGTATTTTGAAATTTCGCTCTATGGTATGAGTTTACTTTTTCTAGTTTTAGGATTCTTAGTTCATTATTTTTATTTATTTATTTATTTGTTTATTTATTTCATAATATAAAGCCTTCATGGCCAAAAATAACAAATATAGTAATAATCTACCTGAGATCAAAAGCATAAATAAAACTAATACTAAACTAAAAAGTGTGTATTTATAAAGTATTTAAGTGTATGAGTATAGGTTCCCAACCGTAAAATAAAGAAAATTCAAAATAAATCAAAGTTTAATAAGCAAAGTTAAGGCCCCATTCAGTGACAAAGAATATTGATAATAAGATGTGTATATATAGAATATAAATACGACTTACTGTATCATATCAGAAAAATATTGCAAAAGCTTTAAACGGAACACATTATTTGAATGTGAAAAAATACGCAGCAAAATAGGTAAAATATTCCAGCAACGGGCTATTCTAATGACGTATGATCTCTCAAAAAAAGACGAATAAATTCTAAACATATATATATGAGGGTTTCTAACAGATCACGTAAATACAAAAGAATTATATAAAGCTGGTGGGAGGTTCCTTTTGATAACGCTATAGAAAAGTGTAATGTTTCGAAAGCTTAATATAATAAAATTACTAAATGTGCAACCAAGAAAACAGCGCACATAGTAGGAAACATGATCTCTACGTTTAATATTGTACACGAAACAGTGTTAATCAAACGTTTGACGTTATTGAGATAAATAGAATAGAATATAATTTATTTAGTAGTAGTATCAAATATACTTTTACAAAATTTCAATAATTTAATATATTACATAATTTCATGTATATTATAATTTTTAAGAAATTAACAATTTTATTTTTAAAGACATTATGATTATTTTCAACTTTAATGTTATTAGGAAGACTATTATACAATTGAAGTCCTTTATAAAAAATTGATCTCTGCATTCCCACATTCATAGCTCTTTTTATCCTAAAGTTTTCAGCATTTCTAAGTGGGTATGGTTGTGTTTCTCCAACAAAGCTCAGTTGTTCGGTTAGATATTCAGGCGCGTTACCAGATTTCATTTTTTTTTTTTTTTTTTTTGTATAAAAATAAGAGTATTTATTTTTAGTCTTTTTTTTTATATCAAACCATTTTAATGTTTCTAACATGAGGTTTATTGATGTGTAACGATTATATTTCAATATTGCACGCATTGCTTTATTTTGCAGTTTTTGAAGTCTATTTATTTGGTTGGTTGTACAGCTCGTAAATAATTTTGCTGACCCGAGTTCAAAATGAGGTTTTATTATAACATTATATATATTTATTGCCGTTAGTATAGATATTTTATTTCTAATACGTTAAAAAAAAAACCGATTTTTTTTACCGATTTTTCTACATATATATTCAATATGATCTTTAAATGTTAAATTCTCATCCAAAATAAATCCGAGATATTTAATTTGATCGACGTTCTCAATATTTTTATTATTAATTTTAACTACTGTTTCATAGTCTACATTTATTTGCATCACTTTGGTTTTGTTATCGTTTAATTTTAGTTTATTCATTTTCAGATATATATTCACATTATTCAAATCATTATCTAAATTATTTTGACATTGCCCGTCTAAGCCTGCTTCGGTGTATATCAACGTATCATCTGCGTAAAGAACAGCTTCGCAATCTTCGCAAATCATTTATATATATAATAAATAAAAGTGTTCCTAGTATTGAGCCCTGAGGAACACCAAATTCGTTATTTATTGTGCTTGATGTTATATCATTTATTTTAACCATTTGCATTCTATCCTTAAGGTATGATTTAAACCATATCAATTCAATTCCTCTGAACCCATACATGTAAAGTTTTTTTTACCAAAATGCCTCTATCAATGGTTTCAAAAGCTCTCTTGAAATCCAGGAAAATTGCTATTATCCTATTGCTCCTTCCCCTATTCTTCCATCTGTTGACAACATAACTAACTGCTGATTCACATGAGAATTTTTTTCTGAATCCAGATTGATATTTCGATAAAATGTTGTTATGCTCCATATACGTTTCTAGTTGATATTTTACATTTTCCAGTATCTTTTCGCATATTTTAAGTGTGTTTATTGGACGAAACTCTTAACAATTTGTCGTTTTTGATACCTTTTCTATAGGAGTTATTAGGTTTTTTATTTCTCTCCACATCGATTTTTGGTCCTTAGAGTTATTTATTGTGCTGTTAATAAATTTGTTTTTTTACATTCGATTGTTTTCTTATCTATGTTTCGAATTACACTGTAATTGCTCCAATCTATTATTTTATTATTCCTTTTAGCTATTTGGTATTTTACTATTTTTTCTTGCTTCATATCTCTTAGCTCTTGTGTAAACCACCTGTTGACATTGTTTTTCTCTTTGATTTCTTTCCTGATTGTGAATTTTTTTATTGTATTTTCAATAATAGTGTCAAAGACGCGTACATTTTTATTTACATCGATATTGACATTATAATTTAAAGAACCATATATTTCATTATTAAATAACCTCCTTCTGTATTAAAATATTTCAATTTCTCGTTTACTTGTTTGCTCTTGCGTTATAATGTCTAACGATATTTCGATCGCTTCATGATCAGCTATTTTATTTTCATTATTGATTACAGCCACTATATTTTCATTGTTTGTTATGACATAGTCTATTAAAGTTCTCGTATTCGTTGTGATCCTTGTGTATTCAGTTATAATTTGTCGCAATCCGTTGTCGTTTATCGTTTGTTGAATTCTATTCTTATATGTTCACTCTTTCATCCAATCAATATTGAAATCTCCCACTATAATAACATCGTTATTTCTTTCACATATTTCCTCAACAATTTCTTCAAACGCGTTACAAAATTCAACTTCACTGCTGCTAGGTCATCTGAATTATTGCCATAATTCTAATTATAATTCGTTTATGTTTTGCTAAATATGCACATATCCAGTATTTGGACTCATCTGATTTTTCACATAAAGTTGTTATTTTCCACCGGTTTCTAAAATACGTTATAACCCCTCCAGTTCGACTTGAGTTTGATAGAACGCCATAATAATTATATCCTCTTAGAATGTATTCTTTTTCCTCTACATTACTTGTTAGGTTTTTTTTAGATAGGATGATGAATTCTGGTTTCTGTAATTCTGCCATAACTTCAACTTGATTAAAATTATTTATTAATCCTTAAACGTGTGTATATATTACACTCACTTTCTTTGGTTGTTATATATTAAATCCCATTCTTCTCTTTTTTATACTAATTTTATTCTGATATACTGGACATAATCGACTTGTCGTGAAATGGTTTTCATCCAACTCTAAATGCAGTTTATTGTTCATTCTTATATAATTTATACACTTCGATATAATTTCATTATTGCACTCCTTTAAATTATGGGTTCCATGACACTTATAACAGATTTCATCATTTCTACATTCGCTTGCTTTATGATTATATCCATGACATTTGTAAATCTTATTATATCTATACCATTAAATACTCTGCATATTTCCCAGACTATATTTATTTTTTTCGCTGTCATAAGTTTTGCGTGAATTTCGCTATCAACTTTAATTTTAGCATTATAAATTATTCTATTATATTTTTTAGTTTCGTAACACGTAACGACTTGTAATTCACTATTTTTTAACGCCTCATTTTGTTTTCTAATTTTCTCTACCAAATTTATTTCAGTATATTTAAATGTCATATCTGTTATTATTACTTCCATTTCATATCTTTTCGGTACTTTTATTTCATAATTTTCGCTCATTTAAAATTTTTTTTTTTTAGCTTTCTCGATCATTTTCACTTCCTATAATTATAGTTCCATTATTTCTATTTTCAATATTTCAATTTTTAGTCCACTAGGGTCTACCTTACTGTTTAAATCGTCTTTTGTTTTTTGCAACTTTTGTTTCTCTATTGGTTTATTAATTATTGGTACTTGTGTATTTATTTCTGGCAATATCGTTTTGGATTTCACTGCTTCTGCGAATGTTGGTTTGTTTTGCTTTATACTTGTTTCTTTTATTGTTTTTTTTTTTTTTATTTCGTTACAAATCTTCATGCTATTTTCTTCTATTGTGGTACAGATTTCTTTATTTTTGCTTGCACTTTCGGTTACCGCGCCACATAATTTTTTTATTTCATGAACATTTCTTTCGCGAATTTTTTGGGCACTATCAATTTTTTTGAGTCTTTCCTCATATCTCTTTTCAATTGCCTCCAATAGCTGTTTGATTTCATATTCGTTCTGTTTCAGCGACATTTTAAATTAATTTTTATATTCTGGCTCCAGGTGCCAGAGAAAACTTCTAAGCCATATAAAATATGCGACATTAAAAGAGATGAAGCTAATCTACTTCAAATATGCAAAGGCAAATATAAATTAACAGAGTATATTCTACGCAAAATGCCTAAAGCTTTTGAGTACAAAAAATCAATGTGTGAGCAAAAAGAGAGCCTAGAATCCAAAATCAATGTGTGAGCAAAAAGAGAGCCTAGAATCCAAAATAATACCCAAGCACTTCAGATGATCAACAAAATGTATAGGAATATTGTCAAAACTAATATTTAAATAGGGGAAAAAACGAGTAGTTGGCCCAAACATAATAGCATTTGTATTGGACGCGTTAACAGTTAGTGAGTTAAAAGATGTCCATTGAAGAACACGACTTAGACAAAAGTTAATATTGCTTTCTAATACGTCATAAAAATCCATACTATTTCTCAAAAGCAAAAAAATGTCATCTGCAAACATGTTCTAATCTAATATAAAGACTTTTGATGTTTTTTTTTTATAGTCCGGTTTATTTTTGATATTTTAACATATCGACTTTAATTCCAACATACATAGGTATTGCACGAAAATTAAATTTTTAATTTATTACAGGTATTTGATATTCATATTGCACGTATTCGATAGTGTTTCTTATTTCTCTAATGCTGTCGACAAAGTAGTTATTAAACTTATTGGCTATTTCGATTTACTCTATGTTTTCAAATATCACATATTTTATTACATTTTTAGATTTTCTTAAAACTAGGTCTTTTATTGCACTCCACATTTCTTTTTGATCGTTCGATGCTATTATTTTATCATTTAAATTTTTTTTTTGTAATTTTAGCTTTGTATTTATTTCTTATTATTTTATAATTTGTCCACGCAACATTAGTTTTTTAAAATTTCGCTCTATGGTAAGAGTTTATTTTTTTTATTTTAAGGATTCTTAGTTCATTATTAAACCATTTATTATTAATTTTGTTATTGTTTTGTTTCTTAAAAGTAAATTTTTTTATTGTATCTTTTACACATTTATCGAAGTCTTCTACCATTTCATTTATATTAATTGTAAAATTATATCTTATTTTTGTATTTAGTTCATTTGTAAATTTTTTGCTTATTATATTTAAAAAACTCTATTTGTTTATTAGTTACTTTCGATTTTCTCCAGTTAGTATCAATAAATATGTCTATAGATTCATGATCGGATATCTTGTTATTTATATTCAATTTTACACAGATCATTTTGGTATTATTAGTTACAACATAGTCTATAATCGTTTTGGAACTCTGTGTTACCGGAGTTTCCTCGCTAATTATCTGTTTTAAGCCATTGTCGCTAAAAGTATTCTAAATCGTATTCTAATCTTATTTCTAGTCTATATTAAAATCGCCAGCAATTAATATGTCACAGTTTCATTCACATATTTCTTCTATTAAGTCTAGTAGAGTTTCACAAAACTTCACTTTAGAACAACTTGGAGACCTCTACACTGCAATTATTATTAATGATAAATTTAGGTGTTTTTTTCCATATACGCACTAATCCAGTAAGCATAATTTTTTACTGTGACTTTGATTTTAAAAATATTCTACTGTTGGTTAAAGTATATACTTACGCCACCGGTTTTTGATAAGTTTGAGACTGTGTTAAATTGATTGTAGCCTTTAAGTTCAATTTCTGCTTCATTAATTTGATCTCGCAGATGTGTCTCGGAAAGAACTATAAAATCGGGTTCATTAAATTCAACTAATATTTCCAATTGTGTAAAATTATTGATTAAACATACATATATTCGCTTTGGTTGTTAAATATCACAGTCTAAACCAATTCTTTTCCTTTTTAAGTTTAGCTTGTTTCGATACACTGGGCATTCTTTATTTGTAGTGGCGTGATTTTCATCTAATCCCAGATTTAACCTTTTGTTTTCTTTAATGCTTTTATGGTTTCCATGACATTTGTAGCATATCTCTTCGTTTTTACATTCTGACGCTTTATGGTTATATCCTTGACATTTGAAACACTGTATTATAATCGTGCCATCAAAAACTCTACATCTATCCGCGCCGACATTCAGTCTTTGACTTTATAAGATTCTTAAATATGTTTCATTGTCTGTTTTAATTTTCGCATTGTATATCGTTCTGTTATACCGTTTAGTTTCAAAACATTTCACAATTTCCATTTTACTATTTTTTATTATTTCATTTAGCTTTTTTAGTTTTCCCATTAGTTCTTCTTCTTTTATTTTAAAATTCATGTCTGTTAGTGTAAACCGTCTTGTTTTGGTATTTTAACTTCATAGTTTTCACTTATTTCATTTGCAATAGCATTTCGAATTTTTTCTCGTTCCTCGATATTTTCGCTTTGTATAATTACTGTGCCATTTCGACGATTTTCAACGTTAGTTATTTTAAAATAAACCGGATTCACTTTTTCATTAATTTCTGCTTTAGTTTTCTGTACATTTTGTTTTTCTTTGGGTTTTATAATTAATGTGACTTTTTTTGAACAGTCTGGCGGCACGTTATTGTTTGCAACCGTTTTAGCATATGTCATCTTTGTTTTTGAATATGTTTCTTTTACAATTTTCTTGATTTCGTCGAACACCTTTAAAATGTTGTTGTTTGTTTTTTTACACATATTATTATTTTTATTTTCTACTTGATTAACATTTCCGTATAGATTTTTTAACGTGTCCATATTTTTTTCAAAAGATTTTTGTATATTATCCATTTTTTTAAAATCGTTCATCATACCGCTTCTCAATTGCCTCTAGTTAAGGTTTTAATTCGTTTTCGTTTTGCCTTAATGCATTTGAAAATTGAAGTTTATATTCTTTAAGTGCTTGGTTATTTTTGTTTTCATTATCTTGCATATCTCTTAGTACAAGATCAACATTTTGGATATAAAGCATACAGTCTTCACAAATAAACCTTATGAAATTGCTTTTCTCAATCATTTTAGACGCATATTGAACAATGCCCACGAGTTAATTTCCAATTATAGAAAATGAGTAAAAAATATATATTTTCTTTTTTCGGCACCAAAAAATGTGCGTTTCTTTATTAAATATATTCTTAAGACTATCTATCCTATTTTTCTTAGCATCTATTTATATTAATAATTATGTTTAATGTTTCTTTGTCCTAACTCAAAATATGTTTTTCCTTGTTTCGGTTACTAGTACATTTTTTTATCAGTAAAACATGTTTTGAGTTATTTGTATTAAGTTAGAAAAGAAAGAATGTGTTTCTTATCGTTACAATAGTTGTATTTATGATGTTTGTCTTATCGTTACAATAGTTGTATTTATGATGTTTGTCTTATCTCTAGCTTAGAATAGTTATATTTGAGTTTATGGATTTATCATCTTTTATTACTATCTTAGTTATATTTGAATTTATAGATTTGTTATTACTATTTTAAAATAAGAGATGTTAACTCTCCTCCTTCTTAAAAAAAACGTCCTCGTTTTAAACTGTATATTGTCTCTGTCGGAGCTAGAGAAGTTATATTTCATATAATTCGTCGATTTTTTTCCTTTGTGTTTCTATTTCCTTTATCCTGTAGCATTCGCAGAATTTAATCATACCATAAGTTAGTAATGCTAATGTACATAGTCCCAATACGAAATAAAATGTGTATTTGACTGGATGTTCTTCGATGGGTATCAGGATATTCTTGGATATTGTTAAATTTGTAATTACCATTAGATTCTAAGATGCGCATTATTTGTAATTGTTCGATGTGTAGGTTATGTATGGCATCTTTGAGTGCTTGTTGGTGGTTGTAGTATTGTTTTCCATCTAGATTTGTTGAGTAATTGAATTGTATTAGTTTAGGTCCATTTATTTTTACGTTATTCCAGGTGTGTTTGTAATCTGTAATGATGTTTTCACTTTCGAGTACTTGTAGCGGTTGTTATTTTCATGTATTACTTCGCATTTGGCTGGCCTGTTTTCTAATACATTAATAGTATAGTTGTCCGGTTTCTTAATTTTGCATATAAAGTTTCCTAGATAATTTTTACATTTTTCGATACTTGTAAATTTATTATTGCATTTTGCTATTCTAGAGTCAAGTAATAGTTTTCCGTGCTTAAATGCTAGTGGATACAAATTAAATAGCTTACATTTCGTTTTTAATAATGGGTATTTATAGGTGTTTACTATTGTGTGATGAAAATAAAAAACATTAATATCGGCAATTTCTAATATATTTATTATAGGTAGATCTAACGCTTCATTAGACACTATTTGTTGAATATCTTTTAAATTTAAAGTTCTGGAATAAAAGTTTCTGTCTTTTGCGAAATTAATCATTGAAGCGATAGAATGTAGTTCGTTGTATAATTCGGTAAGTATTAACAGCGTTATGCATAATAAAAAGTTGGTAACTGTTTATAAACTGCGGTCAACTAGCTGCTAACTAGAATATAGATTTGACTTAGCAGATTCTTGGCAAAATGTTTATTCATAAACAAATTGCAAACGTCTGCAAACTTTAAAAAAATCAACTCTGAAAATGAATAATGCTACTACTTAATTTACTTTTTTTGTTTGTATCATCGCTGAATTTGACATTTAAAGCATATGTTTGTTTTCCCTCTATAATAAAATAAAATATTGAAAAGCATAACTAAAAAGATTTTATAGTTTAAAATGGAAGTGCCGGTGTTAAACAAAATAGAAATAGAAAAAACGAAAAGATCTGTGAATTGGCAGCAGGATGAAAAGGTAAGTTATTATAGTAAATCATTATAATGACGGATTAAAGCAAAAGCTTGTTTTAGGATTTACTTTCGCAGCTTGCGGGCAGCGCAAAACAAAGTTTTTTGCCAAAACAAAAAATTCGGAATTTATTAGACAAACGAAGCAGACGGGTGGTGGTCCTGCTCCTAAACCTTTAGATAGCGTAGAAGAACAACTGGTTTCAAGACTACCAAAACATTTTGAAATTGATTTTAATGCCTACGATAGCAATTCACAAGTAAGCCAACAAAATGAGACACTAAAAACGGATGACGAAATACTATATATTACGGATGATGACTCTTTCATAAAAGAAGTAAAAAATCCAGTAACCCAAAATCAGAAGCTGAAAACGAGAATGAAAAGAGATTTAAGTTGTTAGACTTAAGCATTAAACAAAAGGGGTTGGAAATAAAATATTTGGAAGAAAATCATTTAATAAAAAAAAAGGAGGAGCGAAATGTTAGAAAATCAAGAAAAAGAGGAGCATATATTAAAAATGGAAAAAATTAAAATAGAAATTGAAAATTTAAAGAAAAATGGATTTTTCAATTAAAATAGTTTTAAATCTAATTGATATGATTTTACATTGTGATTATAACTTATTACTATACCGAGGCTACTATACCAACTTAAATGTTAATTTATAAACAATTTAGAAAATGTGTTTTGTAGTTTTAGTGAAACGTTTTAACTATCCGACGATTGTTGGTGTTCATGAATATCAAATTTTTATTTTAGTTTAATTTATATTTTATTTTAATGCTTTATAATAACTAAAACGACTGCAAATGAATTGTGATTTAGTTTTATTTTTATTATTATTATTTATTTATTATTATTAGGTTTATTTTTATTAAATAAACGTTGAATTAAAAAAAAACAATTCGAATTTTTTATAATTCAAGACATTAAACTGCAGCAAATTTAAAATAAGGAAAAGTTGGGCACGTTCAAAAATTTTGCTCAACATAAATACTGCGTGAAATATTTTGATCTCTTATACTATTTTGCGAAGTTTCCACAGGCGAAGTATGGCTATGAATATCGTCTGAATATAAACAATAATATCCCAATATTTAATTTAAATAGATTTCGGTTTTTATATAAAATAAACTTACCAAAATCTTGCTCGTTATACATAATTGATAAATTATGAAGCACGGCAAGAGCCACAATCAAAACTTTTCCATTATTTCTAGAAATTCGCATTTTATCCACAAGAATACGGAACCTGCTCTTCCAAACGCCGAAGAGCCTTTCAACAACATTTCTCGTTAATATATGGGATTTGTTGTAAAGTATTTCTTTAATATTTTTTGGATTCTGCACAGGCGTAAATAAATATTTTGTGCATTTGTAACCTCCGTCACCTAATAATCGGCCCATAAACTCTTCTTTCTCAAATCGTTCTTTTATTTTACTCTCATTAAATATCCTAGAATCGTGCGTGCTTCCTCTCCAACAGGCAACAATGTCGGTTATTTTTAGAGAAGCGTCACAAACAACCTAGGTATTTTTAAAAATTACTGTTAAATTTTTTTCAACATTTCCGTGTATATTCAGGGAGATTGACATACAATTGTGCGTCATCTCCTCCTACAGCTTTCATACGCATATGCGTGCAATCAATTGCTCCTATAACATTTTTAAATCCAGCAACTTCTTTAAACTTCTCCATTACAATAATTTGTTCGTCCACTGCTGTCGGCATTTTTATAAAATCTTTAGCTTTTTTCGCAAACGCCTCGGCAACCTTAATGCAAATTCGGCTCATTGAAGACTGGGAAAAACCATGGTACTCTGCACAGTCATCTTGAACATTATTGCGTCCCAAACATCTCAATGCCGATAGAATTTGTATATATGGATGAATGCTGCCACCTTATTTACCTTTCCATTTAAGGTCAGCTTGCACCAGTCTTATTAATTTTTCGGCATTTTCTTTGGAAAATCTATATTTCAGGCGAAACTCTTCATCGTTATACTCCGCAAATGGGTTTCACCTTTTTTTGTAAATTTTTTTTGAGCGTTTTCGGGACCTTAAATTTTCCAAATTGTCTAAAACGTCCAAAGTTTCCAAAGTTTCCATTTTTTTATTTTCGCGCACAATTTTACTTTATTTACTCTTATTTTTTTACAAAAAATTTACAGTAAACAGCTGTTCATCAAAAGATGGTCAGTATTTGGCAACTCGCTAACAAGTGTTTAGCAGTTTGTTAACCGTTGTTTCTTTACACATTATAGTTAAACTTTATGCTAACTTCATACCAATTTTTTATTATACATAATGCTGTAAATGTTCTGAAATAGATTCAGGGCTAATTCTTTCTAATATTTTTTCAAATTCAGAGTTTATTTTCTTTTGTTTATTATTATTTTCTATTAGCATATTCAATCCTGTCTTGATTTCGATTAGGTTCCTATAATAAGTTTAAGTGCTGATCCTAGAAAATTAAGTGAACGTTTAGTTCTGGAGATTCTAGGAAGTAGTTGTGACTTCAGATTTTCTATTTTAGTTATCAACAAGTATTCTGCAGAGTTTTGTTCTAAATTATATGCAAATCGTAGGTTGTCAAGATTCTAGAAAGGTTTGTCATATGGTATAAGAACGCTGTGTCCTGAAAAACGTATACAGGGTCAGTATCTATCATCATATATTTTTTGTCTTTTAAGTCTATTAGTCTGTTACCGAATGCGACGGATATATATAATAATATTATTATTCTTTGCATGTTTGTACTCGTATATTATCCTTATGTATAACAATATTTTTGTTTGTAATTATTGTGTTACCTTTATCTTCCTTTACAATGTGTTTTGAGTATTTCCTTACGTTTTTGTTGCGTCGGTGCGTTTTGGAGTATATAAGGTCCCCTGCTTGGTATGTGATGTTCTTACGATTTTTGTTGTGATATAGAAGTATTTTCTGTTGGTTTATTTCGATTTTTTCTTTAATATCAGGATGTGCTCCCCGGTTAAAAAACATGTCCTCGGGTTTCTCTCCAATGACTGAGTGTATTGTTTTGTTGTATTGTCGAACGGCATTAAAGATTTCGTCTCCTGGTGAAGAATTGTGTTCTTGAGCTAGGACTCTAGTGAGTTCGATCAGCGTGCTATGAGTGCGTTCCACTTGACCGTTTGTTGTTGAATGGTATGTTGGCGTTAGCGTGTGCTCAATATGTAGTTTTTCATAAACCTGTTTTATGCACATACTTGATAATGCTGCTTCGTTGTCAGTCATTGAATCCAGCATTTGGATAGATTTGCGATAGTATTTCTTCGATGTATTTGTGTATGTTTTTCTTTTTTGGAATTTCTCGTATATAGCAATATTTTGAGTACTTATCAGTTGTGGTGATGTATGTGTTTCCGTTCATATAAAATAAATCTAAGTGTATATGTTCTCTCACGTGATTTGGAATCGGTGTTGCTTCGATTGGTTGTTTATTTGGTCTTCTTTCGTATTTGTTTGTAAGACAGATTTCACAGTCTTGTGCTTCTTTTTTACACATGGTGCGTATGGTTGGCCAAAAATACGTTGTCTGTATTTCTTGAGCGTTATTTTTGTAATTTCTGTGTGCTCGTCTATGTGCTAGTACTACGATTTCTTTTTGTTTATCTATGTTTTCTATATCTTCTGTCATTTTCTGAGCTACTACAATTTTTAAAGAAGAAATGATATTATCTTCGACGTGAAATAGAGTTTCTTCCTCTATTTTTATAGTATTTGTTACTTTTGGGCTTATTATTTGTTCTAATCTGTCTAATAATTCGTCCTTGGTTGAATAGAAAAGTGCGTGTCGTGCATATGAGAAAATCTTTTGTGAAGATATTTGCACTCAGTTATCTGTGTTATAGTGAATAATTATTTGATTCTTAAATGCATTTAATGGTTGTTTCACGCGTTTCAATTTTTCGATTGGCGAACTTTGTGCTGAATGTTGTGAACAACTCGAAGTATTATTAATCTGTTGACGTGACAATGCGTCGGCGACGACGTTTTGATTTCCTGGTTTATATACTAATTTAGCGCCATTTTCTTCGATTAAATTTTTCCATCGTTTCAATTTTGTGTTGGGATTTCTATCAGATATAGAAAAAATGAGTGACTGGTGGTCCGTGTAAATGGTTAAGTCTGCTATACCGTAAAGGTAATTTCTTAATTTTTGAAGTGACCAAACGATCGCAAGAAGCTCTTTTTCGTTTGTGCTATAGTTTTGTTCGGTTTGGTTAAGGGTTCTAGATATAAATGAAATAGGTTTCTTATTCTGAGAAAGTACAGCTCCTATTGCAAAGTTGCTTGCATCAGTTGTTAGTTCGAAGGGCTTGTTAAAATCTGGTTGAAATAATTCGACTTGTGCTTGTAACATATCTTTAATTTTCTCTATCGCTTCGAGTGCTGGTTATCTAGATTAATTAATACTTTTGTGCTTTGCTTTTTGTTTACACCGCCATTGTCTCCGCGTAAGAATGTAGTAAGGGGTTTTACTATTGAAGCGAAGTTTTGTACAAATTTCCTATAATAACTAGCTAGTCCTAAAAATGACCTTAATTCTTTTACATTTTTATGTATTGGGTAATCCTTTATTGTTTGGATCTTACTAGGATCTACAGTTATTTTATTGTGTTTGATAACGTGACCAAGATATTCTACTGAGTCTTTGAAAAAATGTGATTTCTCGTCAGAAATTTTCATATTTGCATTATGTAATGCGTTTATTATTATTCGAATGTGCTCCATGTGTTCTTCAGGCGAAGAAGAATATATAAGCACGTCGTCGATATAAACGTAAGCGAACTTACCAATATATGGGCGCAGAATATCATCTGTACATCGCTGAAATATAGAAGGTGCGTTCTTTAAGCCGAATGGCATTCTAAGAAATTCGTATTTTGCTCCATTCACACTGAATGCAGTCTTTTCTCTGTCTGATTTTTTTATCAAGATTTGGTGAAATCCTGACTCTAAGTCTAGTGTTGTAAAGAATTTTGCTTTTCCTAAATTTTGAATAGTCATTGCTACATCTGGGATAGGGTACCTGTCGGTTATAGTCTGAGCATTAAGCTTTTGAAAATCTATTACCATACGTTTTTTTGGTTTCCCTTCCTCATCTGTGCTTTTTTTCGCAACGGTCCATACTGGAGAGTTGTATGGGCTTTTGCTAGGTTGTATTATTTGGTTGTCTAATAATGTTTGAATTTCTTTATTTATAAATTCATTGTCTGCTATTGGATACGGGTACTGTTTCACCCAAATAGGATCTTCTGATTTTTTCCTAATTGTAGCTTGTACAGTGGTTGTAAAGGGCAGAATTTCGTTGGTTTCGTCATTTATTCTCATTATATTTTCAATTTCATTTTTATATTTGTCATTTTTGACTGTGTAATTCACTTTTTGTTCGCTAATTTCTTCTTTTCTTTTAAATTTATACGTGATTTAATACTCAAATAAGTTAATTTCTGCTTTTATGGCTCTGAGACCATCTTCCCCGAGAAGCATATCGAACTCTTCTAAGGCTTCAGTTTCGAAAAATACTAAATTGTGGCCTAATAGTGTAATAATTTTTTTTGCTTTCGTTAAGGAGTATCCGTGAAGCGTTTTTACCTTAGCTGGTTTTATTGAAATAGATTTTCCTATGTTGCACTTAGAACTAATATAATTGTTTGTCGCACCTGTGTCGATTAATATATTAACGGATTTACCTGTTGTTTGGCAGTGCCTCTGTAGACATGGCAATCCGTTTATTCGCCTAAAAAAGCGCTGCCGGTTTCGTAAGTATCTTCGGTGTGTGGTACAAGTGATTGTATATCTTCATCTCTCGTCTGGTTTACTCGTTGAACTTTATTCGGATTATAATTTTTTGATAAAGGCATTCTATCCCTTTTTGTTGGTTGTTGCTCCTTTCTGAGTGGGTTGTATTGCTGCTGTGGAGAACATTGTGTTGAACGTCTAAATTGTTGCGAACTATCCACTTCCATGGGTTCCTGCCGTGGTTGATGATTAAATTAAGCTTGTACATTGGGTTTGTACCTCCTTCTATCTTCGTATCGTTGTGGTCCGAAGTTTGGTTTTTGGTTGTGTAATTGTGTTGTAGCCAGTGTGTCGAACTGCATATTTGCGTTGTCATGGTATATGGTGCTTGCGATTGCAAATGCAGTTTCTAGGTCCTTTGGATGATGGCTATATAATGTACCGCTTGTGTATTTACTGTTGAGTCCTGTGATGAATGTACGGACTGCTTCCTGATTTTCATATTCCGCCATAGATGCAGATCCCTTATCACCTGACATCTCTATTTTCGAAAGTGCGAGGTTCAGTGCTTTTCTGATTTTGCTGTGGAATTCTGAGTGTTTGTCTTCCCTGTTTATGTTTCTTCATTTCCTCGAGAAGTACGTATAATGGTCGTTGATCTGCGTAAGTGTAGTCAAGCCTGTTAATTATAGAATAAAAGTTCATCTTGGTGTTGTGGTTGATGAGGATGTCTGATGCTTCTCCAACAGTTTTTGAATGCTGTGTAGTAATTTGGGTGGTTGGAAAATTGTTTGGTATTTTCCATGAATGTCCATGCCCTTTTCTGCCAGGATCTATATTGGTTTTTATCCCCACTGAAGCACGGTATAGCTTCGAATGTTTTTAAATTTATCTGAGTTGCATCCTTTATATTTGGTGTGAAGTCACTATGTTGTTCCTGCGTAGTGATTGTATGGGGAGATCGTTCCGCCTCCAGTGTATTTACCTTCAATTGAGTATTCTGTAGAGTTTGTGTGAGTACCTCTATTTGTGCTCGTAAAGCTGCGATATCTTGATTCATTGTGTCGTTGTCTTTTCCTATAGATCGTAGGGAATTGAATATTTTCTGCCGTTTCTGACGTTGGTCCAGCGTGGTAATTTCTCACTTTTTTAGAGATTGGTTTGCTTTTCTTCAAAGCCGTGGAATTTTTATTTATATATGTTGAATGTCAAGAATATTTGGCTGTGGTCAAGAGTTTAGACCGGCTTGAGCCCCCAGTTAATTTCCAATTATAGGAAATGAGTAAAAAAATATATTTTCTTTTTTCTGCACCAAAAAATGTGCGTTTCTTTATTAAATATATTCTTAAGACTGTCTATCCTTTTTTTTTTCTTAGCATCTATTTATATTAATAATTATGTTTAATGTTTCTTTGTCCTAACTCAAAATATGTTTTTCTTTGTTAAGGTTACTAGTACCTTTTTTATCAGTAAAACATGTTTTGAGTTATTTGTATTAAGTTAGAAAAGAAAGAATGTGTTTCTTATCGTTACAATAGTTGTATTTATGATGTTTGTCTTATCGTTACAATAGTTGTATTTATGATGTTTGTCTTATCTCTAGCTTAGAATAGTTATATTTTTATGGATTTATCGTCTTTTATTACTATCTTAGTTATATTTGAATTTATGGATTTGTTATTACTATCTTAAAATAAGAGATGTTAACTCGCGCACTTTTTTGATAAATGGTAGATTTTATTACACACACCATTACATCTTAATCCGCTTTCTTCTCTTATTGCCGATCTGCATTTACTGCACTCAGCCATTTTTACAATTTAGTTAAAAATCACAATGTCATTTAATATTTTTAAAACTTGTAGTACTTTTATGGTCTTTTTATTTATATAAATGTATTAATACTATTTTAAAGTTATATTTAAATTTAATTTTTTTAAATATTTTCAGAGCTTTACTGTTTTGCTTGTTGTTTATCTCAGGGTTGCCACGAAATGAGGCAATATGGGTAGCATTGGAAAGGTAAATTCAATATCTATTCAATTAAAAAGTAGTAAAATAAATTTAAAAAAGCATGTAACGAACAAAAGTTTTTTTGCATATACTTAAACATAACTTGATCAGCCGGGCGCAACGTTTCTCTCCCCTATGGTATGACCAACACCGGCATCACTTACTAAGATTTTCTGCGTAGACGGCCTTTGGCCGGGCGCAAGGATTTTCTTCTCTATGGTATGACCAACACCAGCTTCTCTTACTAAAGATTTTCTATGGTATGACCAACACCGGCTTCGCTTACTGAAGATTTTCTGCATAGCCGGCCTTCGGTAGGGCGCAAAGATTTTCTCCTCTATGGTATGTCCGGTGTTCGCTTAATAAAGATTATCTGCTACGAGTATTTTTTTTTTCGTATAAAATTGCCACAAAACTTAATTTATTTGGAATTTAGGAATTATCGTTTGTATTAAAGAAAGCTTTTTTTTTTTTGGTCGTTACCTGTTTTTTAAATATTTTCCTTTCAATTGAATAGATATTAAAATTACTTTCCAATGATACCCATATTGCCTCACTCCACCAGAAAATACTCTATATATGACATACTGTACATACAAACTTTGGAGGCTCGTAACTCCGAAACTAAGGGTCAGCCCCAAATTTTCCATTTTCCATTTTTTGCTTAAAGTTAAATTTTACACCATGTGACACCTTTTTTTAATTTTTAAGCTGCGTCCGTAAACTAGATTTAAGCCTTATTTTTAGCTTTTCCTTTTTAATTGAATAGATATTAAAATTACCTTTCCAATGATACCCATATTGCCTCACTACACCACAAATTACTCGATATATGTATGCCATACTGTGCAAACAAACTTTGGAGGCCCGTAACTAGGAAACTAAGTGTCAGCCCCAAATTTTCAATTTCATATTTTTTGCTTAAAATTAAATTTTATACCCTTTAGACTTTTTTAAATTTTTAAGTGCGTCCGTAAACTAGATTTACTAGATTTATGTGAAAATAGTTTTTGTTTAATTGTTGCTGATTTTTTGAGTAATACTCATTTTGTCTCATTCGGCCCTGAAATACTCGATATACGTTCAAATCGCCCACATAGGTCAAAAGTAACTGAACTCAAAATTTTAAATTTTCTGGTTTATATGTTTAAACTATGCACAATGGACTTGTTTATATATGTATAAGAAATATATCAGTGTATTTTGTTGTTGTTAACTGTTTATGGTTAAATTGGTGTAGCTTTTTTCGATTTCTGTAATTTTATACATACAAACCAGACCTGAGGGATGTCAATTACAATTAGTAATTAATTACACATGCAATTACAAATTGCATGTAATTGTAATTGAATTTTTCAATTACAATTACATATATTTAAAATTGAAAACGATTTTTTATCAATTACACATTACATGTAAAAAAAATCCAATTACAAGTTATATGTAGTTGTAATTGAAAAATTCAATTACATAACTGATATAAAATTGTGTAATGAATACTTTTTTTTTTATTATTTTTAGTCAAAAAATATTTAATTACAAAAATCATCAATTACATACACATAATAAACATGCAAAAAATAATAACAACCTTAAGGAAGATATAACACATACATATGTATATACATAACATACTAAAAAAGTGCAAATTTAAACAAAATTTTTATTTACTTTAAATAAAACCATTTTTTCAAAATTTTGATCTGTTAAGCTTTGTCGCCTAGGTGTTAAAATTATACTATCGAATGAAAACAACCTTTCATTTCATTTATTTGTTATAATCGAGCCATAGGCCATATATGATTACAAAGACTTACAATAGTAATAAATAGTGAAAAAAAAGTACAAGAAAACAATTGTGAAGATTTTTAAATAATCCTTTGTTTGACAAAAAAGAGCCAGGTGAAAAAAAACAACTTAGTTAATAACTAAATAACTAAATTTAATTACATGCATTATGCATACGCATTTTGTAACAAATGTTTAAATCTATAAATAGAGAATTCAAAGCTTCTTAATTTAATTGGGAGGTCATTGTAAAGTCTACATGATCTTACAACCAGAGTTTTCAAAAATAGAATTATTAATTTGTGGTATAATAAGCTGCGGATTACGACTAGTTCGGGTAGAACGGTAGAGCAATTTTAGGCATGGATTTGTATTGTGTTTAAGAGTGTTGTAAAGAGTACATAAGATTCTTATTTTTACAAAATCATTGAATGAGTTCCCTAAACATTTCTTGACAAATTCAGAGACGTGATCGAAAAATCTTAAGTTATAGATGTACCATATAACGCGATTAACAGTTAGCCTTACTCGGCGAAGGTTGGTTGATGAGCAACAACTGTAGATTTCTAAGCAGTAAATAATGTGAGTCATAAGAAGTGAATAAGCTAGTTGAGATTTAATTTTTCTCAGTAAGAAGCAATTAAAAGAATATAAAGATCTTAGCTTGCTCTTGATTTTTATAGCAGCATTGGTGATGTGGTCTTCGAACGTTAATTTACTGTCAAGAATTAAACCCAAACAATTTATGGTATCTACGAATGGCACATGAACTCCCTCAAATGTAATTCGATATGAAGTGTGATTGAACTATCTAGATCCAAAGGATATAGCTTTTGTTTTCGAAGGATTAAAATGAAGTTTATTATTTCCAGCCCAATTCGAGACTAAAGAGAGTATGTAATTAATCATAGCATCGTGGCAATCAAGGAATTGAGGCTCGCCTCTGAATAAGAGGTTAATATCGTCGGCAAAAAGGAAAATCTCACATTTAGAAATGCCAATTAAATTTACAAAGTCATTTGATCGTAGAAAAGCCTTTAGTATTGTAGGATAATTCTTGAGGCACTTAAAAGATGAATTCAGATCACGCAAGTAAAGGTTAAGTTCAAATTTTAAACCACTTTCTTCTTTACAATCGGATGTATCAATAACTATGGAATATAAAATAAAATATGTATAAACGAAATCAAAGTTTTTAATTTTTCGTAAGCGATTATTACCTTCATTTACGTCCTCACCGTAACATTCTTCTGAGCTTAAATACAAATTTTAATAAACTTGCTGAAATTATCCGAAACGTTTTAGAAGTTCATTTTTAGAATTTTTAGTTACACTTAATGTTTTTAGGAATGTAATTGAATTTTGTTTAAGTACAAGTAATGATTATTGCCTGATTACAACTACAATTACATGGAATTTGTAATTGAATTACATGTAATGTGAAAATATCCAATTATATTTTCAATTACAAGTAATTGTAATTGAAATTTTGGCTTAAATCTAGTTTACGGGCACCGCTCCAAAATAAAAAATAAGTTACCTATAGGGTGCAAAATGCAATTTTAAGCAAAAAATGTTAAGTGAAAAATTTGGCGGCAAGCCTTAGTTTCGGAGTTACGGCCCTCCGAAGTTTTTGTATCTAATAGGGCATATATCGAGTAGTCGATGGCGGAATGGGACAATATGGGTATCATTGGAAAGGGAATTTAAGAGCCTATAAATAAATAAATATATTAAAAAATCTGGTAAGAAAAAATATTTTTTTTTTACAAAATAAATTAAGTTATTCCGAATACTTCATTTAAAGTTTTATAAAGGTGTAAAATGTAATTTTAGGTAAAAAATGTCAACAGGTAATATCTGGGGAAACCCTTTGTTTCCTAGTTATGAACCTCGAAAGTTTTTATGAATAATGTGGTCTAAAACGAGTATTTTATGGTGGAATGAGCCAATATGGGTGGCATTGGAAAGGTGATTAGAATTATTTTTCGAATGCTATGGTATTTTGCCATGATTTTAATATATTTCAAACGCAAGAAACCTTTAGAAAGCGAAGCCGCTGTTGGTTACACCATGGAGGAGAAAATCTTTGCTCCCGGCCGAAGGACGTTACGCAGGAAATCTTTGGAAAACGAAGCCGCTGTTGGTTGTACCATAGAGGAGAAAATATTCCTATTAAAGATTTTAAGCAAAGTTATATTTATATAGAAAAAATCCGATTTCTTTATTTTATTTTTACATTTTTCCTATTTAATTGAAAAGGCCCTAGAATTTCCTTTGAAATAATACCCATATTGTACCATTTTACCATCGAATGCTCGATATATGCTCTATTAGGTACAAAAACTTCGGAGGTCCGTAAATCCGAAACTAAGTGTTGCCGCCAATTTTTTCACTTTAAATTTTTTGCTTAAAGCTGCATTTTACACCCCGTAGCAAATTTTTTTTTTATTTTGGAGCGGTGCCCGTAAACTAGATTTGTTCCGAAATTTTTTTGAATTACAATGACATATAATTGTAATTGACTTTAGTCTTTGACTTCAATTACAATTACTTGTAATTTGCAATTGAAAATATTCAATTACACATTATGTGTAATTGTAATTGAATCCCCCCAGGTCTGATACAAACATTGGGGCCAGACCAAATTTTTCACTTTACATTTTGAGCTAGATTTGTTTTCAAAACAATACTATTTTGCTTTACTTACACTGTAAGCTGGCCAATTTTGGAATTACGCGATGAACTTCATTAATATTGTTATCTGCAATGCTCCTTGTTTTGTTAGTTTTAATTGGCAAAAACTTCTTGATTTTCATTTAGAAACTATTAACGTAGGAGAAGAAAACAAACTCTGGGAATCAGTATACATTTTTAACAGAGTTGTAAAAAAAGAGGAATTTTTGTTGTTCATAACACTACGTCTTGAAGACCCATTTATTTGTTCGCACATAAACAAAACGTCGGCAGAAAAGGGGACAGATATTTTTCATGTTTTCCTATGTGGAGAAAACGTGGCAATGTTCATGTATTGTTTGTTCAGAGTTCCTAATATATTTTTATTTATTTATTATTGTGTTTTTACTAAATAATATAAAATTACAAATGAATAGAAAAATTAACAGTCTTTGTGGTTTAGATATTGCCTCAATTTAATCTTTTTAGAATTTTTAAAATAAAAGTGACGTTTGATGGCAGACATCATTGTTCGAACAAATGTTCTGTCAACGCTGTTTGAACAAGAACATGACATCGACAACGAAGGCACAGACATAACCAGACTCCTCAACACTGACGTTTAAAAAGTAACTTATCATATGCGATTAACCCCTAAATATGAGAAAGAAAATAAAGAGTGGCATCCTCAAAAACAATGCGAAAAAACAAGCAACTATATATACAATTCTTACCACAACAAATACACAAAATCATGGCTGATACACACAAAATAAATAAAAACACAAGTTGAAAAATTTTACATTTTCTTAATCTTTATTAAAAAAATACAAAAATACATTAAATAAAGCAATATATTTGAGTTATTAATACTTAATTATTCTGCGGCAAATTCGTAAGTATTAACTGGAAATAATAGATAGGTAAAATTAGTTTCATAAATACATTTTCTTTTTTTTACAGGAACTTACCTCTAAATGGAAACAAAATGTTAGCACGGTGGACGGACAACTGGCAGAGCAGGACCCAAAATGGTAAGTTTTGCTATAAATAAAAAGTGAATTAGTTTTTTATATACAAAATGTATTTTTACAGGAACTTACCTCTAAATGGAAACAAAATGTTAGCACGATGGACGGACAAGTGGCAGAGCAGGACCCAAAATTGTTAGTTTTGCTGTAAATAAAAAGTGAATTAGTTTTTTATATACACAATATGCTTTTTACAGGAACTTACCTACAAATGGAAATAATTTATTTGCCCGGTGGACGGACAACTGGCAGAGCAGGACCCAAAATGGTAAGTTTTGCTGTAAATAAAAAGTGAATTAGTATTTTTATATACAAAATGTATTTTTACAGGAACTTACCTTCAAATGGAAATAATTTGTTTACCCGGAGGACGGACAACTGGCAGAACAGGACCCAAAATGGTAAGTTTTGATGAAAATAAAAAGTGAGTTGGTTTTTTTATATACAAAATGTATTTTTACAGGAACTTACCTTCAAATGGAAATAATTTGTTTGCCCGGAGGACGGACAACTGGCAGAACAGGACCCAAAATAGTGAGTTTTGCTGAAAATAAAAAGTAAATTAGTTTTTATTTATACAGGCACTTACATAAAAAACAAAAGCCCTTTTCAGGGCTCAAAAATACTTTGAAAAGAGATAAACTAAAACTTTCAAGGGCCAGGAAATACTTAAAAGAAAGGTAAAGAATGAAAGGCATCCCACTGTGTATTATTAGAATAAAAATAATACTACAGAAGGAAATGTTACAATTGTTTGATGTGGTTCATCTGAATATAAAATGTTTATTATTTACTTACAGGCGCTTACCTACAAAACAAAAGCCCTTTTCAGGGCTCTAAACTACTTGGAGAAAGAGATAAACTAAAACTTTCAAAAGCCCTTTTGAGAGCTACAAAAACACTTAAAAAAACAAATATAACTTTTAAAAGCCCTTTTAAGGGCTACAATATAAATTAATAAGGGAGATAAAATGAAAATGTGCAATAAAATAAAAAATATTGTTCTTACCTTAATTGCTTGTTGTGTCGTAGTGTTTACATCTTTGTGTTTGCTTGATGGAAAATTTACAGTGTCGGACCCAGAATTTTGAGTATTAACTGAAAACAGAAAACAAATTAGTTTTTTGAAAAGGAAAAGAATTGAACTAAGAAAAATATAAATTATTAAAGATTATAACATAATAAAAATTTACTTCTTACCTTCTTTAACCACCTCGCCTTATTTTTTTAAACATCACATTCATACAAAATTATTACTAATGTACAAAATGAACTCCTTTTTTAAGTTATATTGTAGCCCTAAAAAGAATTTTGAAAGTTCTATTTGTGTTTTTAAGTATTTCTAGAGCCCTCAAAGGGGTTTTGAAAGTTTCAATTTATCTCTTTTTCATGTAATTTTTAGCCCTTAAAAGGGCTTTTGTTGTGTATGTAAGCTCCTGTAAGTAAACAATAATACACATTTTATTTTCAGATAACACTTACCAGATTCCATCTAATTGTGCAAATAAACAACATCGAACAAGTGTAACATTTCTTTCTGCCAATTATCCACCGGTCGAACAAACTGTTTGCATTTGCAGGCAAGTTCCTGTAAAAAGCGTATTGTGTTAATAAAAATAAAGTAATTCACATCAACAATTTCTATTTAAGACTCCACACACATTTTGCCTACAACACCACTTTGTAAACGGATTTAAACGGAATTCTTCACAATCTGCATTTAAGTATATACAACACATTTTGCCTTATGATCCTTTACAATCCGCATTAGAGAGACCACAACACATTTTGTCTTTTGTATCACTTTTTAGTTCTTGTTTAATTTTCACTTTTTTTCACAGGAGTATCATTACAATTCACTTTTTTAATTTCCACACTTTAAGACACACAACGATTAACACGTATCCATATGCCATTTAGATGTAAGCATACATGCATAGGAATTTTTAATTCTTAAAACATTCTATATTTTAGACAAAATACATTTCAACAAGTATTCATATTTAACAAAACACTACACTCGTTTCTAATAACGTACACAACTCCAGTTGGACATAATTTATTTACCAATTGGAGCTTCAGATCCAGACAGAAATACAAGACAAAATTTAAAATATTCCCAAACTGCACACAAATTAATACAATTGAAGTAAACTTACCTTATCGGATCCTTCGGGAACCGGCGAATTTTCTGCAGCTCAGGACATCCCATAATGCACTTGCGACTCTTAAAAATAAAAAATATTTTACAAAACTGCCTAAATTTTGTAATGAATAAATACTTACATTTTTTAGCTTTGCGTTGTGAAACTTCCTTCCACTTTTTGATAATATAGTACACACATGACTTTTGTGAGCTTTTGACATTAAAATTGGCGGAAAAAATGGAAAATTGCGCCAGAAATTGCAAATTTTCCTATTTTTTGCGCCAATTTGTATTAAATTGTTTTACAAAATGTAAACAAAATAAAATGTCATTAACTCCTTAACAGAAAAGAGACGGCACCATACAAAATAAAAATTTTCTGTCTTGTAAAAACGAAGGGGTTAACTTAGTGATGCCACCTATGCTTCCGTGTCTAATCTAGTCTAATTTATGGTATAGACCTTCGTCATAATTTATGACGAAGGTCTATACAAGCCATTTTAATGTGCGCACATTAAATTGTTCAACGGCTGAAAAAAGCAATGTTTCATCAACACGGCGATATTTGACAAAAAATAAGAGTTTTTAGAAAAGTTCACAATTCCTAAATTTTTAATCTTTTGCAAGACTAGAGATTTAGAGAATCTGATTTTCCGGTTCTCACTTTCGCCATTTTAAAAATGAAGGAGTTACACCTAAAGCATATAGTCATTAATTGTGATGGTTTTTTAGTAATAAAAACCAAATAAAAGCCATGCATCATAGCTCGTTTTTTGAAAGACTGTACGAAAAAAGTAATAAGCCAGCAAACTTTTCAACTGTAAAAAAATCGATTAAAAAATGTAAGTTTAATTCTTCACTTATATCTCGGAAACTATTTCGCGTGCACATATACCGCTATCAACGATCGAAAGAGGATAAAAATACGAATCGATCAAGGCATAGTTTGTTTTCTGAAAGACTGTACGAAAACAGCCTTTAAGCGGAAAACTTTTAAAATTAAAAAAAATCGCTCAAATATATAAGTTTAGTTTTTCGCTTATATCTCGATAATTACTCCGTGTGCACAAATACTGCTATATACGATCGAAAGAGGATAAAAATAAGAATCTATCATGGTATAGTTTGTTTCTTGAAAGATCGTACAAAAACAGTTATTAAGCGGCAAACTTTCAAAATTTAAAAAATCGCTCAAAAATATAAGTTTAGTTTTTCGCTTATATAGTATAGCGGACTTAGAAATACAGGTTCTCTAAACTTTAAATCGTGTGTTTAAAAAAATTTGGCCACATACATCCAATAATTTTAACTATTGTAATATCCTTTAATTTATAATTTTAAATATTTATGTATACTTCTTTATATACTACACCATTTTTCATTGAAATTGGGAAAATTCTAAATAAAAATGAGAATATCCAGCTGAAATTAAGAAAATTCCAAATGAAAATGAGAATTTCAATTTGAAATTCAGAAAATTCCAAATAAAATTGAGAATTTCAATTTGAAATTGAGAAAATTCCAAATGAAATTGAGAATTTCAATGCGAAATTGAAAAATTTTCATTTTAAATTAGGAAAATTCCAAATGAAATCGAGATGTTAAATTTTATATTGAAAAAACTTAATTATAATCTAACATTATTTTTATTAAATTAACATTTAATAAAATAATTGATACTTAAAATAATAAATACAAATGTATGTAGATATACTGACCAAATCTTGAGCGGGTTGGCTGTATAGCTCTACTGTAATCTACAAGTTGCTTTATACAAATTTAAGGGACTGATCACCTCTTCAAAAAAATATGTCTCTGATTTCCTACATTAGGGAACCTACATTCATTTTTGTTTTGCCTTACTTTTTATACTTGACCAAATAATTTTAATGGGGTTAAGCACGGGTGAGTAAGGGCTTGATCGTAAAAGCCCAGCTGGAGAAAGTTCCAGACGACTGGCAGGGAGCGTTAGTTACCTAACTCCTCCTAACTTTCAAAACAGCCTTTTTTAATTTTCTAAAAATCATTTGGAATTTTCTGAAATACAAGATTCGCAATTTCATTTGGAATTTTCTCAATTTCAAAATGAAATTCCCAATTTCATTTGAATTTTCTCATTTTCAAAATGAAATTCCCAATTTAATTTGGAGTTTTCTCAATTTCAAATTGAATTACTCATTTTAATATAGAATTTTCTTAATTTCATATTAAATTTTCTCAACTTAAATGAAAAATGGTGTAGACAAAGTAGTGGCCATTCTGTCAAATTTGTTAATTATTGAAGCATTATTTAATTTCTAAATTTATTTTGGGTACTGGTTCTAATAGCATACTTAGCAATAGAGGCTTTTTGTAAATTTCAGCTGATTATCATAAGCGGTTCAAAAAAATTAACTGTTGGGACAATCTTTTATTTTCAAATAAAAATTTTATACTTGTTGTAACAGCGGACATAGCAATCAGGTACTGGTAAAATATTGAGGCACTCTTTAATTCATAATTTTCCATTTCTATATTTGTAATAAAAACGGTCATAGTAATCGACATTCCAGTTTTCAAGCGTTTGTCTATAAAGATACAGTTCAATTTACGTCACATGGAAACACATTTTATTTTCAAGATTTATTTTTGTACTAAATAAAAAAGCATTACATAAATGTAACATTCAGAAAAATGTAAAATAATACCTCGTATAAATTCACTATTAATTCGTTAAACGAAGTTTGAAAGCAACTTTTGAATATTTTGCAACAAGTCTCTAAACTCTTTTATTAAAATTCCCTTAGAGTTTTTAATGTGAAATATTAAAGTCCACGCAGTGAAGAGATTTTTAGGTATATAACCTTATTATTAAATCATAACAGGCCGTTAAATAAAATTTACATAGAACTAGTTGTAGTATGTACGTTACAAGTGTAAAAAGTACAAATAATTGGAAGCACCTACTTTCTATTTTTTGAAACATTATAAGAAATTGACACCGACTATAAACTACTATGTTAGCTATGAACAACACTTGTAAATATGGATTATTAAATGACAGAGCTATTAGTGGGCGATTCCAACCATCTCTAGACTGGTTTATTAGATTGTGCAAGTTCGAGCATAAATATATTTTGAATTTAGTGTTATATTTGGTCGTGTTGAAGTTTTAAAATTCTCCACCATATTGATATTTAATTTCGCCTTGCGTTACTATCTTCCGAAGAGTTACCTTTTTACAATTAATTCTTATTCGGAGGCGCATGGATGATTACGCGTTTAGGGAGTGCGTTTTTTCTTTCGTTTGAATAACGTTGCTTTGTTTATAGTTCAGAATACGGTTTATTCACAGGAGTGTCAATATGTTACTATTTTGATATTTTCTATCATAACAAAAGCAAACATCTTTAGGCGTCAAAAGACATTGATAAACAAAAAAAAATTTAAGCCAATAAAATCAATTATTTTCGTTCTAAGTCAAACGAGGGACAAAATTAAATTTTTTTTGTATTATTTAGTTTTATATTCAATTGGTTTTTTAACAAGAAATTCGTTATCCATAACAAAATAAAAAAAAAAAATTATAAAAATAATTAAATTTTGCTGTATTACAAAGAAAAACTTTCGGAAATTATGAATAAATAATGATATCTGGCATATGTTCGCTATGATTATGCTGACATAATTAATTATTTCATTAAAGTTTTCAATTATTTTAATCACGTCACCTCATATTTAGCCTCATCTTTCAAAAGAAAATTACCCAATCACGTCTCCCGACCACATAGCGTGTAATACTGTGACATGTTGCGCATGCAGGGGCTTCTCAATAATCATTCTAGGATTTTCAAAAGCCCAAATTTGGCAGTTTTGCTTGTGGACATATCCTGACAAGTAAAAATAGGTTTCGTCTTAAAAAAATATAGTTTTTTTTTTTTGAAACCCGACGGGTTGTATTTTCAATGGATTTTAATTATTTTAGTGCGATTTTCGAGCGAAATTGAATTTAGTTTAACAATTACCAATGAATATACTACAAGTGCGTAGAAAAAAAAAAACAAAACGTCTTGTTACTGGCGTTGCCGCAATAAAAAAACAAGTTCTTTATATATGAAAAATTAAAAAAAAAATATTTTAAACTTTAAAAATTCGTGCTAATTATCCCGTCCGTATTATTAAAATCACCGATATTGACTGTTGAAGGTTAAAGCACGTTTCGATGGCCATTTCGCTACCGCTTACTTAGCTCTTCAGTAAACTTCTCACTTACATTTTAAATAAACTAAAGATTTTTGTCCAAACAATAAAGTAAAGACAAAAATCAAAGTTTAAGCAAAAACAACAATAATCAACATTGTTTTATTTTTCTTTATTCACTGTATACGGCTGACTTTTTTTCGGCTCTTTTACACAGTTAAAAGACGATGAATAATAAAATTTAAACAACAAATAAAACATCACATAACACTGCGATATTTTATTTTTGTTTTCTACTTGCACTTGCAAATTAATAGTTAAAATTAAATCACGGGAATATTAAACTAAATTTATAAAACTTTAAAAATATCGCGCTACTTATTGTTACATCGCTTATTATCGGTGATTTTAATAATTTTGTCGGGATAATTAGCGTGATATTTTTAAAGTTTAATTGCTTTAACATTCCCGTGTTTAAATTAAAAAAAAAATAATATTTAATGCGGTAAATGTTTATGAAAGTTTTTTGATTGACAGTTATCCAATATTGCAAATTAACCTTAGTGAGTAACTTTTTATTTTCCAGCCTTAATATTTCTAACACTACAAAATGCGACACAAAAAGCGAAAAATATGTTATAGCCCATTCAGGCTGACACGAAATTAAGTCATTTCGTGATTTCGGCCGAAATCAACTTGAAATTACGTAATTTCGCATACATTTTACCATTGCCGAAATTATCTCATTTTACTTAATTTCAACGAAATTAACTTGAAATTACGATAGACAACGCTGTTTTTGTGTAAAATACTACTTTGTGTGCAACCATGAACTTATTTACAGGAATACACGTATGTACATACATTGATATATACAAACATGTATGCATAATAACCATAATGATGGATTATGAAAACCGCAAGAACTTAAACATTTTTAATTTATTTTTTGATATTTTATTATTAAAAGCTTCCAATTTAATTAATATCAAGTGTTTTCTTCTTCTTTTTTTCCATTTTGTACAAAACTTGAATGCAAAAGAATAATATAATTCTAACATAAAAACGAACAGCTGTTTCTGAAATTAACTCAAGTGTCAAATAACCCACTATAAACACTCTAGATTTCGTTCGTAATTTCAGTTTGAAATTACATAATTTCGTGGCAGCCTGAACGGGCTATAAGCGGCAAACTTTTAAAATTTAAAAAAAATCACTCAAATTTATAATTTTAGTTTTTCACTTATATATCGGAAACTATTCTGCGTGCACATATACCTCTATTACGATCGAAAGGGGACACAAATACGAATCGATCATGGTATAGTTTGTTTTCTGAAAGACTGTACGAAAAAAGTTATTAAGCGGCAAACTAAGATCTAAGTAAGCGGTAGCGAAATAGCCATCGTGCTTTCATCCTCAATAACCAATATAGTTGATTTAATAATTTAATGGGGATAAAAAATAGAACGATATTTTTAAAAATTAATTAATAGAAATAATTATCTGATTTTTATTTTTTGCAAAAATAAATACCTGATTTTTATTTAGCCGAAATAACTGTTAATATTTGAATTTATTTATATATTTTTTTTCGGAAGTCATTTAATCATCAGATTTTTATGTCTCGCGAAATTTCCAATATTTCAAACATTCCTTACATAAAGTTATTGAATAATGTTTTTCACTTATATATAAAAAACTATTTCGTGTGCACATATACCGCTATGTATGATGTATAGAGTATTGAGATACGAATAGATCGTGAAATAGCTCTTTTCTTAAAAGACTGCACAAAAAAAGTTTTTAAGCAGCAAACATTTCAAATGTGAAAAAAATCGTTCAAACTTATTAGTTTAGTGTTTTGCTTATATCTCGAAAATATTCTGTGTGCACGTATACCGCTATATACGATCGATAGATAAAAGTACCAATTGATCGTGGTTTAATTCATTTCTTGAAAGAATGTAAAAAAAGTAATTAAGCAACAATCTTTTAAAACGTAAAAACATCGCACTGATTTAAAAGCTTAACTTTTCGCTTATATCACGAAAACTATTCCACATAAATTATACCGCTATACGTGATCTATAGAAAATTGAAATACGAACAGATCGTGGTGTAGCCCAATTCATAAAAGACTACGAGAAAAGTTTTTAAGCAGCAATCTTTTCAAATGTGAAAAAATCGCTTTGTAAATAAAGAGGATAATTAAAACTATTAAGTTTAAACAAAAAACCATCATGCCAGATAGAATCAAATGCCTTTTCAATTTCATGAAAGATAACTCAAGTATTTTTGCGCTGAATTTTATTATTTTCAATAAAATTAACTACCCTTCTCAACTAATGAATGGTGGAGCGTTGCTTACGGAATCATAACTGTTGGTCAATAATATTGCAGCCAGGTATCAAAAGCAATAGTCAAGAGAATGCAGCAGGCTCTAAACTTTAGCCAAAAATATTTCAATAAATGCAAAATTAAAGTTAACGTTAACAAAACACAAGCTATCATATTTCCATACAATAAGTCGTCGAAAAGTATTCCTTCACAAAACTTCTACTCTCAAGGAAATGTAATTTCTATTAGTGAAAACATTAATATTAAGTATAATCCTAGATAAAAAGCTTTTGTTTAAACAACTTATTAAATACATATGTGAACAGTCAATTAAGTGTGGTTGCGTACTATATACTTTACTAAACAGGAAGTCAAGCCTTAGCCTAAAAAAAAAATAATGTTATACAAAATGTGTATCCGCCCGATCTTGCCATATGGTTGCCAAGTCTGGTATAGCAAAACTGCTAAAACTCACACAAAAAAGCTTCAAATTATTCAGAATAAAATCTTGAAAATAATACACAAACTGACCCGTAGATTCCCCACGGACTTATTTCATTAAAATTTTGAACATAAAATGAATAATTCATTTGTAACGGACTTGACGCCATCATTTAATGAAAAATGCAGATCTTCCAATTATGAAAATATAAGAAATTTACTAACTAGGGTGTCAGACGATCAAGTTTTCATTCAAGTTTCATTCAAGCTTTAAAATTTCTCTAATTTTTTAACCAATACACTCACACTTTAAAAACTTGCTGAGAATTTGCTTTCAAGTTTTCGTTCAATTGAGTCTTTCAAATTACATTCAAGAAAACAGCTGATTGACGTTTTTCCCTCCAAATTTGTATTAAAAATTCTGCTATCAGTGTTTTCTTGACATCTTGCTTAAAAACTTGCTTTGAAACTGCGTGCAGCCTACGTCACAGCTTTTAATTTTTCTGAATTTTGACAATTTTGAAAGATACGTAGAAAATACACAATTATTTTATAAAGGACTGAGGTTTTACAATACGATGCATTATAACATAAGAAAAAAATAAAACAAAAGTTATTTTTTTTTTAATTTTTTCCAATCAGGACTTGAACCGTGGTTATTGTAAACGAATTAAAATTTACTTTTTCGGCTTATTAGTGCATTTACATTAGAACGAAACTTTGAAAAGTTTGTTTTCAAATAGAAAACAACGTGTGAATTTTTATAAGTGCAAAAAATTAAATCTAATTTAACTTATCAATGCAAAAACTTTTTAATTTTAATTTTTTAATTTTCTTTTGGCTATGATAAGTCAGAAAAGAAAAAAGTACTAGGGCAATAGCCCCAAATATACATTCTTTAAGTATATGGCATTTAAATAAAACTTAAATGGAAATTCTTTCGCATTTGAAGTCCATTTAAGTTACCATATGATTTTGATAGTTTTGAAATGCAAATTGAAAAGATTCTTGATAAGCCGTTAAATGGTGTTTATTAACTTGAAAACAAATTACAATATGTTTATAAATCAAAAAAAAAATATTAATAAATGTCTGACATTTATTTTCTTCTTTTCAATTCAACGACAAATATTTAATAAAATTTATACAACAATTTTAAAATTATAAAAAACAAAGGTAATGTAAAAAAAACATTTTCTAACAAGTAAAACAAACAAATTCCCACTCCCGTGAATTATCTATGAGAAATTCACAAGGTTTCTAAGTCAAGAAGTACCGATTATGATGCAGGTCTTTTGAAAACTCCTTGAATAGTTTTTATATCAGCCGATCGTATTACTCCGTCGAATCAAGATATGTTCTTGTAAATCCTCCACGTTTCTATTTTGACCTTGAAAGGTCAATGTCACATAATAGAATAATATCTCCAACTTTCAGTGGTCTTGAAGAAAAACACCATTTGACATGTTATTAAAATCAGATAATATTCTTTAACCCATTTCCCCCAAAAGCTATTTTTAAGTTTTGAAGTATACGCCATTGTGTTCAAGTATTAAAATTTCCCCCATTAAATGTACTTGGAGTTTGAGTAGAGTTAGTTGTTCCTAATAGGAAATGGTTCGGTGTGAGTGGTTCGAATTCTTGAGGTGTTACTGAAATGCGAGTGATCAATACTTTTAAAAGTATATGACTTCGGTGCTACCTCTTTCATTAATACAAAAAGAACCTTTTTTTACCGATTGCACCAATCGTTCCTATGCTTCTCCAGAACTTGGGTTAAATGGAGTGTTAACAATCCATTTTATTCCCAAGGGTGTTAACGAGCTTGTATTCGGTCTTTAATTTCTTTCTTTCACGAAATTCCTTCCATTGTCGCTGCATATTTCAGTGGGAACACCTCGTCGATTTATAAAGTTTCTAAGAAAAAGCACAAATGAATCCGATAACAAATCGTTTACCACTTCCAAATAAACAGTACGTACCGTTAAACATGTGAACAAAGCCACCCATCGCTTTTCCTTAAGACGACATATTATGATATCAAATAGATCAATAAGATCTACACAAGTATGTGAAAATGCCCGAATAAAGAGTGTTAAAGGTGTTACTAGGTCTTTGGGTAGGATTCCCATCCGCGGCTGTTCAGGCCTTTCCTTTCTTAATTTAAAAAAGTAGCATTTCCTCAACTCGGATTGACTGTATCTAAAACCTTTCCCTTACTTCACATATAACTTTCAAAGAATTTAGATGTCAGTTTGTTTTATGATAATGTTCAGCGATTATTTGCGATAATCGATGCGGTTTTGGAGGTAGAATTGGTCTTCTGGTATATAATGGGATGGCCATCTACTCTTACCACAACTTCATCATCCAAATATTGACTAAGTGTCGAAAGCTCACTTGAATTAAGAATTAATTTGGATAACTCCAAACAAGAGTATTTTTTTTAAATTCTCCTTTTGAATTTGACGACAAAATTTGTTGTACGTTTGGAAAAGATAGGCATTTTTTGACTGCGACATTGCTTTTAAAAATTTAGGAATTGGGGTTAGTAAGCGGATGCAATAATACATATTTTGAAATTAATGGAGGGAAAGGTTGGGGAGTATTATCGCTTTGAGTTAGCTTGGGGAATGCTTGAAATTTCAGCGTCACTGTTATTTGCCTCAGGCCAACAGCTCTTGAATATGAATGATATCTAAACTTTCATTTCCTATTTGATTATTATTCGAACGCTGGATATCGGTTTCTTAAGTTCATACAAATGTTTTTAATCAATGCTCTAATAGAACATATAGACCTTTAAACTTACAGAACAAATAGAGAATTATGGGATATAGTTCAATAAATCTGAATTTAAATTGAATAAAAATGTTGAAATGTTGAAATGCAAACTGGAAAACTGCTTGATAAGCCGTCTAATTATGTTTATTAACTTGAAAAAAAAAAATAGTTTTCTTCTTTTCAATTCAACGACAAACACTAAAAAAAATTAATACTGCAATTTTGAAAACATAAAAAACAAAAGTGATTTGTTAAACTAAAAAAGCATTTTCAAACAAGTATAACCAACAGACAACTTAAAAAAACGTAAATAAAAAAGTTTGTGCTCATTAATAGAAAATTTTTGTGTTTTTATACCCTTCACCACAAAAAGTGGAAAAAGGATATATATATTTTATTGACTTTGGAGTCGCAAAAAATGTACCAGGGGAGTTCATGAATGTAGAGTCATAAGACTTATCTTCTGACCATACACCTTCTATTGTTACGATATGGAACCCTTTGAAATCTGGAAATCAAACTGGCTAAGCAACCAGGAGTTTAAATTATTTGCAGGAGTGTAGATCATCTCAACTCAAAAACAGGCTGAAAGAGTGTACAAAACAGCTTCGTGAATTGCTTGCAGTGCAAAGAATTACTTCACTAAACAAATACTTTTGTACAATCAAGCTGATTGGTCAGAGTCATTAAAAACTCGGTAGTAAACGAGATTAGGCACCAATGCATAGATTGAGTCAAAAATAACACTAAGAGCTTAGATATGGCACTTAACCAATTATGTTTTACTGCAAAACATGTATTTTATTTTCTTACAGTTGAAAATTGTCAAATACATCTAAAATGTTAATACCTACTGCAAAAAAATAAATTCAGGCGTAAATTACAGAGATGTGATATAAACTGTAGATCCCAGTAAATTAGTATTCTGAAGCAGTTGAACACACTTATCGATTTTCACATAAACAGGAATAAAAAATTAGTCTTGATCAAGATTTATATCTAACTTGCCTAGGAGAATACTGGTACTATACAAATTAATACAAATAAAGGTGAAAGTACATAACACGCGTTGAATACTTTATACGCTTAAAACTTTACAAGTTACATAAAACCCACGCTTCAGCATGCCTCTTACAACAAAAAAAAAAAAAAAAAGTCAGCTTACGAGATGTCATATTACATACAATGCGCAAAAAATAGAAAATTAACCAACTTCATGCGTCAGAGACGCTGCCAACTTATATATGTACCTTATGAAAATATTCTATTTGATCTTTTTTGACAGAAGTATATAACACGTCTAGATTAGCAATAAATATATTAACATTTATTGCAGTATATGTCAAAATTATGTTATCTCTTGTTCAAGGCGAATTGATAACCAGTTGGTGTAATCCGCATGAGGTACTGTTCGAAATAATGTCAAAGTGTTGTTTTTTTCAATTCTGTTTATTTTTCTTTTATTGTGTTTTTTATTTTATTTATATGAACATACACTCTAGTTCAAATTAGAACCAATTAAATTTTTGTTTTATTAGGACATATCCTCCTCTTGAGAGCTAAATTTGACTTCCATCGGATATGGATTTTTTTTAAGATTCCAAAAATAACAACGAAAAGATCAGATTTTAAGGCAAAGATTTTAAGTTAATTTTTTTTTTTAATTTTTACAGATATTTAGTTTAATAACTTTGAATATTATTAGAAAATAAATTATCTTCTACTAAATTTAGTGCAAAACGTACAAGAAAAGTATTTTAAATAGTTAATGGCCTATCAACCCATTGCGAAAGAAATTTAGCTATGGGTATATATAACAACTTTTATCGGAAACTTAAAAAAAGATTGAAAACTATTAGAATAAATGCATGGTGTTACTATGTAAAAATAAATTTACATGTATTTTTAAGTTGTTATAACCATTTAATCCTGAGTGTATGTATGTTTGTATATATAAATACAAGGACTAAAAAAAAAATTTTTAATTTTTTCTGGCAAAAATGAAATTTCATGTTCAAAGATTAAGCTTATTCCACAACTTTTTGTAATGTTGTTTGTTACTGAAACGCTATTTTGTTTTAAATATGACAAAAATATTAGAAAACAGAATTTTTTTTTCTTATGTTAAAATTAAGTGCCTGGTTTTTTAAAAACTGTTATTCTTGTTTTGAATTTTTTGACTGTTTGCTTTTCAAAGCACATGCAAATTTTATTTGCTTCAACCAATTGATTTTGACATGGCTTCGTCACAAAAGTTGTTTTGTTGTATCCATGGCGAAATAATACATGTGAACGCACGGGCGAAAAAACTCATCAGCTGTATACATTGTAGTTGTCAAGGCGAATTGTGCTTGTTTATGAACGTTGTCAAAAATAAATTATTTATAAACCAAAATGTTAATGTGGTTTGATTTCTAATAAAAAATGAAATATTTAAATTCCTTAAAAACTTTGTGCGAAACAGAATCAAATTTAAAAATTTTAACTTTAAACTTTAAAAATCGTGCTGATTATCCCGACCGAATTATTAAAATCACCGATATTGACTATTGAAGGTGAAAGCACGTCTTGATTTCCATTTCGCTACCGCTTACTATATTGTATTTTTGCTTATTGCACAGGCACTTACAATAATTTAATAATTAAAAATTAAAAACACAAGAATATTAAATTAAATAAACTGTAAATTTTTTTTGTTATTTTTCCGATATTGATTATTGGAGGTGAAAGCACATCTCGATGGCCATTTCGCTACCGCTTACTTAGCTCTTCAGGAATCTTCTCACATTTTAAATAAACTAAAGATTTTTGTCCAAACAATAAAGTAAAGACAAAAATCAAAGTTTGACAAAAACAACAATAATCAACATTGATTTTATTTTTCTTTATCCACTGTATACGGCTGACTGTTTTTCGGCTCTTTTACACAGTTAAAAGATGTTGAAAAATAAAATGAAAACAACAATAAAATATCATAAAACACTATGATAATTTTTTTTTTTGTTTTTTACCCGGGCACTTGCAATTTAATAATTAAAACTTTTTAAATCACGGGAATATTTTTTAATTTAACTTTAAACTTTAAAAATCGTGCTGATTATCCCGACCGAATTATTAAAATCACCGATATTGACTATTGAAGGTGAAAGCACGTTTCGATGGTTTATAGTATTAACTGATGTTATTTAAGTAAAGTCATGTACATATTCATTAAAAAATAATAAAGCTCAGGCTTATAGTATGTTTCCACGGTAAAATGAAGCAATTGTTTCGTTTTTCGAATCATCATTGCGAAGCGTACCTTTTACACGACACACGCTTCGATTGGACGCCTGCACAAAAACTAAAACAATATTCAAATAATTTTTTCTAAAATTTTCCGTTTCGTTTCAATTTTATTTATTTGTAATATATTAGATTTAAAATTTTAATGAAATTTATTGTTTGTTATAATATACACATCCGCCAGAGAGGAGAGTCGTATTAGCGCGACTGGCGGCTAGCCGCGCCGCCGAATAAGTTTAATGATTCGCGCCGTTTAACGTGGCTAGTCAACTTCTTAAGGCCTAATTAAGTTGAATTCGCCTTGGTTGCAACTAAATACACAACAACTATATCAGTAGCAACGGCGTCACCATTTTATTAAAAATATATATATTAAAATAAATAAGTCTTTATAACATATAAAATGGTAATGCTTTAAATTATAAAAAGAAACCACTTTAAAGATTTTTTTTAAGGGCTCTAATGAAAGAACAAGGTCACCAAGATCTGATGACAATAGCAACGAATCTGTATCTCCAAAGAAATTTCGTTCTGACTCTGGTAAATCATATAAAAATTAATGTTTTAGTATTAATATTCTTACAGATTTAATTATGTATATATAGCCATTAAGGATTTAGATTCTAAGCTTAAAACTAAAACCAGCATATCTTTGGCTTAAACCTAGTTTACGAACGCAGCTTAAAAATAAAAAGCTGCCTGCAGGGTGTAAAATTTCAGCAAAAAATGTGAAATGAAAAATTTCGGGCTGACCTTAGTTTCGTCATTAGTCGACTATTTTGTGGTGAAATGAGGCGGTATGGGTATCATTGAAAAGGTAAAATCAATATCTATTCAAAGGTCGGCTACGCAGAAAATCTTTAGTAAGCGAAGCCGGTGTTGGTCATACCATAATGAAAATCCTTGGGCCCGACCGAAAGCCTACTATGCAGAAAATCTTTGGTAAGTGAAGCCGGTGTTGGTCATACCATAGAAGACAAAATCCTTGCACCCGGCGCAAGGCCGGCTACGCAGAAAATCCTTAGTAAGCAATTCCGGTGTTGCTCATACTATAGGGGAGAAATTCCTTGTTATGTTAGTATCAGAAAAAGTTTTTTTGTGGTCCTTTTTAATTGCTTTTTACTCATTTTATGGTATAGAAAATTAAATTACTTTTCCAATGATCCAATATTGTCCCATTTCGCAATATAATACTTGATATATGCCATATTATACATACAAAATTTGGATGTCCTTAACTCAGAAACTAAGGGTCAGCCCAAAATTTTTCGCTTTACATTTGTTGATTAAAATTTCATTTTACGCCCCGTAGACTTTTATTTTCAACTGCGTCCGTAAACTATTTTTCATTATTCATTCATTTTATTTTATTGTAATCGAGCCTATAGGGCCATATATGTATACAATAGTAATAAATAGTGAAAAATAGTGAAAAATAGTGCAAGAAAACATTTTTTGAAGATTTTAAATCCTTTTGTGTGCCAATGAAACGACTTAGTTGTAAACTAAAATAAATTACAAGTATTAAACAGTATAAATAGAAAATTAAAACCTTCTTAATCTAATTGGGAGGTCATTTTAAATTCTACACGATCTTACAACGAATGATTTTTCAAAGATTGAATTGTTAATTTAAGGTATAATAAGCTGCGGATTACGACTAGTTCTAGTAAAACGGTAAAGCGATCTTAGGCATGGATTTGTATTGTACTTAATAGTATTGTAAGGAGTACTCAAAATTCTAATTTTTTCATAATCCTCGAATGAGTTCCCTAAAAATGTTTTGGCATATTCAGAAACGTGATCAAAGATTCTTAAGTTATAGATATACCTTATAACACGATTTACACTTAGACTTACTCGGCGAAGGTTGGTTGATGAGTAACCACTGTAGATTTCTAGACAGTAAATAATATGAGTCATAAGGAGTGAATTAGCTAAATGAAATTTATTTTTTTTCGGTAAGAAGCAAAAGTATACCTATAAAGATTTTAGCTTGCTATTTATTTTTGCAGCGACATTGGAGATGTGGTCTTCGAACGTTAATTTATTGTTAAGAATTAAACCTAAACGATTTAAGCCAATAAAGTAATGTAATAAAGCTATTGATTTAGGATTTATAAATCTCGGTTATAAATAGTACATATGTGTGTATGAAGTAACTTTTCATGTACTTAAACCTGTCTACTTCGCATCCAGGGGTTGATACTTTGATTATTTTTCATGAAACCAACTGACTATTGATGTCTTAGGCAGTAATCGTTGTCTTAATATGAATGACTTTTTACCAACTTTAAGCTAAATGCTTGGAAATTTGCTTATGTTATGTTGGTGAAGCAAGAAGAGTATTGCTTGAATTTTGAGAGCATGCAACTTAAATAAAGTTTGAAATAAATGTGTGTTATTTTACATGGGTTGGTGCTTTAGCTAAACATTAAATGAGCACTCCAAAAAACACACTAAACCCTTTTAGGGACATGATGATGGCTCACGCCATCACTCCTATATGACACTCAAATTGTATATCTTTAGACCTAATAATTCAAGAGCTCTTTTAGAGACAAAAAAGATATCAAAAACGTATTTTCTGAAATTAATTAAAAGCTCTTTAGGATGAGCGTAAAAGATCAGAAAATGAGTTACTAAAGTTTTCCTTTAGTTTCATATGGTTTGCTTATAAATTCGAAACGAAAAAAAAAAAAAAAACAAGATAACTAAATGCGTACAGCAGCATGCTGTAAATTTAAGGACATATTACGGTAGTTAGCTTGTATTTAGGTCAGAAAGTCGAGAAGTGTGTTTTTTTCGAAGACGATTTGTGTTCAAGGATTTCATTACTTCTTTTATAGGTTTTGAACAGTAAAAAGATTATTTGTAAAAAGAACGAGTAGAAGCGGGCCTTTTAAACGACACATGTAAAAACTAACGATAGAGGAATATCAGACGAAAAACGATTGATAACAGCATAACGAGATCCACAACAGTTCGATCTTCCCTCCGAAATGATCTAAGTATTACTCGGCCGTGGATAGGAAAAACGATTTTTACAAACATAAAATTCAGAATACTATTAACGACAATGGCTTAAAACAGATAATTAGCGAGGAAACTCGGGTAACACAGAGTTCCAAAACAATTATAGACTATGTTGTAACTAATAATACCAAAATGATCTGTGCAAAATTGAATATTAATAACAATAACAAGATATCCGATCATGAATCTATAGACATATTTATTAATACTAACTGCAGACAATCGAAAGTAAATAATAAAGAAATAGAGTTTTTTAAATATAATAAGCAAAAATTTACAAATTAACTTAATACAAAAATAAAATATAATTTTACAATTAATATAAATGAAATGGTAGAAGACTTTGATAAATGTGTAGAAGATACAATAAAAAAATTTACTGTTAAGAAACAAAACAATAACAAAATTAATAACAAATGGTTTAATGTGCCTAAAGCAAACAAACTCCTTTCGTTTTCCTGTCCGACGTGTAATATGGATCCAAGATCTGGACTAGACAGTTTGATAATGAAGGATATAAATGATCTTAATGCGAAGATAGATGTTTTTATAAATAAAGTTGATAAAGATCTAACTTCTATTGGACAGGCAATGTTGGATACCGTGTCTAGCTGTAAGAATGAAGTGAGTACTTGGCTGAAAGAGATAAAAGCGCAGGTTATTGATTGTAACAAATTAATAAAACATGTTGATGAGTCCACAACAAGAAAAATATCAGCAATTGAAGAAGAAAATAATATCATACACAAGAGACTTAATCGTGTGGATATTGTCGTTACTGGCTTGCCAGCTGGCATTGATGATCTCTTCTCTACAGTTGTGAAAATTGGATGCAAGTATAATGTTAACATCACTAATAACGACGTTAATCATGTCTGTTACTTCAGCAACGGAAAATCTATTTTGATTAAATTCAATAGTGTATTTTTGGTTTGTTATATTATTGGAGGTGATATTGGCTTACGCGTTTATTTAAATGACCACTATTCTCCAGCTGCTGGTAGGCTTAATGCTATTTGTAGAAAACTACTTAGGAAGAAAACTATAACCAAATACAGGATTTTAAATGGTGATAAACTGAAGGTGAAACTGACAATGTCAAATGGTAAAGAGGAATTACTTAGTTTTGCTGAATGTGCTGAGTTATTAAATTGATTGGTTATACAGTGTAAAGCATAAATCAAGGTACCTGTTTCGATATGTAAAACAATTTCTAAAATTTTGTTAAAAACAAGTAAGAAAGTTTTGTTGTTTATTCCTATTTTGAAAAATTATTCATATACTACAGTCCAGCAAAATTATGCACTCTTATTTTAAGAAACAACCATAAAATATTCTTAAATACCTGGCAACTCCATAATTTTCCACAGCAAAAGTCTTGGTACCCTATAAAGTAATCTATGTTTAAGTATTGGCATCTCTATTATTTTAAATGTTTTTCTTTCTACATTAATAACGGTACATTTAGAATATATGCAGAGTTATTTCTTGTTGATATCAGTAGCAATAATTGGTTTTTTATTAAAAAAAAAGTGTTAAATAAAATGACTCGCAAGGAGCTATCGATTGAGGAGCGCAATATTATTATTAATAATCATAGACTGGGCAAATCATATTCTGAAATTGCTCAAATAACTAATAGAAGCAAGTCAACAATACAAAAGGTTATAAATCGCTTTCAAAAAGAAAAACGAGTTGAAAATAAGACCAGGTCTGGGCGCCCACGCAAGCTTAGTGTCCGAGAAGAAAGAAAAAATAGTGTCTTTAATTAGGAATGATCCCGTTAAAAGTGAACCAAAGATTGCTGCCGAGTTGAAAGAGTCCATGGAAAAAAGTGTTTCCGCGGATACAGTACGCAGATCAATCAAAAGAGCTGGGTACAACGCTCGTACAGCACGCAAAAAGCCCTACATAAGCGAAGTCAACAGAAAAAAGCGAATTGATTTTGCAAATGAATATAAAACAAAGCCTACTGAGTTTTGGAATAAGGTTATTTTCTCGGATGAGTCAAAGTACAACATTTTTGGCTCAGACGGACGTGCTTTAGTATGGAGGAAACAAAATGAAGAGCTAAACCCAAAGAATACGCGCAAAACGGTTAAACATGGCGGTGGTGGCATCATGGTGTGGGGATGTATGTCAGAAGCAGGTGTGGGTAACTTAGAAATAATAGATGAAATAATGAACAAAACAGTGTACCTTGATATTCTTAAAAAAGTCTTAACCAAAGTGCTGAAAAATTAAAAATCCGCAGTGATTACTACTTTCAACAGGTGTTGGGGTGTGTTGGGCAGAAAAAGAAATTTGAATAAAAAAACACAATTGTTATAATTTTGTGAAATGTATTTTATTAATAAATATTTTTACCTTAATATGCGCGGGTGTGTTCTTTGTATAAAAGACAATAACTTTTTTACAAGAAGCAAAAAGGAAGATGGCGAAAACAAAGTTTAGTTGAACCGTTAACGGTTTTAAGTAATGCCATAAAGTAAATACTCCCAAAAAAATACACGGTTAACTAAAGGAGTAGAATTTAGATTTTATCAAAGTCACCAGGGTGACAAACTAGGAATTACATAAAATTTATAGTTAATTAAATAACCGAACAGTTCAACCTAAACATTGCCGGCCGCCTTGCAATAACAAAGTTAGATGCAATAAACATGAGAAGTAATTTAATCAATGAATGTTCTTTTTTTATTGTATTATATTTTCCAAATTCAAAACGTATGGTTTTTACAACAGATCCATAAACTGAACACAACTAAGGGATGGTTTTGTGCAGACCCATGAACTGATTATCGTAGTACAATTAGGACTGAGTTATATAGGCGATTGGCCAGATATAACCCACCCAAAAATTGTGTACTGAGCTAGTGGACAGCCCGGACAAGAATAAATTTTTCCCGTAATGATTTGGGAACTAAGCTCTGGACCGAGAACCAGCGCGACCTGACCTGAGTGGTAAAAGGTCGGATCCGCCAACTGCAAGCCGGGAAAATGCTCCCGCACAACCTCTGACACATTCTCCATTGGGATTTTTATTCCCCGCATTTTTGAAACTTTTGCTGTCAGGGAAATTCTTTTTAAGGGATCATACAACAATCGAATGGTTATACGGCAATAGGACCCCGTAACAGGAATATTTAATTTTTTAATCAGCTGTTCGCTGATGTAGCTGACGCTACAGCAGAGGTCTATTACCGCACGAACCTGTATCTGACGGTCCCCTAGAATAAGCTTCGCCTGCAAGGTCGGCGAGAAATTCACCACATGGTGCAGTGGTAACGAGGTGACACTGTGACGGCACAATGTTCTTCGATTTCTTATTCTTTTTGGTGCCCTTTTCTTCAACACGCTTCGGGGAATGCAGCAGGGTATTATGATCTCCCTGACATTTGTTGCACTTTCGGACGCTTCGACAGTCTTTTAACGTGTGATTGCTGGCCAAACAACGTGAGCAATGGCCCCAAATCAGCACGTGACGCAATTTCTTCTCATGAACAAGCTGCCGAAACCGAAAGCACGCTCTTAAAGGGTGAGATTTTTTGCAGAGGCTGCAGTTGAGCGCACTGGAGCCTATACCTTTATTTGCCGGCAAATCATTTTTCGGGCCAGAGCTGTCCACTAAGCTGGAGGATCGAGTTGGTGCAGGATCCGTTGATGCCGGTACCACAGCGACAGGTTCATCCACTATGGAAAGGGATGCAGGTGGTTGCGATTCCACTGCCATGGAAGCCGTTGTCAAAGGTATGGTGCATGGTGCTTTAGTTATCGGATCTGCTACCTCCATCGCCTCCTCATAATCATCTAGCAGGGCATCTTCATAAATGGTTGATAAGGTGGCCATAATACTAGGAAATAAGGAGGGTTAATACATGGTAATTACAAGTTAATTGGTCAAAATGACCAGTTTTGTGATTGGTCGTTTCACAACCCCGTTTTCCGTGCGAACGTCGGCGACGCGCACATGATCATCACGACCTAATTTCCAGGAAGTTGGAGATAACTGTTCATGACGAATAGCAACCAAGTCGCTTATGGCTATGTCCCTGTCAGGAAATTTCCATTTATAGCGTTTATGCAAGTTATGAAGATATTCCTCTTTCCATCGTCGACAGAAATCATGGGAAAATGCCTTCATTTTGCGATATCGATTCACTAAACCTATAGGTGACTCATAAATAGATGGTTCCGGTGGTGCCAAAATTGGACCGCCTATTAAAAAATGACCAGGAGTCAGGGCCACAGGCTCGTTAGGATTGTCAGACATAGGACATAAGGGGCGAGAATTCAAGCAAGTCTTTATCCGCGCAAGTATGGTAGAAAGCTCTTCGAAGGTATATTTTACCGATTGAGCCTCCTTTCTGAAATGAAGTTTAAAGCAGCTTCCCATAAGCCACCCATATGAGGCGCACCTGCCGGGATAAACCGCCATGAAAGGCCCTGAACGGCAAAAGTAGAGCACAGTCAAGCCTGGCTCTCCGTCAGAAAAGTACGAAAATCTCTCAATCTCACGAGAAGCTCCTACAAAATTGGTTCCATTATCAGAAAATATTGTCAGTGGGCAACCACGTCTAGCAATAAACCGATGTAATGCCGCCAAAAACGAATCTGACGTTAAATCAGTCGTTGCTTCTAAATGGACTGCTTTAGTGGAAAAACTAACGAAGATACATAGCCCTTCGTTATCCGGCAGGATCTACCAGTGAAACTTTTCAGATCAAAGGGACCTGCAAAATCAACACCCGTAGTGGTAAAAGGTCGCTCTAAAATAGTGCGTTCCGGAGGTAAAGCTGCCATTATCTGAGAACATGAGCGTTTTTTATCTAATACACAACGCTTACAACGATTTATTATAGTCCGTACTAGAACCTTAAGTCGAGGCACCCAATATTCAATGCGCATAATCCTCAACATCAACTGATTGCCGCCATGAATAGAATTCAAATGCACGAAGTCCCCTAAAAGAATAGTAAGCCGACACGAATAAGATAAAATAATCGGATGTTACACCGTGTAAGACAAAGATGGCGACTTTACCAAACGACCATTTTGTCTCATTACTCCTTTATCATCTAAAAAGGGATTAAGTGAACTAAGCGAACTTTTCGTTGAAATGTTTTCTCCTGATAAAAGAGATTTATATTCTTCCACAAAATGAACCTTCTGAGCCAAAATTGCAAAACGCAATCGAACCTTTGTAATCTTATCACTTGAAATGATAGAAGAATTAAAAGATTGTTTGCCTCTAAGCGAAGCATGTGTCATAAAAAAAATCGAATCATGTAAGCAATTACCCTAAGAGCGCGGTCAAGCTTAGAAAACCGGTCAAGAATATCCTCATAATTCGAAAAAAAAGAGGCGTGTGCTCTAACAGCTCTAGCTTTGACATCTGTGTCCAACGGGGATAGATCATGAATCTTCCACTGAGACTTAGGCTCACGAAGCCACGTGGGTCCGTGCCACCAGAGTTCACTCTTAGCCAGATCTGAGGGCGAAAGTCCCCGACTGCCTAAATCCGCTGGATTTTCTTCCGATCCAATATGATACCAACTATGCTTCCCTACATTCTCCTGAATCCGACAAACCCTATTAGCCACAAACGTTGTCCAGCTATCCGGTGTTTTTCTCAACCAACACAATAGTGGAATCTGTCCAACAATACACTTGCCTTATCGGAATATCAATCGCTTCAATAACGGCTTTTAACAGCTCTGAGGCCAAAACTGCACCGCACAGTTCCAAGCGAGGTAGGGAAATCGATTTTATTGGAGCCACTTTAGTTTTGCACGAGAGCAAACAAGTATAGATTTGGTCACATGCTTCGACACGAACATAAATCACCCCCGCGTATGCTTTTTCTGAGACATCAGAAAAAACATGAAGTTCCACTAATGTCCCAGGGGCATAGTGCTCCCATCTGTGTATCCGGATGTCATTTATTTCCGTATAAAAGTTGACAAATTTCCTCCATTCCCTGTCCGTAGAAGGGACTAAAAAATCATCCCAGTCAATATTATTTCGCCAGATACTCTGCATAATTATTTTAGCAGTAATGATTACCGGACTTATCCATCCTACAGGATCAAACAATTTAGCGATTATAGACAACACTTCCCTTTTCGTGTATCGTGCCCTCTCAACTATAGGCTCTACACGAAAGTAAAAGGAGTCCAATTGAGCATTCCACTGAATACCCAATGTTTTCGAGTTACTAGATTCAACAAATACTGAAAGTTTAGAATCCACAAGATATTCCGAAGGAAGGCCTTTTAGAACTTCAATGTCGTTCGAAGTCCATTTTCTTAACTCAAATTTAGCTGAAGACAAAGCATATATAAGCTGATTTCGTGCCTTCAGTACAAACGAAACATCATGAGCCCCTGTCAATACGTTGTCAACGTACATATCCTTGCCCAATATATTAGCCGCAAGAGGGTACTCCGTCTCTGAGTCTTCTGCGAGCTGTAACAGTGTCCGTATCGCCAGATAAGGAGCACAGTTAACACCGAAAGTCACAGTCTGCAATTCATACGTCTTCACCTCTTCTGCCGGAGAAGATCGAAAAAATATACGCTGATATGGCGTATGAGCAGAATTCAACCGAATTTGTCTATACATCTGAGTAATATCAAATCGAAATAGCCTCCAACGCAGAATAAGTAGAACTAAATCTGATTGCAAAGTTGGTCCCACATAAAGACAATCATTTAAACTACTTCCATTAGAGGTTCTATTTGATGCATTAAATACGACACGCAATTTCGTAGTTTTGCTATCCGGCTTAAATACCGGGTGATGAGGAAGATAACAGGAAAATGAAGGACCAGTAAAAGCACGTACTACAGGCCTCATGTGACCCAAATTCAAATACTCCTTAACAACACTATCATATAATGCCTTAACATTTGGCTTCCGCAAAAGTGTCTTGAAAAGCCTAAATTAATAGAATGAGGAAATTCCGGCCTAAAGGGTAGCGTCACTACATATCTGCCGTCGGAGTCGCGTCGCGTAGTTCTCCTATAATTGTCCTCACAAAATTCATCAGCCGGTGATAATATTTTCGTTTTAGGGGTTTCCTCAAGTTCCCAAAAGCGAAGCAGATTTTTATTCAAATCGTCCCCTGTAGAAATCCCTACAGTAGTCGCATACACTTCACACGTTATTCTCGAATAGAGCCCGTAACGATCCATCCAAATACGGTATTCTGAGCCAGCAATGTCCCTAAAACATCACGACGAATTCCGCCTAAAATTAGCTGAGGATATAAATCTGCCCCTAAAAGTAATGCAACCGGTCTGGATTGATAAAACCGGGGGTCAGCTAGTTGTAGATCCGAAAAATTATCCCGAAGACTCAATCCCAATAGGAAAGAGGGCAAATTGCCTGATATATTGGGTAATATCAGGGCCATGGTTTCCAATAGAATAGATTTATCTAAAGGAGAACCAATTTTGAAAGCGCAAATCTTTTTTGCAGCAGAAATCGTTTGGTTAATACTAGAGACTTTGACATTCGTCGAATGTGCAGATAGTTTCAACCGATTCCGTAAATGTTCAGAGATAAAAGAAGATTCTGAAGCAGGGTCAATAAGAGCGCGAGCGGGGTATGTCATACCCTGATGAATAATATTCACCATAGCTGTTCCCAGAAGCACATTTCCATTCTGAGAGACATGAAAAACCTGTCGATTAGAGTTGCCATCATGATATATTCCACTCGAAGTAGAAGGTAGGGAAGAGTTCACATTAGCACCCTGTGCGATGTTACCCGAAGACGGTGCCGAATTATCCCTAGCCGAAATCTCTAAACTTGTTTCATTACGATGCAGTAACGAATGATGCCTTTTATTACACGTCGTACAATTAAAGGCACTTTTGCAATTCTTCACCTCGTGTTCCCGCGACAAGCAATTCACACAACAGTGAAATTTTTTCACAGTTGAAAATCTTTCCGAAATCAAAAGATTTTTAAAACGTTTACAAGTCCTCAAAAAATGGCCTGAAGAACGACATAAAACGCAGGAAGATGAAGCTGAATTTACAACATGAGCCCTAACCTTCTGTCCAGAAAATTTTACAGATGGCTTTGAATCCTTAAGATCACGAACACACTCTAGAGTCTGAATTCTTTTCGTCAGAAAAGCATCAAACTCTTTCCAAGTAGACAAGACCGATTTATTACGAACACCCTGTTCCCAGAGACTAACCGTAGACGTAGGCAAACGCTGAATGCACATAAAAATTAAAATCGGATCCCAATTATCCGTTGCGACCTGATATACTGAAAGCGAAGTAAGACATTTATTAACTCTGCGCTGAAGAGTTTTAAGCCCGGCACTAGATTCATTATCTACCGAAGGAAGGTTAAATAACAATTTTAATTGGTTATTAACCAACATACGAGGGATCTCATATGCCTCTTTCAAATTTTGCCACGCCACTTTAAACCCTTCTTTACTCAAAGGACACTTCGACACTATCTCATTCGCTTCACCGGCGGTCTTACGTATCAAATGACAAAGCTGTTCAACATTACTAAGGCGCGAACTATTAATATATATTGCAGTAAATAAATCCCTAAATGCGGGCCAAGCAATATAATCACCTTCAAATGTTTTCACATCACAAGGAGGCAAGGACAAATTATGGTCAAAACTACCCGTATTGGAATTCATCGAAGTGGAACAACCCGCCTTTGGGGCAGCTTGGAAATTATGAACTTTTTCATTTATAGCAGCCGAACATTTCAAATACGCTACAAATGTGGACTGATACTTAGACGAAGCTACCTCTACATCAGTAGGCTCCACCTTAGCACTGTCCTCAAAAAAGTCCAAACAAGCCTCATACGAAGACTTAACTTTTTAACATAAACTCTTTAATTCGACACTCTGAATCTCCAGAGTGTAAATAGTATGCATTTCGTCACGAAACTCGCAAAAATTTGACTCAAATTTAATAAGCGCATCCGATGCTCTTATAAATTTATTTAGTGGTGATGTTGACATTTTTCTTTCTTTAACAATTAATCCACGTGAAAATTCTTGTTGTTTTCTCAGTCAAAAATGTTTTAATTTCTCACTTAAATATAATAATTTTAATCAATTACGATTTGTTTGAAAATAGAAAATTTTTCAATAAAAAATTAATTAAATGCACTAACAAACCGAATTACGAAAAATATTCACAAATAGTCCAAGAAAAATTAAAACTTTTTACCGCAAAATATCACCAAAACTTTTGTCGACTAACCCTAGTCGAATTGACTGTTGGGTTACAGTCGGTTTTTACGACAACAACAATTGTAATAAAAAAAGAAAAAACTAGTTGATTGTAAGTGTATAACAAATATATACGTGTGTATGTATATATGCACTTTATACACTTGTAATTATTTTATCAACTTATTATTTATCTATTTAATTAATTTAATGTTCACCAACTAAATATTCTATTTTAATATAAAAAATTGCGAAAATATTTTATTATATTTTTTATTGTCTGCGGTTGATTTAATCTCTACAAAAACTCAAGGGTTGTTACACGATCACTCACAATAGGTAAAAATATTCACAAACAATTGCCAATGTATGTATTCAGTAAATATACACATATGTACATGCACTTTTTCTACCTTTTATGAATGAAAAAATTACGCACCTTTAATCAAATTGAAATTTTCTAAAGAGAGTGTAGAAAATAAGTGTTGGTATGATGAATAAAGGTGATGATCCTTTGAAGAAAAAAAGAAAATTAATATCCTCTAAATAAATTCTCAGGATCCGGCTCGAATGGACCAAAATGTTAAGGTGTGTTGGGCAGAAAAAGAAATATGAATAAAAAAACACAATTGTTATAATTTTGTGAAATGTATTTTATTAATAAATATTTTTACCTTAATATGCGCGGGTGTGTTCTTTCTTTGCATAAAAGACAATAACTTTTTTACAAGAAGCAAAAAGGAAGATGGCGAAAACAAAGTTTAGTTGAACCGTTAACGGTTTTAAGTAATGCCATTAAAGTAAATACTCCCAAAAAATACACGGTTAACTAAAGGAGTAGAATTTAGATTTTATCAAAGTCACCAGGGTGAAAAATTTGAATTACATAAAATTTATAATTAATTAAATAACCGAACAGTTTAACCTAAACAACAGGATAACGATCCGAAGCACACCGCTGCTAAAGTCAAGATGCTTAATACCCCACCACAGAGTCCAGATATGAATCCAATTGAGAATTTGTGGGATCATTTGGAAAAACGTTTGCGTAATCACAAAATGTCTAGCAATTCTGAATTAAAAAACCTGCTATTGAATGGCAACAAATATCACCAGAATTTACGAGAAAGCTGGTACATTCAATGCCAAATAGGTTAAATGAAGTTCTTTGACTTAAAAGATATCCCACTAAATATTAGGTACAAAAATATAATATATTAGGATATAAATCTTTTATAATATATTTTTCATTTTTAGGGGTACCTAGACTTTTGCCGTGCAAAAATGTGTGGTTACCTGTAATTACAACCCAGTTTTAGTTTTTTTATGCTGTATAGATAAATAAATTTTTATATGTTTTATTTATAAATAAACAAGTTTGCAAAACAAATATAAAAAATACATATTTAACTACATTTTGTCGCTTTTTTTCATGAAATGGTGTATATCAATCACGGTACCTTGAGTTTTGCTTCTCACTGTATATGTAATCTACTCCTTTATTCATGAAATTAATTAATTTTTATTTTTTATTTTGTTGTATATGTATTCATGCGCACATGTATATATATATGTATATATATATATATATATATATATATATATATATATATATATATATATATAAGTACATTTTTTGGCGCTTGAAAATGTTTCTAAATAGTAAAGATAAAGGGATGTTACCTTGGTTCCCCACTATAAGGCTTTTATTTTTCTTTAATGTCAATTAACCTAAATTTAGGTCCATCTTTCATTGATAATATTTATATCAAGTCCGTTTTAAGACGTTACAATAATAAATTTAGCGCTGGTCATATGAATTGCCAAAGTATAAGACCATCGGCTGGCTATTCTAAGATTGACGAGCTTAAGTCAATATTGTGTCATTCACCCTTCACCGTTTTTGCTGTGACTGAAACTTGGCTAAAACCTTATATGTCAACTCGTTCTGTAAATATTTCTGAGTTTCTGTTTTTTCGCAACGATCGGTTAAATTCAAGAGGTGGAGGAGTTGGTATTTATGTAGCTACTGAAATTAAATGTAAAACTGTATTTCAAGTTTCTGATTTTGGAAGTTGTGAATCACTTTTTGTCGAAATTGTTTGTGAACATAATATTATTTTGTTTGGTGTTGTTTACTACCTCATGGTGATGTGGCTTGGTTTGAAAATCTCCATCACGATCTTTTTTTACGATATTCTGATATTATAGTCGTTGGTGATTTCAACTATAATATGTTTGACAATGTTAAATCTAAAAATATGAGAGCATTGTGTTTGCGAAATAATTTGTGTATTGTGCATAACTCTATTCCGACTCATTTTGATATTGCTCATGGGTCTACGTCACTGAATGATTTTTGGTTGGTTAGTAATATTTCTATGATAAATTGTACTAGTCAAATGCAGTGTCCATTTATTTTACAACCTGCTTTATTTTGCATCTTTTTTATTTAGCGTAATACAAAAAAATGAAAAATGAGACTTTGATTCAATTGGTTGGAATAATTTACATTTATTTTTGTCTGAATTTGATTTCAACAGCTTTATTAGTGCTAGTGTTGATGATCAGTGTTCTTGCATTTCTTCTCTTTTTGATTATTTACTTGCATTTGTTCCTATCATTTCAACAGCTTCTTCTGGCGAAGAAAATCGTTGACCACGAATTTTTTTCTTGATGTGCGGAAACAAGAAGAAGTCATTAGGTGCCAAGTCAGGGATGACCCATTAATTCGACGTTTTGGTCGGTCAAAAACGCTCTGGTTTGTGCCGATGTGTGAGAGCTCGCATTGTCATGGTGAACAATGATTCGTCTTCTCTTGTTGGTTTTTCGAATTTCTCCGATGACTTCAGGCAAACAAATTGTAGTGTACCACTCAGAAGTGACCGTCCTACGTTGCTCAAGCGGAAAAGTCGCCACATGACCGGTTTTGCCGAAGAAACAGGCGACCATTTGCTTCGAAGTGCTTCTTCCACGAACAACATTCGTTGGATTTTGCTCGTCTTTGAAGACCCACACGGTCGACTGTTGCTTCGTTTCGGGCTCATACGCATGGATCCATGATTCGTCACCTGTGACGATCTTATAAACGTCTTTTGAAGCACCGCTATCGTATTTTTGCAACATTTCTTTGCACCAATCGACACGAGCCTTTTTTTGAGCTACTTTCAAATTGTGCGGGATCCAACGAGAACAAACCTTTTTTACGGCCAGGTGTTCATGCAGTATCGAATGTATGCTGGTGGAAGAAATGTCCAAGGATGTCTCTATCTCTCGGTATGTCGCATGTCGATCTTGCCTTATGAGTTCACGCACGGCATCAATGTTCTCTGGCACAACAGCCGTTTTTGGACGACCTTCACGGAATTCGTCTTTGAGCGAGCTTCGACCACGATTAAGTTCATTATACAAATTTTTCAGTGCTATAGGATGGTGCTTCATCGCCATACAAAGATTTAAGTTCATCAATGCACTCTTGTCGTGATAATCCACGTCGAAAGTTGTGAAAAATGATGGCACGAAAATGTTCACGAGTTAATTCCATTTTTTTCTATATTAATTTTTTCAAGTCACTGTAAACAACACAAATAATGGTCGTACGTCAAAACGTTTTTAGTACGATTATGCTTAAAAGTGACAAACTTTCCAATGGAAATGTCAGATTGCACTTGGCAGCACTCAGTGTTGCCAGGCCAGAAATATATATAGCAGCCCTCGTAGGTATAGAAATAGAGCAAAAAATATTGTTCGTAAGGCCACGAGAAACTATTTTTCTAGATTGTTTTCGGTTTTGGATTCGGCTGGGATGTGGAAAGTTTTGAGGAAATCTGGGTGCGTTGGGAATAATTTAAATGACTATTACTTGGATGTTGACGTTTTAAATGATTTCTTTGCTTGTGGAAGTACTTCTAGTAATCAAGAGAGTTTTAACTTCGATCATTTTCCTGATTGTAGTAATTCTTTTTCTTTTCACTGCATTACTGAGTTAGACTTACGTAGTGCATTGGATAAGGTTAAGTCTAATTCAATTGGCGTTGACAATATTTCTGTTCGCTTTATTAAAATAATATACCCTTTTGTTTCGAATCGCATTTTAAATCTATTTAACAAAATTTTAACTACCTCAAGATTTCCGTAACTTTGGGAGGCAGCTCGTGTTTCTCCTATTCCTAAGACTAAAGTCGTTCGTTCACTGGATGATCTGATTCTCCAAGTACTCTCTAAGGTTTTTGAGCATGTAATTAAGAAACAGATACCCGAATCGACGCTTATAAATATTTATGAACATCAATATGCTTACCGTAAGGGATTAAATACTACAACGATGCTTCTAAATATTACTGACAGCATTAGAAGAAATGTCAATGCCGATGAGCTGAGTGTTTTAATATCTCTAGATCTGTCTAAAGCGTTTAATTCTATTTGTTTTTCAACATTGATTAGTAAGCTAAGAGATAATTTCAACTTTTCTGTTACTGCGTGTCGTCTTAAATACTCATATTTGACAGAAAGATCACAATTTGTTAGTTATAATGGACAATGTTCATCTTTAAGAATGCTTTCGTCTGGAGTTCCTCAGGAATCTGTTTTAGGACCCATTCTATTCATATTGTACATAAACAATTTACCTGGTTTTATTAGTTCTCCTTTGTGCGAATCTTACATGTTTGCAGATGACATTTTTTTGCTTTTGAGAAATAGTATGGATTTTTAAGACGTATTAGAAAGCAATATTAACTTTTGTCTAAGTCGTGTTCTTCAATGGATATCTTTTAACTCACTAACTGTTAACGCGTCCAAAACAAATGCTATTATGTTTGGGCCAACTACTCGTTTTTTCCCCTATTTAAATATTAGTTTTGACAATATTCCTATACATTTTGTTGATCATCTGAAGTGCTTGGGTATTATTTTGGATTCTAGGCTCTCTTTTTGCTCACACATTGATTTTGGATTCTAGGCTCTCTTTTTGCTCACACATTGATTTTTTGTACTCAAAAGTTTTAGGCATTTTGCGTAGAATATACTCTGTTAATTTATATTTGCCTTTGCATATTTGAAGTAGATTAGCTTCATCTCTTTTAATGTCGCATATTTTATATGGCTTAGAAGTTTTCTCTGGCACCTGGTGCCAGAATATAAAAATTAATTTAAAATGTCGCTGAAACAGAACGAATATGAAATTAAACAGCTATTGGAGGCAATTGAAAAGAGATATGAGGAAAGACTCAAAAAAATTGATAGTGCCCAAAAAATTCGCGAAAGAAATGTTCATGAAATAAAAAAATTATGTGGCGCGGTAACCGAAAGTGCAAGCAAAAATAAAGAAATCTGTACCACAATAGAAGAAAATAGCATGAAGATTTGTAACGAAATAAAAAAAAAAAAAAACAATAAAAGAAACAAGTATAAAGCAAAACAAACCAACATTCGCAGAAGCAGTGAAATCCAAAACGATATTGCCAGAAATAAATACACAAGTACCAATAATTAATAAACCAAAAGAGAAACAAAAGTTGCAAAAAACAAAAGACGATTTAAACAATAAGGTAGACCCTAGTGGACTAAAAATTACAAATATTGAAAATAGAAATAATGGAACTATAATTATAGGAAGTGAAAATGATCGAGAAAGAAAAAAAAGTTTAAATGAGCGAAAATTATGAAATAAAAGTACCGAAAAGAAATGAAATGGAAGTAATAATAACAGATATGACATTTAAATATACTGAAATAGATTTGGTAGAGAAAATTAGAAAACAAAATGAGGCGTTAAAAAATAGTGAATTACAAGTCGTTACGTGTTATGAAACTAAAAAATATAATAGAATAATTTATAATACTAAAATTAAAGTTGATAGCGAAATTCACGCAAAACTTATGACAGCGAAAAAAATAAATATAGTCTGGGAAATATGCCGAGTATTTAATGGTATAAATATAATAAGATTTACAAATGTCATGGATATAATCATAAAGCAAGCGAATGTAGAAATGATGAAATCTGTTATAAGTGTCATGGAACCCATAATTCAAAGGAGTGCAATAATGAAATTATATCGAAGTGTATAAATTATATAAGAATGAACAATAAACTGCATTTAGAGTTGAATGAAAACCATTTCACGACAAGTCGATTATGTCCAGTATATCAGAATAAAATTAGTATAAAAAAGAGAAGAATGGGATTTAATATATAACAACCAAAGAAAGTGAGTGTAATATATACACACGTTTAAGAATTAATAAATAATTTTAATCAAGTTGAAGTTATGGCAGAATTACAGAAACCAGAATTCATCATCCTATCTAAAAAAAATCTAACAAGTAATGTAGAGGAAAAAGAATACATTCTAAGAGGATATAATTATTATGGCGTTCTATCAAACTCAAGTCGAACTGGAGGGGTTATAACGTATTTTAGAAACCGGTGGAAAATAACAACTTTATGTGAAAAATCAGATGAGTCCAAATATTGAATATGTGCATATTTAGCAAAACATAAACGAATTATAATTAGAATTATGGCAATAATTCAGATGACCTAGCAGCAGTGAAGTTGAATTTTGTAACGCGTTTAAAGAAATTGTTGAGGAAATATGTGAAAGAAATAACGATGTTATTATAGTGGGAGATTTCAATATTGATTGGATGAAAGAGTGAACATATAAGAATAGAATTCAACAAACGATAAACGACAACGGATTGCGACAAATTATAACTGAATACACAAGGATCACAACGAATACGAGAACTTTAATAGACTATGTCATAACAAACAATGAAAATATAGTGGCTGTAATCAATAATGAAAACAAAATAGCTGATCATGAAGCGATCGAAATATCGTTAGACATTATAACGCAAGAGCAAACAAGTAAACGAGAAATTGAAATATTTAAATACAGAAGGAGGTTATTTAATAATGAAATATATGGTACTTTAAATTATAATGTCAATATCGATGTAAATAAAATGTACGCGTCTTTGACACTATTATTGAAAATACAATAAAAAAAAATTTACAATCAGGAAAGAAATCAAAGAGAAAAACAATGTTAACAGGTGGTTTACACAAGAGCTAAGAGATATGAAGCAAGAAAAAATAGTAAAATACCAAATAGCTAAAAGTGAGTGAAGATAAATATGCCGAGTTAAATATGTTTTGACGTAACAACTAACGTCAAAACATATTTGCAAATATGTTTTTAATATTTGTGACATATTTACAAATATGTTTTCGTATTTAGGACAAATTTGTAAATATATTTTCGTATTTGGGACATATTTAAATACTTTAAATATTCGTATAAAAGAGTATGAAGAGGGGTTTTGGAAGTTGTGGACAAACTAAAACAGATTACAGGATGGGACCTACCACATTTTAAAGCTAATAAATCATAGATATGTAATCTATTAAGACATTTTTGGAAAAGTATTTAGGATATATGAAAAAAATCATTGAAAAATTTTTATAACCCCACATCGTTTCTCTGAGGGATTTTGGTAATTGTGGACAAACTAAGATAGATTACGGGATGGGACCTACCACATTTTAAAGCTAATAAATCATAGATATGTAATCTATTTAGACATTTTTGGAAAAGTATTTAGGATATATGAAAAAAATCATTGAAAAATGAGGGATTTTGGTAATTATGGACAAACTAAGATAGATTACGGGATGGGACCTACCACATTTTAAAGCTAATAAATCATAGATATGTAATCTATTTAGACATTTTTGGAAAAGTATTTAGGATATATGAAAAAAAATCATTGAAAAATTTTTATAACCCCACATCGTTTCTCTGAGGGATTTTGGTAATTGTGGACAAACTAAGATAGATTACGGGATGGGACCTACCACATTTTAAAGCTAACAAATCATAGATATGTAATCTATTTAGACATTTTTGGAAAAGTATTTAGGATATATGAAAAAAATCATTGAAAAATTTTTATAACCCCACATCGTTTCTCTGAGGGATTTTGGTAATTATGGACAAACTAAGATAGATTACGGGATGGGACCTACCACATTTTAAAGCTAATAAATCATAGATATGTAATCTATTTAGACATTTTTGGAAAAGTATTTAGGATATATGAAAAAAATCATTGAAAAATTTTTATAACCCCACATCGTTTCTCTGAGGGATTTTGGTAATTGTGGACAAACTAAAATAGATTACGGGATGGGACCTACCACATTTTAAAGCTAATAAATCATAGATATGTAATCTATTTAGACATTTTTGGAAAAGTATTTAGGATATATGAAAAAAATCATTGAAAACTTTTTATAACCCCACATCGTTTCTCTGAGGGATTTTGGTAATTATGGACAAACTAAGATAGATTGCGGGATGGGACCTACCACATTTTAAAGCTAATAAATCATAGATATGTAATCTATATAGACATTTTTGGAAAAGTATTTAGGATATATGAAAAAAATCATTGAACAATTTTTATAACCCCACATCGTTTCTCTGAGGGATTTTGGTAATTATGGACAAACTAAGATAGATTACGGGATGGGACCTACCACATTTTAAAGCTAATAAATCATAGATATGTAATCTATTTAGACATTTTTGGAAAAGTATTTAGGATATATGAAAAAAATCATTGAAAAATTTTTATAACCCCACATCGTTTCTCTGAGGGATTTTGGTAATTGTGGACAAACTAAGATAGATTATATATATTTTTTATATATATATATATTATATATATTTTATAAAATAAATATATATAATATATATTTTTTTCATGTATCATGTTAAAATGTGGTAGGTCCTATCCCGTAATCTATCTTAGTTTGTCCACAATTACCAAAATCCCTCAGAGAAACGATGTGGGGTTATAAAAATTTTTCAATGATTTTTTTCATATATCCTAAATACTTTTCCAAAAATGTCTGAATAGATTACATATCTATGATTTATTAGCTTTAAAATGTGGTAGGTCCCATCCCGTAATCTATCTTAGTTTGTCCACAATTACCAAAATCCCTCAGAGAAACGATGTGGGGTCATAAAAATTTTTCAATGATTTTTTTTCATATATCCTAAATACTTTTCAAAAAATGTCTAAATAGATTACATATCTATGATTTATTAGCTTTAAAATGTGGTAGGTCCCATCCCGTAATCTATCTTAGTTTGTCCACAATTACCAAAATCCCTCAGAGAAACTATGTGGGGTTATAAAAATTTTTCAATGATTTTTTTTCATATATCCTAAATACTTTTCTAAAAATGTCTAAATAGATTACATATCTATGATTTATTAGCTTTAAAATGTGGTAGGTCCCATCCCGTAATCTATCTTAGTTTGTCCACAATATCCAAAATCCCTCAGAGAAACGATGTGGGGTTATAAAAATTTTTCAATGATTTTTTTCATATATCCTAAATACTTTTCCAAAAATGTCTAAATAGATTACATATCTATGATTTATTAGCTTTAAAATGTGGTAGGTCCCATCCCGTAATCTATCTTAGTTTGTCCACAATTACCAAAATCCCTCAGAGAAACGATGTGGGGTCATAAAAATTTTTCAATGATTTTTTCATATATCCTAAATACTTTTCCAAAAATGTCTAAATAGATTACATATCTATGATTTATTAGCTTTAAAATGTGGTAGGTCCCATCCCGTAATCTATCTTAGTTTGTCCACAATTACCAAAATCCCTCAGAGAAACGATGTGGGGTTATAAAAATTTTTCAATGATTTTTTTCATATATCCTAAATACTTTTCCAAAAATGTCTAAATAGATTACATATCTATGATTTATTAGCTTTAAAATGTGGTAGGTCTCATCCTGTAATCTATCTTAGTTTATCCACAATTACTAAAATCCCTCAGAGAAACGATGTGGAGTCATAAGAATTTTTCAATGATTTTTTTCATATATCCTAAATACTTTTCCAAAAATGTCTAAATAGATTACATATCTATGATTTATTAGCTATAAAATGTGGTAGGTCCCATCCCGTAATGTATCTTAGTTTGTCCACAATTACCAAAATCCCTCAGAGAAACGATGTGGGGTCATAAAAATTTTTCAATGATTTTTTCATATATCCTAAATACTTTTCCAAAAATGTCTAAATAGATTACATATCTATGATTTATTAGCTTTAAAATGTGGTAGGTCCCATCGCGTAATCTATCTTAGTTTATCCACAATTACCAAAATCCCTCAGAGAAACGATGTGGGGTCATAAAAATTTTTCAATGATTTTTTTCATATATCCTAAATTCTTTTCCAAAAATGTCTAAATAGATTACATATCTATGATTTATAAGCTTTAAAATGTGGTAGGTCCCATCCCGTAATCTATCTTAGTTTGTCCACAATTACGAAAACATATTTGTTAATATGTCACAAATATTAAAAACATATTTGCAAATATGTTTTGACGTAAATTGTTACGTCAAAACATATTTAACTCGGCATATTTATCTTCACTCACTTAATAGCTAAAAGAAATAATACAATAATAGATTGGAGCAATTACAGTGTAATTCGAAACATATATAAGAAAACAATCGAATGTAAAAAAACAAATTTATTAACAGCACAATAAGTAACTCTAAGGACCAAAAAACGATGTGGAGAGAAATAAAAAACATACTGAAGAAAAACAAGTCTGTGATAACCAATGTGATATTTAATAAAGAAGAAGTTAGTGATAGATATATAATAGCTAATAAATTCAACGAATATTTTATCAATAGTATTAGCTTAATAAGAACAAGTATAGAACAAGTGCAATATGAGAACCAAATCCCTGTGATAAACTCAATTTTTCATTTCCGTGCAGTAAGTTTAATATAACTGAGGCAAATATGTATCAAAATGAATGGAAAACCAGACTTCACCAAGCTATCAATCAAAATTATACTTGATAACTGGAACACCATAGGAAATAGCCTACTGAATATAATAAATAGCTCCTTGGAAACCGGAATTTTTCCTGATAATTGGAAGATAGCAGTAATAACTCCTATAGAAAAGGTATTAAAAACGACAAATTGTGAAGAGTTTCGTCCAATAAACACACTTAAAATATGCGAAAAGATACTGGAAAATGTAAAATATCAACTAGAAACGTATATGGAGCATAACAACATTTTATCGAAATATCAATCTGGATTCAGAAAAAAATTCTCATGTGAATCAGCAGTTAGTTATGTTGTCAACAGATGGAAGAATAGGGGAAGGAGCAATAGGATAATAGCAATTTTCCTGGATTTCAAGAGAGCTTTTGAAACCATTGATAGAGGCATTTTGGTAAAAAAAACTTTACATGTATGCGTTCAGAGGAATTGAATTGATATGGTTTAAATCATACCTTAAGGATAGAATGCAAATGGTTAAAATAAATGATATAACATCAAGCACAATAAATAACGAATTCGGTGTTCCTCAGGGCTTAATACTAGGAACACTTTTATTTATTATATATATAAATGATTTGCGAAGATTGCGAAGCTGTTCTTCACGCAGATGATACGTTGATATACACCGAAGCAGGCTTAGACGAGCAATGTCAAAATAATTTAGATAATGATTTGAATAATGTGAATATATATCTGAAAATGAATAAACTAAAATTAAACGAAAACAAAATCAAAGTGATACAAATAAATGTAGACTATGAAACAGTAGTTAAAATTAATAATAAAAATATTGAGAACGTCGATCAAATTAAATATCTCGGATTTATTTTGGATGAGAATTTAACATTTAAAGATCATATTGAATATATATGTAGAAAAATTGGTAAAAAAAATCGGTTTTTTATACGTATTAGAAATAATATATCTATACTAACGGCAATAAATATATATAATGTTATAATAAAACCTCATTTTGAATTCGAGTCAGCAATATTATTTACGAGCTGTACAACAAACCAAATAAATAGACTTCAAAAACTGCAAAATAAAGCAATGCGTGCAATATTAAAATATAGTCGTTACACATCAATAAACCTCATGCTAGAAACATTAAAATGGTTTGATATAAAAAAAGACTAAAAATGAATACTCTTCTTTTTATAAAAAAAAAAAAAATGAAATCTGGTAACGCGCCTGAATATCTAACCGAACAACTTAGCTTTGTTGGAGAAACACAACCATACCCGCTTAGAAATGCTGAAAACTTTAGGATAAAAAGAGCTATGAATGTGGGAATGCAGAGATCAATTTTTTATAAAGGACTTTAATTATATAATAGTCTTCCTAATAACATTAAAGTTGAAAATAATCATAATGTCTTTAAAAATAAAATTGTTAATTTCTTAAAAATTATAATATACATGAAATTATGTAATATATTAAATTATTGAAATTTTGTAAAAGTATATTTGATACTACTACTAAATAAATTATATTCTATTCTATTTATCTCAATAACGTCAAACGTTTGATTAACACTGTTTCGTGTACAATATTAAACGTAGAGATCATGTTTCCTACTATGTGCGCTGTTTTCTTGGTTGCACATTTAGTAATTTTATTATATTAAGCTTTCGAAACATTACACTTTTCTATAGCGTTATCAAAAGGAACCTCCCACCAGCTTTATATAATTCTTTTGTATTTACGTGATCTGCTAGAAACCCTCATATATATATGTTTAGAATTTATTCGTCTTTTTTTGAGAGATCATACGTCATTAGAATAGTCCGTTGGTGGAATATTTTACCTATTTTGCTGCGTATTTTTTCACATTCAAATAATGTGTTCCGTTTAAAGCTTTTGCAATATTTTTCTGATATGATACAGTAAGTCGTATTTATATTCTATACATGTACATCTTATTATCAATATTCTTTGTCACTGAATGGGGCCTTAACTTTGCTTATTAAACTTTGATTTATTTTGAATTTTCTTTATTTTACGGTTGGGAACCTATACTCATACACTTAAATACTTTATAAATACACACTTTTTAGTTTAGTATTAGTTTTATTTATGCTCTTGATCTCAGGTAGATTATTACTATATTTGTTATTTTTGGCCATGAAGGCTTTATATTATGAAATAAATAAACAAATAAATAAATAAATAAAAATAATGAACTAAGAATCCTAAAACTAGAAAAAGTAAACTCATACCATAGAGCGAAATTTCAAAATACTAATGTTGCGTGGACAAATTATTAAACAATAAGAAATAAATACAAAGCTAAAATTACAAAAAAAAAATATTTAAATGATAAAATAATAGCATCGAACGATCAAAAAGAAATGTGGAGTGCAATAAAAGACCTAGTTTTAAGAAAATCTAAAAATGTAATAAAATATGTGATATTTGAAAACATAGAGTAAATCGAAATAGCCAATAAGTTTAATAACTACTTTGTCGACAGCATTAGAGAAATAAGAAACACTATCGAATACGTGCAATATGAAAATCAAATACCAGTGATAAATTTAAAATTTAATTTTCGTGCAATATCTATGTATGTTGGAATTAAAGTCGATATGTTTAAATATTAAAAATAAACCCGACTATAAAAACAAAAAACATCAAAAGTCAATATATTAGATAACTGGAACATAATTGGCAATATTTTACTTAATATAATAAACAAATCATTGCATACAGGAGTCTTCCCTCAAAACTGGAAAGAAACAATGGTTACCCCGGTTGAGAAAGCAAAAAATACAAATAAATGTGAAGAATATCGCCCAATAAATAACTTAAAAATTTGCGAGAAAATTCTTGAAGCATTTGTTAAACAACAACTGGAAGACTACATTGAAAAAAATTTATTAATATCTAAATACCAGTCTGGGTTTAGAAAAAAACACTCATGCGAAACTGCTGTGAACTATGTTCTAAATAGATGGAAATTTACCAAGAAAAGTAACAAAATTTTAGCTGTTTTTCTTGATTTTAAACGCGCCTTTGAAACAATAGATGGCGTACAAGGGAAAGAACTAAATTGGTTTAAATCATACCTAGCTACTCGAATGCAAATTACTAAGGTTAATAATATATAGTCAAGTACGATAGAAAACGAATATGGTGTTCGACAAGGCTCAATATTAGGAGCGCTCTTATTTATACTGTATATAAACGATATTGAAAACGTTTTGGAGAAGTGTGAAATAGTAATGTATGCTGACGACACATTAATCTTTACGGAAGCTGAAACTGAAAAAAAGTGTTACGACAATATATCAAAAGACAATTCCAACATAAATAAATGGCTTAAAATGAATAAATTAAAGTTAAATGAAAAGAAAACTAAACTAATGGAAATAAATATGAACACAAGCAGAATATTTCAAATAAATAACACAAACATAGAAAAAGTTAATAATTTAAAATACTTAGCCTTTTTTTTGGCGACTGTACAGGGCCTTCCTCTCCTGGTCCTACATTCCGGGTCAATGGAGGAGGTGCAACGTGGTCTTCATCCCCAAGGGGGGAAGGACATCGCATAAATGGGCAAAGGACTTCAGACCGATCTGTCTGACGTCTTTTCTGCTCAAGACACTGGAAAGGCTTATCGAGATCCTCATGAGGATGGGGATAGAAAGAAGCCTTCTTTCTTCATCTCAACATGCCTACACAAGGGGCAGATCGGTTGTGATGGCTTAACACTCGCTCGTGAGTTATAAAGAGAACTCACTCGAGCATAGGAACTACACCATGGTTATCCTTCATAGACATTGAAGGGGCCTTCAACTACATCGACCCGACTGCGATCACTCAGGCTCTCAGAGAGCTGGGGGTCGACCGCTCGATAATCGGGTTGGTAACACGCCTGGGATGAGCGCATACTTTGGTCTACTGGACCCACTTAGCGGATTCTTCTCTGCATTTTTCTCTCGGGCATTCTCCGTAATCTCGGACCCGCGGTTCTTTCTTTTCTCCTTCTTCTGCCCCTTTTCATCTCTTCATCCCTAATTCTATCCTGATCTCTCTGTTTCTTCTTCTCTCTCCCTTCTAACAGCAGGTAACACAAAGGGACCAATCAGTGGACCCAAATGGGCTGTGGCAACACGGCCGCCTGCCTGACCTAACCTAGCTTTTTTTCTCGATTTTAAACGCGCCTTTGAAACAATAGATGAGATATCATTATAAAAAAAACTATACTGCTATGGCGTACAAGGGAAAGAACTAAATTGGTTTAAATCATACTCGAATGCAAATTACTCAATATTAGGAGCACTCTTATTTATACTGTATATAAACGATAGTGAAAACGTTTGGGGAAGTGTGAATAAAATATTTGAATGTGAATATGAAGCAGAATATTTCAAATAAATAACATAAACATAGAAAAGTAAATAATTTAAAATATTTAGGCTTTATAATTGATAAAATTTAAAATTTAAAGACCACATTGATTACGTTTGTAAAAAAATCTGTAAAAAAATTGTTTTTTTTTTTTAAACGAATAAGAAATAAATTATCCACATTAACGGCAATTAATATATATAATATTATTATTAAACCACATTTTGAATTTGGATCAACAAAAATATATTTCAGCTATTCAGATCAACAACTAACAAGGTTACAAAAGTTGCAAAATAAGATATGCGCTCCATACTAAAATATAAACGATGATGTTAGAATCCTTAAAATGGTTTAATATCTGTCAGAGGCTACAACTCAACACAATTTGCTTTATAAAGAAGTTAGATATGGGAGATGCGCCGCGCTATTTAATCGACCATACACGATATGAAGGAGAGGTTCAGTCGTATAATTTAAGAAATGCTAAAGAGTTCCGGCTTCAACTGGAACGCACAAATACGATGCAAAATTCACTATTTTATTAAGGACTGAGGTTATATAATTAAAAACCAATTAATATTAAAAATGAAACAAACATGAAAATATTTAGAAACAAAATTGTAAATTTAATTAAAAACAATTTTATTATTCAGAGCATGTAAAATAATTTATTTATACACTTATTAATAATATGTCATTCTTATAAAGTATTATAAATACTACTTTTTTCAAATAAAAAAAAAAAAAAGAAAAATTAAAATAATTCCGGGAAAACTACTCGGTCATAAATTATATCAAAGTAAGATTACCAAAAACCCAATAAGTCAAAACTCACCCAGTGTTACAACTGTCAAATGTTTAGGTTCCAGTCGATGTAGGGTTAAACCGTTCTGTACTCGCTGTGCTGGGAAACATAAAACTGTTGATTGTAAGGAATCATTCAAAAAATGTGCAAACTGCAATGGTGCATACAAGGCCATGTCTCCAGAATGTCCTAGCAGAGGAACTTATATGCAACTTCATCAACGTTTAAAGCTAAGAACGCCCAGAACTTTAGTAGAGAATTTATTAGTAACAATAATAATACAAAAAGCAATTTAAAAAAAAATCTTACGTTTGAGCTAATTTCTAATTTAAGAAATTGCAAATCTCAAGAGACCAGTTTAAGTTTGTAACAGATCTCGCTTGCAAATTTCTATTAAAATGAATTTAAATCTTAAAATAGTATCATGGAACTCCCGTGGAGTCCGTTGCAAAAGAGAAGAATTATTCCTTTTTTGGAACCTGTGATAAACACAACTTTAATTGAAAACGTAGGGATTAAAACTCAAACTGGAACTGAACTCTTAAATGTCTATTCATATCTTTTCCCTGGAGGTTCAACCGGAAATGACAAAACTAAAACCCAGGCTCTAACTTCAAATATTCGTAAACTTATATCCTGCAATAATAAATACATTATTGGAGGTGACCTAAATTGTAGACACAACTAATGGGGTTGCTTACGTAATAATAGTTGGGGAATTATTTCATATAGTAAACTGCAAATGAACCAAACCCAAATAGTTTTTCCTAATGAACAAACTTACATACCAGCTGATTCAAATAAACAACCATCAACCTTGAACTTTTTTTAAACAAATGTTCCACTTACCATGTCGGCGGTAAGAGTGAGAAATAATCTAAGTTCAGATCTCAAGATTATTATTTAATACATCAATGGTTGTTAATTTATAATTATTAAAGTACGTATATTGTAACTTTAAAATATTAAACTCTGATAAACCAAAAAAAATCTAAATAAATTATAATTTAAAATATACTACAACAATAACTACTCACGAATCGTAACTCGACAATTTTTAATATCCCGTTGAATCTGTTCGTTGGGGTATTTCTTTTATATAACGACTTTAAATGGTACTTTAATACTCTAGTAGGTTCGTATAACTCCATCTATCTACCTGTGAAATTTTTTATAGTCAATTAAGGTGTTTGTTTGGTTGTATATCTTTTGTTTACTTTTTTACTGTAAGTTATTTTTGTGGTCATTCCTGCTTTATTTGTCTTTATTGTAACTCTTATTATTTATTTTTTAATATACTTCCACACTCACTAAATATTTTTATTTAACTTTCCTAAAATATATGGCGTGAGATATTATCACAACCCCCACTTAAAAATGTACAATAGCTGGGTTATTTAATACAGTGGGGCAGAATCAAAATATTTTGGAAATAGTTCAGCGATTTATAAAGGGCTTGGCAGATTGATCCAAAATTTGGCTTGCGCATATCAAAGGAGTACTCGAGCTGAAGTTTTAAATCTGGGTACCATCCACTTTCCAGGGATGGCGCTATGTGGGCTCAAAGAAGTACCTCGCACCTGAAAATATTTCGAACGCTTGGCATTTCTTCAGTTTTTGTCTGATTTTTTAAAATTATATATGGTCCTAAAGAGCTCATTAATACCTACAAAATGGTGCTCCAATATGCATGTTTATGTTTAAAAATTATCGAGCTATAATCATTTTAAAATAAACATTTTTGATTTTTTGATACCCTTGCCCATTTTTTTTTTTCAAAATACTGGATACAATTTTCAGCGAAATTTTTTCCATAGTTAGCAATCATAATTTAAAATATTCTGAAAAAAATTTAAAGATTTTATCTTTTCTAGCTTAGAAATAATATGATTTTCAATTAAAAAAATTCAAAATTATTGCATTTTTGTGTATTTTAGCCTAAAACGACCATCAATCGAATTATTTAAACAACAAAATTTTCTTAAGGAATATACAAAAAATTTACTTTTGTTTAAGCTAACTATATGTGTCTACGTTTAAACCAAATTTACATTTTTAGCACTTTTTTAAGGTATAATTGTTTTTTACCGAATTTATTAAATAATTTATAGCCTGTTTACAGAACACGTCAAGAGCGAAACAAAACCAGATGATATATGGACGAGTACGTAATAATTAGCGTTCGTGTAACACGTTCCGGTTTTTTCGTTTAACTTACGTTGTGTTTCGTTTTTCAATTACTTTTTTTCATATAAATTTTTTAATTTTTGGCTTAAATGATGATAAACCTACTTCGGCGCTTAAAAAGAAACAGCTGAGTTTAATACATAAACAAAACAAAATTATCAAACAAAGTAAAAATTTTTATGTATAAAATAAAAATTGCTGCAAATAAAAAAGTTAAAACAATATTCATAAAAACAAATAATAATTTTTAAAGTGTGAGTGTCCTGATTATATGTATGTATAATACTATATAGTATTTGTATATATAGTATAGCAAAAAAAGTAAATTGTTTGTAAAAATTTCTAAAACGAATGGTTTTTTCGATTCGCACAGTTTTGACGTTTTTGATACTACAATACGCGATACATAAACCAGAAACAATTGTCATTTGTTACGTTTTTTAGAAACAAAAAAATGACATTCGCGTTTTAAAAACCCAAAGATGGAAAACGGTAACATTTTTGTTCGTCTAGACGGCAAATTGTGTTCTGTAAACTGGATATTAAGCTTTGCACGTAAGAATGATAATGAGGTGAATATTACTTTGATAGGAAATTGCATCATGTATATTTGTACACATAAAAAAGTAAAATATTATAACAAAATTTTTAATTTTTTGCTGATCTCTAAAAATTTCGAAAAATTCTGGTAAAAACGGTCGAATTTGAGAATAGAAAAAATGCAATAAAATTTTTATTAAGAAAATCAAATAAAAATTTTTGTCGTGTGTAGTTTGTCATATAAAATTAGATGGCAAAAATTTTGCAACATTAAGGTAGCGCCTGCCTTTGGATATAGTGAAAATTTAATTTTAGGGTGGTGTTTCTTAAGCTTTAATTTATTTAAAGAATTAAGGTACTATTTTACTAACAACTTAATTATTAAACTTTAAGGTGTTTAATTTTTATTTCATCGATATTTTACTGTTATTCTTTTTTGTTTATTCTCTATTTCACAAAAGGTTTGGCTACGGTTGTTGTTCAATCAAATGGTTGTCACCAATTAAATTTGATGTAAGCGGTTTAATATGTATGTATATGTATTTTTGAAAAATTTATTTGTATTTATTCACAGTTTATACATGTAAATATACTATATATGTATATCTTACCTTATCTTTTGACATTTTACGCAGTTTTTGTGACCTTTTTGTTATTTCAAATACCTTTTGGCTAATACTACAAAAATTTAGATTCAACCAATTAGGTCAGAGAATCAAGTACTTATATAAAAATGGCAACCGTGTTTGCGCATCAACATCTGTTGACATCAGAACTTTCCTAACTTTTTACGAAACGTCCAAGTAGCATTACATTAACATTACGCAGAATCCTATCCTATAAATAACTATATAATGTAATTTAAAATAATTTATATATATATATATATATATATATATATATATATATATATATATATATATATATATATATATATATATATATATATATAAATAATTTATATAAAATAATTTATATATATATATATATATATATATATATATATATATATATATATATATATATATATATAAATTATTTTAAATTACATTATATAGTTATTTATAGGATAGGATTCTGCGTAATGTTAATGTAATACTACTTGGACGTTTCGTAAAAAGTTAGGAAAGTTCTGTTGTCAACAGATGTTGATGCGCAAACACGGTTGCCATTTTTTATATATATTTTATATATATATATATATATATAAGAGTAGTGCGATCCTCATAACAACTAAACAAACTAAAAAACAGTTCATAAATAGTTTTATCTCTCATTCACAATTCATAACTAGCACAACAACTACTCTCAGCTGATAAAATAAATGCAACCCTGTGCATTGGCACGTACAGAAAATAAGTCGCTAATATACTTGATGATTTTAACTGTAGTTAATTAAAAAGCTTATTAAACGACAAAAAAAATAAATTATTTGTTTGTTTGTTTGTTTGTTTGCCAAACACATCTCCAGTTAGTTTCCTTTTTGTATGGATCTTTCTCGGCTGCGGTAAGAATCGAAAAATAAGCGTCCTAACTTTTTTCGCTATGTTTCATCTCTGAAAATCTCTTGTAATTTTTCTATTGCTACCATTATTATTATTATAACCACTAAAATGTTGTGCTTTTCAGTTAAATTGTAAAATGAAATCAATCAATTTGTTACAGCTTAAGCTTTAACTAAGTGAAAGTACCTAGTGTGAATGATTCATTTCTGATGCGCTGTTATGATGGCCACTACCTCTGTTTTAAAATTCTTAGCAAATACTTCAAACAAAGTTCTTGTTAAATAAACATTTGAATATGTTAAAAAGGGCCGTGTGTATATATTTGATATAGTACAGATATTTGGGCTAAACGGTTATTTTTTTTGTCAAAATTAACACTCGGTAGTTCATTCGCGTTTGCAGTCCTTTTCATTTAAAAAAGTTTATTATATACGCTGTGTTAAATTCTTAATCTACTACAGTTTAATTGCATATTACAAAACTTGTAAATCTGAGAATATCAACTATAATCAAAGAATTTTTGTCTGGTTAATAAAGCACTAAAACATGTTTTGCTAACATATCTATACAGGTCCAGAATGTAATATTTTTACTTAAAAATCAAATATCAATATAAGTGATTTTGTTTGATTTGGATGCCTCTCATATTAACACATATTTCAAATCACAATATTGCTAATAAGCTTTTGTATTTTATATTTAAGTTTTGAAAAAAAAAAAACAAAACATTTAAACATTTTATTTTAATTTCCCAAAGCTACAAATGTTTTCAGTGTAATCATTTTTGCATAACACTGTAAGCAGAACTTAGAAAAATTGTGCGAAATTATCTTGCTTAAATAATAAAGGCAATCACAACCCAATGTAAAAAAATGTCCAGCACGTGCTAAAGCTTTTGCGGTTAAAAAATGATGCCCCTCGAAACCTGTCTTTAAAAGAAGCTAGAGTATTTTCGAACAGATTTTGTTAATTAGAGGACGATTGTTCTGTCTTAAGCAAATAGGAAAAAAAGACAATGTCCAAAATAATCAGCGAACGGCAGCAAAAACTATTCATGACATTATGCCGTTTTCTAAAGTACTTAGTATTAACGCAAATAAAAAAAAAAGAAACTAATGCTTAGAGAAACATTTCTATCGTTGTCAACATAAAAAGCTGGATTTTCCACTACAACCTCAAAACCTCAATGCAGTTCAAAAACCTGATTCGAACCTTAAGATGGTCCTGAACTTTTTATTAAAAACTTCTAATAATACTGAATCGTTTTTAAAAATATTGATAATTAATATGATACAGAAACAGTATCCATCAACTAAGAGATAATACTAACTTTAGTTTGAATTATTTAGATCCAGATTTAATAAACTGTCCAATGTCTCAAGATTTCAATATATCATAACGAAATTAAACTTCTACAATATAATATTCAAAGTTTAAAATGCCTGGTAATAAGGATCTATTAGAATAAGTTCTTCACAATCACGACATTGACATTACACTTTTCCCTGAGACTTAGCTGACAGATAATGCGTGTTCAAGCCTCAAGAACTACAATTTCGTTTGTAAAAATAGAATTGTTATCATAACGAAATTAAACTTCTACAATATAATATTCAAAGTCTAAAAAAGCCTGGTAATTAGGATCTACTAAAATTATTTCTCCACAATCACGACATTGACATCACACTTTTAACTGAGACTTGGCTGACAAATAATGCGTGTTCAAGCCTCAAGAACTACAATTTCGTTTGTAAAAATAGAATTGATGGTTATGGTGGTGTAGGCATATATTTAAAAAAAATTAATTCGCTATGACCAATATTCGTTCAATACATGATACCATAGGAATCTCCAATCTTAATTTAAGCAGAAATATTAATGTAATCATTAACAACAGTCCACCAAACTTAAGTTTGATAGACTACCAACATAAATAAAATAACATTTTTCTACTGGCCAGTCAACTGAATGGTACAACGCCAAATCTTCACTTTGGGGAGCAAGGCACTTTGACAACAAAGAAATGTTTTAAGAAAGCCTAGCTAATACTTTTAATGTTGTATGCATTAATGATGGTAGGCCAACATTTTCAACTGCTTCTACATCATCATCGGTTCTTGATGTATCCTTCTTTGGTTCACCTTTATTAGACTTTATTTGGAGTTCATTGTATTCTAAAATTACGGGTAGTAACCATTATCCAGTTATTATGTCGTTGGGTGTTAGTCGCAAATCTAAAACATTTTTGCTACGAAATCGATGTAAGACAATTAGTGGTACAAGGAAATAGTTATTCCTTTGAACCGGAGCTAAAAGATTTATATAAGAAACACACAATAAGGTTGTCGGATAATAGTAGGTATATTCCTAAAAGATGGTGGAACGATGCATTGAACATACTATTTCAACTTAGAAATGCTGGTAGAAAAAAGTATTTTAAGTCAAAAGCTCTGGATAACTGCGTAGCTTTTTGAAGAGCTGAAAAGAATCTGAAATTTTATATTTTTACAGCTAAAAAATGCTAATTCGTTATCAGAATTATCGAGTCCTTCATCACCTAACCAATTTTGGATGAAACTTGTTCATTAAAAAAAAATATAATCGTACAAGGGCAATTAAAAGTTCTTGGAATGACACCCAGACTCGAATTTTTTAGATGATTTGGTTGGACAGTTTGCCCCCGATCACCTTCCCCAAATTTTGATATACCTTCATCGGTTGATGTTCCTGTTTTTGATTTTGAGAAGTTCGACGACTATAGTTTCTCAAGGAAACCTGATTCGGTACCTGGGCGGATGGTATTTCTTATCGTGTTCCTATGAATCTTTCAATTTCCAGTAGGAAATCTATTTTCAATCAAATGAATTGTTCTACCATCATAACGTTCAATGAAAGTTTGTCTAACTTTAAAAAAGGATAGATATACTACATTAATTACAAACTACTGGGTACCATCCATTTTCCAAGGATGACGCTATGTGATCTCAAAGTTGGGTACCTAGCACCTGGAAATTTTTCTATCACATGGCATTTCTTCAACTTTTTTCTGATTTTTAAAAATTATACATGGTCCCAAAGGGCTTACCAATACCGACAAAATGTGTTTTAATCTACATATTTATGGTTAAAAATGATCGAATTATAAGCATTTTAAAATTAAAATTTTTTGATTTTTCGATACCCTTGTCGTGAAAATAGATATTTTAGTACTATTTTAATCATTTAGTGAAATTTAAATTTTTAGAGGTTTTTAATATGAATTTTCGGTTTTTAGTAAAAATTCAACATTTTTCTTGCAAACAAAATTTAATAATTTTGGTAAAATGTTAGTGAAGAGGTAATATTTCGATGAAACTTAGATGGTTTAAAGATATTAACTGGTTATTTGCAGGTTTTGTTTTGGAATTTCTGTTTTCAATAAAAAAAGCAATCAGCTTTTTTAACATATCCCCCCATTATATCCCATAAGCACAACAACAACAAATAATAGCACAATTTTTATGTAGAATTATTATTAATTTTTACACATGTATGAAGTATTGATTTTTTTCAAGTTAGGATTTTTGGATTTAAATCAAAATAAGAATGTTTATAAGAAGTAATTGTATGTACTGTAAAATGTTTTTATGTATTTTTGCTATTTGCTTAATAAGAGAATTATTAATTTTTCCTTGTGGTTAACATCAGTTGGGTTTTAGTGCCTTACTGTGGGCTATTTTTGTAAATTTTTCACTCTGGTACATTTACTTTAAAATCGGTTCTATTAATGGTCAGACCGTACAGTTTTAAAGTCTAAATATATGGTCAGATTAGCCAAATATTTCACCAAAAAGACGTAACCACTAAATTATGGGAAAATTGTGTTCTTTCTTAAACACTTATTAAGAAATATTCGTAATGACATATGTAAGGATAAAATGAACTTATGTAAAAATAGTGGTTAAGCTTTTTTTGGTTTAATATTTTACTTATCTGACCGTACATTTACACATTATTCACAACAATTTACTTGTTTACTGTTTTACTTTTGGTTCTAGTTTTTGCTAGTAAATTAACTGAACAGTCCTATATAACAGGACTAACTACAATTGTTAAAAGATTACTTAATATATAAACTTCCATACCAGAGTTGCATTCAGCCTAACTGCCAAGTTTGTAGACAGTTTTTTGGCCATAAGATTGACCGGTAGCCAGTGCAGCGTAGTGAAGAGCGCCTTCGGTTGTGCCATGTATATTGCATATACAGTGTACTCTCTTTTAAACGGACGCCTAAAGTACTCACGAATTTGCCCTCTTATGAGAGGTGTCCGTTTATGAGAGAAACATAAAAAAGAAATTTATATGTAATATTTTATTAATCTTTAAACATTTTTAATTCAAAAACATAAAACATACATATAAAAATAAAATAGAAAAAACAGAATTTTCATTAATATTCTCTCAGAAAAGGAAAAAAAATAAGTCAAGGCAAACAAAATTTCCATTAATATTTTGCAAATAAAAAAGAAAATAGTATGTAAGACCAGACTACACATTCAATTGGATTTAAAAAAGTCAAATTTTGGATTGGCGAGTTTTTCCTTTAATTTTAATATCTTGGATATGTATTTAAAGATCAGTTACCATTTTTACACCTTCGAGGTCGCTGCTTTTTATGGCTACATAAGCCTCTTTATAAAAAGTAAACTTGTCTTCAATTTCACTTGCTAGCAGGGAATATAATTTGTCTATCAGATATTTGAATACAGCATATTGATGCTGTTATGCTAAGGAATAATAAACTTTAAAGACTTTAATTTTTTTGACTTTTATCAAGAAGTCACTTTATAACAGAGTTTAGAAAGTACACAAATCGTACACACAATGTTATCTTCAAAACCACCCATAAATATTTTTCGCTTCATACAAATAATGTACGTTTCTAAATTTTGAAATTTTCCGTACACATCCGCGAATGTACTTTATTAAAATATTTATTTGCGTACACTTACGTGAATGTACGATTTATCTATTCTCCGTGTACTTGTACGGCTAAAAAAGTACATGAAGGATAGAGAAGTTTGAATGTACTTTATTTTCAGTACGTGTACGGAAAAAAAGTACATGAAGAAATGAAAATAAATTCGTGGACGGAAAAAACGTACATGCAAAGTAAAAATAACTGCGTGTACGGGCGGAAAAAAAGTACATGTACTATAGACAACAAATTAGCAATCTATTAGCAATCGGAAAAACCTATTAAATGCAAATGAAATAAATTTTTTTTATTTAACTTAAAAAATTTATTTCCTTGAAAATCCGATAAAATAATATTAAAATTTTTCCAAAATAAAATAATATATGCATTAGATTTACAAATATTTCTCAAAAGCGAAAAGATATTTACACAATTTTTTCAAGTGCGAAAATATGTTTTGCAAATAAGTGATAAATACTAAAAGCGTTTTATTAAGTTGTTACGAGGTAACATAATTATACAGGTCGACAAATTTATCATTAGTTACTTTTAAGACATTTTTTGTTTAATTGTATGTTTAAATTCACAAAAAAACTCCCAAATACGAGACGATATGTGCAGATTTATTTCAAATACGAGAACATATATGTAAATGTATGATATTTATGAATTTTTGATATTTAGTTTGACAAATTTTTTTCACTCTCTAGCCTACGTTAAGCTGAAAACAAAATGTTCAATATACAAAACAATTTCCTTAAATTAAATACCTAGTACTTTGTTTGAATTTTCTTTTGGTTAATAACTGCTATTGGCCCCCCTGTGCATCGATTCTACCAGTTTCGATGTTACGTACGTAAGAAGTTTTGACCAATACCGCAAGAATTTTTCAGAGAGTCCTTATATCTCTAAAGGAATGCTCCTAGAGATAATTAATGGTTTAAATAGGTCCGCGGCTGTAAGGTATAGTCTAGCTATTTTAAAGTGTTATGGAACAACCGTTCCTTAGATAATTTGACGGTGTGCAATGGATTTTAGTCCGGTTGGGAAATCGAAGATCTATAAGTTTAATTTCTGCACGCTAAGCTTTAACATTATTGTAAAATATTAAAATCGGTTTTATACCAGCCCACACCATCAACTAACCGTCATTCTTCGCAGTTGATAATTGTTGTATTGCTGAATTCCTCATTGCTTCATCTCCAAATTTTACGATTTTTTCTAACGGTGAATTGGTTTACGTCTGTAAAACTTACATTACACCAACGCGATTTCTCTTTAAATATATATGTTTAACGATTTTTTAATGTGAAAAGTTAGAAAAAATTATTTCATGTGCTTTTTGAATTATTTTATAGATATGCAGTTAATTTGATAGAAAAAATCCAGTGGCCGATTTAGCGGGTTCGTGTTGTTTGTGACCGCTCTTCCTACTTGTCGTACTTTACATAATTAAATTTTTGTACTTTTTTATTAATATTAAATCTTTTGTTTGGGGTCAAGGTCGCAAAATTATAAATGTGAATTAAGTACTCTATTCATTTATAACAACATTAACTGCTAATTTTTGTTCCTTCCCTATTCCATTTCCAAAGCAGGAGCTATGACCAATTTCCTTACAAGTCTTCTTGAAATAATTATAAGAAGTCTATGCATTTTGTTATTTCCTGTTAGGTTAGGTAATAATAAACCATTCCAATGCAAATTTGTTTTTTCACTTTTAAAACATGTTCCCTTGATTAAGATTACAAAAACGTAAATAATAAATACAACGGTAAAAGCAATGTCAGGCAGACATTCATAAAAAATTATTTTTTAATTTTAATCCCAGCCGGCGGTTGAACCAGTGATCCTCATAAATCAATTAAAATTTTACTTTTTCGGCTTTGGTTTATTTAAAAAATATCAACTTGCTTTGCTGAAAGTTTGTTAGTATGTACTGCATATATGTATGTAAAGATCATTCTATAGTGATAAGAAACTTATTGGGTGTATGAGACTTTTACATATTATTTGTAATTTTTTAATTGTTTTTATTATTTTTTATTTTTAATAGCTTGGCATATTATTATATTTATTCAGCCTCTTATAAAACAATGATTTTTGCATTACACTAGCGTTTGCTCGCCGCAGTCTAAAATCCAAGGCATTCCTCAAACTATACGGCTGTGTTTCTCCAACATATATTAGCTGTTCAGTTAAACACTCGGGTGCTTCTCCCATTTTATTTTTTAAAATAAAATTTAAGGTTTTAAACTATAACCTTTGACGCATATGTAGCCATATTAGTGTACATATTAAGCATTAATGTATTTATTGATACTAAGCCGGGACTTGCACACGAAGACAATACAAACATTCTTCAAAAGTTTGTCCGTAACCGCATTAACATGCCTACCAATAAAACTAAAGGCAGATGTGAGTGAGCAGCAAACACGGAGGGATTTACTGAAGGACAAGGCAAGGAGGGACCATACAAGGTGATCAAGAAATTGAATACGTGATTTACCGGATACAGAAGTGGTTTGCATGGAACGACTAGCCAAATATTGCAGAGACAATGTTGATCATATTCGGCACTAAAAGTCTTAAGTGGGTGGCAGTGTTGCGAAGATGCTTTATTTATTTTTTAATTTTATTTGCTGTGCAACAAGATTGTTTCTTACATTTCTAGGAACGTGTTTTGTTACAAACGGTTTGGGTTTTATGAAACAAAATTAGGTATGAATAAAAAATGAATACAATTAAAAAACAAGAACATATTAATAACAATTATTATTATTATTATTATATAATTATATTATATATATATATATATATATATATATATATATATATATATATATATATATATATATATATATATATATATATATATATATATATATATATATATATATATATATATATACAGCGATCGACATATAAATGGCACACATTTGAATAAGTTGAAATTCATTAACAAAAAATATACATAATTTTTAAAAAGGAACACTGAATTGAGCTGGACACATAAATGGCACAAACTTAAAAAAGTCCTTTTAATACTGCATTTGTTGATTTTTTGGTATGTACAAATGCTCTACCATTAATATTTTGTGCTGTAGCCTTTGTTTTGGATCACAGCTTCGCATCTACGACCCATACTTTCCACAAGTTTTTGGCATTTTGTTTTGGGTATGGCATACCAAGCTTCCTAAACGGCTGACCATAAGTCGTCCATATTTTTATAACTTTTTTTTTGCGATTTCAACCTTGACTTCTTTCCAGAGGTTTTCAATAGGATTTAAGTCAGGGCTCTGGGCTGGCCAATCCAAAACCGGAATCTGTTCCGAACGAAACCAATTTTTTACTAGGTTTGACGAGTGTTTGGGGTCACTATCTTGCATGAATTTCCACTTAATTGGCATAGAATCGCAAGCGAATGGTTCCATATGGTTTCTTAGAATATCTAAATATTGAAACTTGTCCATTTTCCCATTGATTTTTACAAGTGGACCTACGCCATGCCAAGAAAATGCACCCCAAACCATAATGCTACCACCGCCGTGTTTTACCGTCTTCTGCGTGAACCGAGGATTATATTCTTGGCATCTGGGACGACGAACAAAAGTTCTGCCATCTGGTCCAATTCTATTAATTTTTGTCTCATCACTCCATAACACGTTTTTCCAAAAATTAATAGGATTGTCCTTATGGGTTCTGGCGAAGGCTAAACGGTTTGAAACATTTCTTTTTGAGAGCAATGGTTTTTTCCTGGAAATGCGCCCAAACAAATTTGCCTCGTTTAATCTTCTTCTGACAAGCCTGCTAGATTTTTCCAAGCCAAAAGATTCATTAATATCAGACGCTATCTGCCGTGAAGACTTGAATGGATCAATTTTTGCCCTTCTTACCATTGCTGCATCTGTACGAAAGTTTGTTTTTCGAGGTTTTGGCTTCCGACTTTTGCCCTTAATCAATACTTCGGGATTCTCTTCACATGATTTAATAACATTGTAAACTTTTTTCTTGAAACTTGCAGTTCTTTAGCAATTTCCGAGACTCTTTTCCCATTTTCATTAATTTTCCATATGATCCGCCTCTCCTCGGTTGTTGTATGCTTGCCTGATCCCATTTTGAAAAAATTTTTCTTTATACTTGTTTTTGATTTTTTTTTAAACTCTTTAACAAAGTATCAAGTGATCTGAATGAAATCTACGCGTGTAATAACTATTTTTAATAAATTGTGCCATTTACATGTCCACTTAAAATCAGATTTGTTTACACACAAATAATAACTGTAAATAATAAGCAGAATATAACGGAATATTTGAGTGCTGCTGAAACAAAAATTCTTAAAGCAACAATCTTAAGAGATAATTGTAGCATTTTATAAAATTTCTAGTTGACAAAACATAAGTTTTTTTCTTAATTAAAATGTGTGCCATTTATATGTCCATAACTGCATATATATATATATATATATATATATATATACAGTGTTGGAAAATATAATAGAAACGATGTGCAGTTTTCTTTCTTTTCAGAACATTTCTTGTAAAAGTTTTTTATTTTGGGAGTTTATTATTTTTTATAACAGAACTTATTTATATATAAAATATATAAAAACTCAGCTCAACTGCATTTATGAAGCAAAACATATGACTAATTCATTTTATTGCCCTTGGAAATAATAATAGAAACAAGCTTAAAACTAATTAACATAAACTTTTTTCTTCAAAACGATAAGTGCAATGTTCAAATTAAATTAAAATTAATATTTGGTAGTTCCACCCTTGTTTTTAAGGACTTCGTTACAACGTCGGCCCATTGAGTCTACCAGCCTGGCACAGACTAATGGGTCTATATTGTACCATGCGGCCTGGACTTTCTCCCACAAATCTGCTTTATTTTTTGGCTTATATCCAGCAATTTTCTTTTTCAGAATGCCCCAAAGGTGCTCAATGGGGCTTAAGTCCGGAGACTGTGACGGCCATTCCAACAGGTGGACATTGTTGTCTTGGAACCATTTCTTTGCCAGCTTAGATGAGTGTTTGGGGTCGTTGTCCTGCTGAAACTCCCACTTTAAAGGCATTTCTTCCTCGGCGTATGGAAGCATGACTTCCTTCAAAATGTTTATGTAGTCGACAGCGTACATCTTATCCTTGACCCAGAATAACGGACCAACGCATCCCAGCATTATATTCCCTCGACCATGCTTAACAGTCTTTAACGTGTGCCTTGGATGGAAGGGAGTATTTTTAGGGCGTCTAACATGCACCTTACCATCAGACCCAAACAAATTAACCTTTGTCTCGTCAGACCATAATACGTTTTTCCAATTTCTGCGCAATACGTGTTTCCTTGCAAACGATAACCTGCAGTTTATGTTGTTTTGACTAAAGTATTGTACTTTCCTTGCACTATATTTATAAATTATATATCAATAATTATTTATAAAATAATAATTATTTATAAAAGTATACAAATAAACAGTTATTTTTGGAAGTTGAATAAAAAATTTTGAAAACTTTTAGCATTGCTATATAGTTTTTGCTTTAGTGGAAGATTGTTCCAAAGACGGGCAACACTTACATAAAACTGCCATTCTATATAAATATATCAATCAATAATTATTTATAAAATAATAATTATTTATAAAAGTATATAAATAAACAGTTATTTTTGGAAGTTGAATAAAAAATTTTTGAAACTATTAGCATTGCTATTTAGTTTTTGGTTAAGTGGAAGATTGTTCCAAAGACGGGCAACACTTGCATAAAACTGACATTCTTATACTTGGCATTACAATGTTTCTGTTTCGTGGCGATTAAAAGGCGTATTTGTTCAAAAACATATCTTGGAGTTTGTGTAATAATAATTTTATGTAGAAAAATAAATTTTTAGAAGGCTTTCAAATGAGACTCTGTAAAGCTTGCTAGAATAGGTAGAAACATGATCAAATCTTCTCAATCCATAAACATATGTATCTTTCAATGTTACTATACATAACATAAAGCTTTTTTTTTACTATCTGAGTCACAACTTCCAAATAATTTATACCCAAATAATAAAGAGGGACATATTTAGGTCTTTGCTAATAAAATTCTAATTTTTATAGGTATAAAATATTATGTGAACCAAAGAGCTCTCAATTTTACATAACTTTGACCAACGAGTAAGTTTATATGATCCGTCCAAGTCAAGTTCCTATTAAAAACTATTCCTAAATTTTTCGCAGAATTTACGATTTCAATTTTCTCACCATTTTAAAAAGAATATCATTGTAAATTACAGGACTTACACTTATTTTACATATTATTATACATTTAGATTTGTGCGGATTTAGACAGAGTTCGTTTACAGAAGCCCAATGATAAGCTTTGTGCGGATACGCACAAACTAATGTTTTGAACTGTACTACTTAAAATAAGTTGTACATCTGCATATAAACGAGATGGCATAAAGAGAGAACAAAAGCGGTCCTAAAATAGAACCCTGAGGCACGCCTTTCATCAGGGTTAGGCTACTTGACCATTCGTCATTAACAAATGCTGCTAGCGTCCGATTTGAAAGATATGAAGATATCAAATTAGTTGATAGCTCGGCAAACCAAAAAAAATTCAGAGTTTTTTTATAAGTATATTATATTCTACACTATGGAGCAAAAAGTAAACACTTTAAAATCACAACTGTAGATAATAAAATTTTTTACTTTTATTAGGTATTTCAAATTATATTACATATATACTTCATTTAATAACACAAACTTAAGATTACAAACAACAAAAAGAAAAACAAAAACAACAACTTCAGTATTAACAGAATACTTAATTTAATGCACTAAGAGTGTTCAGTTATCTTTTTTCAAATTAAAAATTAGTACTTTGAGAAGCGACCACGGCTTTTTAAAGCTGCCGAAACACGCTGAGGCCTGTTTCTGACTAGGCTTTGACATGTCTCTATTGGTATATCTGCCCAAATGTCCTCCACTCTACTCTACAATCGACCATAATTTTCGATTGGATTGAGATCTGGGCTTTGATGAATGCTTTGGGTCATTATCCTGTTGAAAGGCAATATCCTCTTCAAAAAACTCCATTTGACCCATCGCAACTGGTATATTTTCATAAATAATGTTTAAGTACATTTCTTTATTCATTATTCCTTCCACCAAAACCAAGGGACCAACACCAAATTCCAAAAAAACACCACCAAACCAATTAAGACCCTCCACAATGTTTAATCGTCATTATAACCTGATGCTGCTGTGTTGCGTTTCCAGTCTTGGACCAAAAATAATGAATGCTATCTGAGTTGAAACGATTTATTTTGCATTCATCTGACTATAAGACGCATTTCCAGTCGTTTGTGGTCCAGTGTTTATGACGTAATGCAAACGCTTGACGTGCTATTCTGTTTTTTGCTGACATCTTAGGCTTCTTTGGCAGGAAAGCAACTAACACAACGCACAGTCTATACACTAGCTTCTCAGTCAATACTTTTACTTGCCTCTTTGGGTGTTTTTACTTTTCCGGACATATACCTCGCGTCAGCTTTACGTATCATTATCTTCGGGCGACCATTTCTGTCATGTTGACTGGGTAAATTTTTATCTTTTTTTCATTACTAGAGATTGTGAAATTTCGAGCTCTTTTGCAACTTCTCGTGTAGATTTTCCTATTGGAAGCAATCTTTCAACCTCTGCAATAATTTTGTTGTTGCGCAGCTTCATTCTTAAAACAATTAAAAAATTGTATACTCACCACGGCGAACGAAATCAAATAAGTAACTTTTTAACTATTTACACAGCCTCAATCAAAAATTATACTGGAATATACCGTTACATTTTTTCAATTTTAATTTCCCTCACTTTTACAATTCAAGTAAAATTGCAATGAGAGCAAAACTGAACACTATAGCTTATCTCCAAAAATATCAAACAACGTTTGGTATAGGTTTTATTGTTGTTTATTAATTAGTTTTTCAAAAACTGTAATAATGCTCATTTGATACTTGAAGTATTTGTTACAAAGGTAACGTCAATTAGCCTTCTCATTGTAGATGTATGGTGTGTTGGAATTACCAAGTTGGTAGGAAAAAGGCCCAGGAATAACATATTGTCTGCGAGAGATGTATCAATTAGGAGATTTGAGTTAAAGTCGCCATTAATGACTATATCATCGTACTCTGAAACAAGTTTTTTAAGTGTATTGTACAAAATGTAAGAGATACTCTATTATTTGGCCTGTAAACACAGCCCACTAACATCTTGTCAGGTGATAATATTTCAATGAATATGAGTTCTACCTTGATTCATTGAACCGTTTATATGAGATGACTTTCTGCAAATTTTGCGAGAAATATTACTTTTTACAAAGTTGGCAACACCACCACCATGACTGCCTCTATCAGCTCTAAATGCTTTATACCCATTAGGACATATCAAACTATCAGCGGTTGATGTTACTAGCCATCTTTCTGCAACACAAATAACATCGACTCAGAGTCCTCAAAGATTATTTTAAATTCATCAGATTTATTATTTAAGCTCTGAGCGTTTATATGTACGATTTTTTAACATTTTTTTGTACTGAGCTAAAACCCTAACCATATTTATTGTTGAATCTTTGGAACTTCCACTTTCAGCTACATTAAAATTCATGAAATGGCATACTTAACTGTGCAATGATATTAGCAACAAAAATTATATAAATGGAATAATAAATTATATTAAAGAAATAAAAACAATCGAAAGAAAGAAGAGTGAAATAGTATAAAAACGCAAAATGATAACAAAACAAAACAGATTACAAAAAATAGAAAAACAATTGCCATGATTTTAAAAATGATGATAAACAGACTTAAATTTTAGTAAAGTTTTTTTTTTACATTTTTATTATTATTTATTATATTTTTTTTAAATTTCTAAGCTATAGGTCTTTTATTTCTCATGATTTTCATTTCGCTACTCCATTGTGTAGTAGACTTAAATTTGTTAAAAGGAAAAATACGTAAAAGTTACTCATTAAAACGAAAAAACTGCTTAAGTTGCTCTGGAAAAACGATATTTAAATATTCTTCATTTTCGTTCCGCCTTACTTAGACATTGTGTATAATAATTGTGTGGAGTAAGAGTTTCATTTATTTAAAACGGAGTATCACTTTTAAAACCAGCATTAGATAAACGTATTGGCGATTTTATTGTATGGTATGTTAAACTTAACCGCAATAGGTGGTTCATCGACTTAATTATTGTTTTTATAGCTTGATATGCGATATATAGATTTTAATGGTGGCGAAGCAATCCTGAAGGTATTATATATGTTCTCAAAAATTGCATTGAGGTTTTTATTAGTATTAAAAGATATTCCTGTAATACGGATGTCTGATGCGACTAAAGAGTTTTCTTGATTTAACCATTTTATTTTTAATTTTTCAACATCAGATTTTAACTGCTCAATTTCCATATTATCCGTTTCTAATTTGGTTACTCTGAGACTTATTCATTTAGTTCGTTTCTTACACCACTAATTATTTTTTTAGGACATTAAATTTTTGTTCAGTTTGTTCTCTTATGTATTCATCTTGTTTTGTAAATTTTGTGTCTTACCAATTCCACAAATTACTGCGTGAACAAGAGTCGTTAGGATTTGGAAAAAAAGCTCAGCTGCTTCTCGAGTATTTTCAGATAAGTCATAAAAGGAAATAATATTGTCACCAAAAGAGTAAAACGTAATGGCCTATTGTGTCTGTTTACAAAGCCAAAATTTTCTACAAAAACTTCTTGATAACAAAATTAAAGCAACTAATACAAAGCAAAAAATAAACACAATACACAACCACACAAATACCTGCATTGCATAACAACTAAGCAAAATTGGCTACACATAATGTATAATAGATGCGAAATAAAGGAATATTATACTTTGTAGAAGAAGGAGGAAGACGTTTTAGTATATTTAAGAACCCCTTGACATTGGGTATATAAAAGCATCGGCCGTACAGGCTGATTCATTCTGGTTGTTAACGTCATCTAGTAAAAATCATTAGTATAACAGTTTCATCCGTTACAAAAGTGGAAAAGTTTCCATAATGTATTTTTTTTATATTTATTGCGAATAAGTTAATACGAGGGCTGCTATATATATTTCTGGCCTGGCAACACTGAGTGCTGCCAAGTGCAATCTGACATTTCCATTAGAAAGTTTGTCATTTTTAAGCATAATCGTACTCAAAACGTTTTGACGTACGACCATTATTTGTGTTGTTTACAGTGACTTGAAAATATTAATATAGAAAAAAATGGAATTAACTCGTGAACATTTTCGTGCCATCATTTTTCACAACTTTCGACGTGGATTATCACGACAAGAGTGCATTGATGAACTTAAATCTTTGTATGGCGATGAAGCACCATCCTATATCATTGTAAAAAATTGGTATAATGAATTTAATCGTGGCCGAAGCTCGCTCAAAGGCGAATTCCGTGAAGGTCGTCCAAAAACGGCTGTTGTGCCAAAGAACATTGATGCCGTGCGTGAACTCATAAATCAAAATCGACATGCGACATACCGAGAGATAGAGACATCCTTGTACATTTCTTCCACCAGCATACATTCGATACTGCATGAACACCTGGCCGTAAAAAAGGTTTGTTCTCGTTGGATTCCGCACAATTTGAAAGTCGCTCAAAAAAAGGCTCGTGTCGATTGGTGCAAAGAAATGTTGCAAAAATACGATTGCGGTACTTCAAAAGACGTTTAAAAGATCGTCACAGGTGAACAACAATCGACCGTGTGGGTCTTCAAAGACGAGCAAAATCCAACGAAAGTTGGTCGTGGAAGAAGCACTTTGAAGCAAATGGTCGCCTGTTTCTTCGGCAAAACTGGTCATGTGGCGACTGTTCCGCTTGAGCAAAATAGGACGGTCACTTCTGAGTGGTACACTACAATTTGTTTGCCTGAAGTCATCGGAGAAATTCGAAAAACCAACAAGAGAAGACGAATGATTGTTTACCATGACAATGCGAGCTCTCACACATCGGCTCAAACCAGAGCGTTTTTGACCGGCCAAAACGTCGAATTAATGGGTCATCCGCCTTACAGCCCAAACTTGGCACCTAATGACTTCTTCGTGTTTCCGCACATCAAGAAAAAAATGCGTGGTCAACGATTTTCGTCGCCAGAAGAAGCTGTTGAAGTGTTCAAAAACCATATTTTAGAGGTGTCTCAATCGGAGTGGAAAATGTGCTTCGACAATTGGTTTGAGCGCATGCAAAAGTGTATAAATCATGCTGGAGAATACTTTGAAAAAGAATAAAAACATTTTTGATTATAAATATTCGCATTTTCACTATTAGGCCAGAAATTATTAGAGCAGCCCTCGTAATCGTCTAAAATTGTGTAATTTAATTAAAGTAGTAAAGTTGTCTGTAAATATTAAGCTCTTTTAAAATCTAAAAATACTGCCAGTGCTTTACAGTCATTTCTTAGAAATTCCTATCTATTTATCACGTAAGTAATTGTTTGACATGAGTATTTATTGGTACTTGGATAGCAGATTGCGTCGGGAGTTTACAAACTTTTCAATAATTTTTTTACACCTTTTAAGATTATTAATCGGTCAGTATCCTATACATTCATTGTTTTTTATTTAATTTTTTCAACAGATTATTGTTTCCAGCGATATTTTTATATTTTAAGAAATATATTAGCAATTGTGTTTCAATTATGTATCTAATATAATAATATTTGATATTCCTTTGTAATCCGGTTTTCGTTTCATATTTTGACATTTATTTTTTAATTTTTTTAAATTGCATGGAAACTAATGCCCCTATTGCTGTTCTCAACTCAACTAAGTTTGGTCGTCTGTCAGTCAACCCGACTTTGACTCAACCAAATTATTTTTTGGTATTGTAGAACACAACGATTTTTAGTTGGGTTTGTTATGGTATTACCGGCATTAAATTTTGATTTCATGTTGGCAACACCATGCATTTTATTTGAAAAGTGAAGAAAAGAAAACAAAAAGAAGTTTAAGTCAAGTTTTTATGAAATAAAAAGAATGAATGGATTTAAGCGTGGATATATTTTTTTAAGACGAAAATCATGATAATACAAATGTTCTACGATGATTTCAATCCTCTTGAACTACCTAGTGCGAAGTGAAAAAATGTCCAAAATAAGTAACAAATATTTATAATAAGCCATTTTTCATAGATTTATTAGCTATTTTAGGTTGAACAAAGATGCATTTTGTTATTTTATAGACGAAATTAGGGATCATTTGAAGAAACCTGTGAAAACAAGTCGAGATTTTGAGGAGTTTCAGAAGCCTCACTTGTTGACGTTTCCAACGCCGAAAGTGTGTTCAGGTGGTGCTACTTTGTCATTTAGTGATGAGAGCTGAGATACGCTTTCCTCATTTATGTTGCTTGTTAGTTCTTTTTTTATTATTAGCAAGTTTTTTTTAATACTTGCTTTGTAATGAATCCAAACCTATATGAACTAAAAATTCTAGTAAAATGTCTGTTTATATTAATAAAAATGTCATATACCTTTTCGTTGCCATTCGAATGACGTTCTTGTGGGTGGGCTCAAGCTATTTAATTCAATTGAAAATCCTTCCCACGCTTCCTTACCTTGGGTTTAAGTCATCCCAAGTTTTTGCTTTCCTTTAGCAAGTTCTGGATTTTTCCATCAGCTTCGGTTGTTATTTTTAAAGTCCTGCGTATGTGTATTAAACATTTATTATTATTTATTATATTAAGATCAAAAAACACCTATACTTACGATTTTTCCATTTTTTTACTTTTTTGTTTTTTTTAAAGGAAATGTATTTTTGAACATTTAACAGAAATCTATAACCGACAAAGACTCAACTGCTACTAGGCAGTTGTGTATATTTATCGTGGTGAACCGCAATACCATTAAACATAACCAAAAAATCGATCACACAACCAAATAGTCAACCGCATTTAAGTTGTTAATGGCAATAGCGATCTATGAAAGACGACCAAATTATTAAAAAAGTTGTGAACCGTAATAGGGGCATAAAACTTTGTTTTAAGCTATAAACACATAGACGACTGCAGACTTCACAACTTCACGGCTTCAAATGCTGCCAACTTCAAATGCTGCTTTGAAGTCAGCTTCATAATTATTTTGAAGACAGTGTTGACACTTATGTCAACACATTAGTTTTTTAAATTTATATTTTTGTTTGTAAAATAAGTTAAATGAACTTTTATTTTCATTTTGCCTACAATTAATGCATTCTTGCTAATTCAACATAATTAAACATTTAAAATAAGTTAAATGAACCTTTATTTTTATTTTGTTTACAATTAATGCATTCTTGCTGATTCAACATAACTAAACATTTAAAATAAGTTAAATGAACCATTATTTTTATTTTGTTTACAATTAATGCATTCTTGCTGATTCAACACAACTGAACATTTAAAGTAAGTAAAACGAATCTGTATTTTTATTTTGTCTACTAAACACTTTTCATTATTAAGTTAAATGAACTTTGCATTCTTCCTTATTAATTAATTAATTTGTTTGTAACATATTTCATATTATTGCTTGTTATACACTATTTACATAATTAAAATGTATATAAGCAAGAAAATTTGTGCAGAAGATTCAGAATAAAATTGACAATCAATCACGTCTTTTCATTTTCTTTGATAAACCTGAGAATCACAGTTCAAGTGCCGGCGGTTCAATAGTATTATCAAAACTACAAGAGTCATGGTTCAAGTGCCGGCGGCTCACAATAGTGTGAATACAACAAGTATCAACATTTGGTGACCCCGACGTGATAATTGTCAATTTTAAGGACCAAAATCACATAAAAAAGGACTAGCGAAAAATAACCTTTGAGAAGCTAGTACTTATCCAGCGCCAACTGGGGAACCAGATCGAGACGTTGGCAAGGAACTTCTTGAAGGATCCCAAGGATCGTAAAACCCCAGCGTATTTTGCAAGAAGACTGAAAACATTAACGGAGCCAGCTGAGGAGTTCCACAAAAACCATGAGGTGATCATTGTAGTGAAGGACAAGCCCCTCGAGGATGACTACCTGGTGGCAGACTACTACAACCAAATAACACAAATCATAATCAAACATACCAAATGCACGTGCGTCACGTGAACGTAAAAGCCCATTGTTCAAGCAGCCGCAGACATGCAGCAAAAATTCGAAAAATCCTTCGGAATCAGCGAGCTTTGATAAAAGCACTCAACCGAAATATTGACGTTTTTTCAGAACGCCATCAGGAACATCACTCATCGTATTACAACATCAAAGCAAGTATCATTGAAAAATACATGGTGGACCTTGCAAACAATAATGCAGCTTTATGGGCATCAACAGAGGATTACCAAATCGAAGACTACAACATACAGACGTTTTATTAACTTGAAGAAGTGGCAGAAGCAGCCGTGATTGAACTTCAACTACATATGCATTTGGATCCACCAATCCCTCCTCACCGGACTGCCGCACCAGGGGACATCGATGTAGTACTTCCAAAAATCACATTGCCAACTTTTGATGGAAATTACCAACGATGGATGGAATTCAAGGGCATCTTTTCAGAACGTGTCCACAACACAACCATAAGCGAAACAAAAAAAAAAATGCACTATTTAACAACTTCGTTGCAAGGAGAACCTAAAAATCTCATCAAACACTTGCCTGCAACAGGAATAAATTACGCTGCTGCCTGGTCACTTATCAGTAGCAGATATGATAACAAAAGGCTTCTTGTGTCCACTTTACTAAACAAGTTACTGTCTCAGCAATCCATCAAACGGGAGTCTGCACCATCGTTGAAATCACTCCACGATGTTACCAAAGAATGCATTCAGGGTCTTAAAGCACAAGAAATACAAGTACAGCATTGGGATGTTATTTTAGTCCATATTTTGCTACATAAAATGAATGAAGAAACCCAAACAGCGTTCGAACAAAGTCTAACGGATAATAGGCGTCTGATCGGGATTGATGAGCTACAAAGGTTTTTGGAGCGAAGATTTCTATCTTTAGAGACGCGAGGAAAAGGTGACAGAAAAATTTAAAATATGCAAAGAAGAGGCACATAAAATTTACGCGTGCAAAAAATTCATTAATGCTGAATTAAATCAAAGGTGGAAGTGGGTAAGAGACTTGCAGCTCTGTGCAAACTGTCTAAAAGCAGGGCATCGAGTAAACGAATGCAAATCACGGCATTGCAACAAATGCATGAAAACTCACAACACATTACTTCACAGTGCCAAGTCTAAAACATTGCACAGCAAAGCCACTTTCCCAAACAAGTCATCAACTCCTTCACAGGTAGAATTACCTCAAAATCAAACAGGTACAAAAATTAGCCTACTAACAAATCGCACGAATAAGGACCCCCATTACGTGTTACTTGGAACTGCTCGCATACAACTAACATCTGAAACTGGTCAAAATATCGAATGCCGTGCCATCTTGGACTTTGGGTCACAAGTGAACTTAATCACGTAACGTTTGTGGAAAAGGCTTGGCGGCAGAGTCAGACAAATGTCCCTAAATGTTGAAGGCATTGGATTTAACAAAACGAAGATGCTCCATTAGACAAGCATTCAGTTCAAATCAACAACGAATGATTATGTTGCAGAAGTAGATGTTCACATTTTGCCAAAAATTGTATCCGATCAGCCAGTTCATAGCCTGTTAGAAGGCTGGGGAATTCCGCAAAATATTCGATTGGTGGACCCAGAATTCAATAACCCAGGTCGAATCGATTGCTTACTGGGAGCGGACACCATATTTGAACTACTCATAGATGGACAAATAAGATTGGCAGACAATCTCCCAGTACTACAAAACACCGTCCTTGGGTGGGTAGCAGCTGGTAAGGTTGAATCATCGGATCCGAAAAATATAGTCTGCGGAATATGTACGACAAAGGAATTGGAAACAGCAGTTTCTCAATTCTGGGAAACTGAGAAAGCACCAGACAAACAAACAAAGCTCACTGAAGACGAACTGCGTTGTGAGTCACACTTTGCTCAAACAACACTCCGAGCAGAAGAATGTCGATTCATCGTAAGGCTGCCATTGAACAACCATCCAACAATGTTGGCAGAATCAAAGGGATTAGCATTCAAAAGATTCAGCTCAATTGAAAGACGCTTAAAGGCCAATCCTGAGAGAGTATGAATTGCTAGGTCACATGACAAAAGTAGATCTTGACAAAATTAGCTCTCCATATTATTTCATACCCCATCATTGCGTTCTCCGACCAGAAAGTTCATCAACCAAATTAGGAGTCGTTTTTGATGCATCAGCACACAATTCATCGGGGGCGTCTCTGAACGATATAATGCGCAACGGTCCTACTGTTCAGAGTGAACTTTTTTCAATATTGCTACGTTTTAGAATGCACAAGTATACGTTTAAAACTGATATTGAAAAAATGTACCGGCAGATATGGGTTAATCAGGAAGATCGAAACCTACAACTAATCCTGTGGAGAGAAAACGAGAATCAACCAATAAACGTATACCAATTAAAGACAGTAACATACGGCACTAGAGCTGCTCCATATCTGGCAACGCGCTGTCTAATAAAACTTGCAGATGAACACCAGATTCAATACCCATATGGAGCATCATCTCTTCGAAAAGATTTTTATGTTGATGATAGTCTAATAGGAGCCGATTCAATTCCTGAAGCTTTAATAATTCAACAACAATTAATAACTATTTAAGGCAAATCTGGAATGAAACTCAAGAAATGGTGTTCAAATCACAAGGCTTTATTGAGTGAAATCGCAGCGAAAGATCAAGAAGTTAATCTCAACTTTGATTCCAAAGAAATGCAATCAACTTAAACTTTAGGGCTCTTATGGCTTCCAAAGTCGGATGTATTTTGCATAAGGGTGAATAGTCAAGAACATAAACATGTAACAAAGTGAACCATGAGCTCCGACTTGGCCCACATATATGATCCTCTGGGGCTACTTGGCCCAGTATTAGTAACTGGAAAAATTTAACTGCAGAAAACATGGCAATCAAAACTTGAGTGGGACGACCAGCTTCCTACGGAAATAGCAAAGGAATGGTCAAGCTATAAGGAAGATCTAGTCTCTTTGGACAACATTACATTTCCGAGATATATATTCTGCAATCGAGATGCAAATATTGAGATACATGCTTTTTCAGATGCATCAGAAAAAGCTTATGGTGCTGCAGTTGATATCCGAACAGTAAAAAAGGACAAAACAGTAATGGTCAATCTTTTATGTTCAAAATCACGCGTAGCACCTATAAAATTACAAACAATACCGCGCATTGAACTATGCGCAGCACATTTGGCAGCTGAGTTGGTGGCAAGAGTCAAAGCTGATCTGGGCGTAGAAAATAAGAAATCATTTTGCTGGACAGACTCTCAAATCTTGCTCTCCTGGCTACAGAATCAAACAGGTAGATTACCGGCATATGTGGCTCATCGCGTTTTAAAAATTTTTCGGATAACAATTCCACAACAATGGCAACATGTGCCATCAAAACAAAGTCCTGCGGATATCTTATCAAGGTGCATAAGACCCCGTGAGTTATCATCATGTACTATGTGGCTCTACGGGCCATTATTCCTCTATCAACCTAATACGTTATGGCCAAACCCTGCTAAACTAGAATCAACAAGTGATAAAAACTACACAGTAACTGTTATATCAACCCAAGGTGCAGCCGAAGAAAACGCATTGGTTTACACAATACCATCTAAAAATTCCTTTTTACATGTCCAAAGGGTCATCGGGTATATTCTTCGGTTTGTGAGAAACTGTGGACGTCCAAAGAAATCTCGACCAGAACATACACAGTTTTCGCCTCTGGAACTTGACGCAGCACTTAGGATAATTGTGCGTCAAATACAAGCATCCGACTTCAATGACATTAAGACAGCACTCATTAGAGATAAATCTGTACCCAAAACAAATTCCTATAGCTCATTAACTCCGTTTTTGGACGAATTAGAGTGGGCGGACGTTTAAGTTCCTCAACACAGCAGTTCGATGCTACTCATCAAATGATGCTGCCGAGCAATGATCCGCTTGTGAAACTCCTTGTGGAAAAAATACACAAAGAACATTATCACCGCGGCCCTCAAGCATTACTTGCGCAAATTAGACAGCGATTTTGGCCCATTAAAAGGAAAAGCCTTGCAAGAGCAGTTGTCCAACGGTGCGTACGATGCACAAGAGCAAAGCTAAACATGTATGTTCAAATAATGGGAGATCTTCCGCAACATCGGGTACAACCAGCTCGACCGTTTCTTCATTCGGGAGTAGATTATTGTGAACCATTTTTTGTACATTTTAAAACAAGGGGGAAGCGACCTCAAAGGTCATATCTTGCAGTTTTTTGCTGTTTTGCTACGAAAGCTGTGCAGTTAGAACTTGTCACTGAATTAACAACAGAGGCTTTTATTGGAGCATTGAAAAGGTTTATAGCAATGCGAGGCCACTGCGAAACTTTGTACTGTGATAATGCAACAAATTTTGTTGGTGCCCGAAACAAACTAAACGAACTTAATGATGTCGTCTATGCAAAACCAGCCCAAGAATCAATAATTTAGGCTTGTAGCACAAAGGGGATTAATTTTCAGTTCATACCACCAAGGTCATCACACTTTGGGGGACTATGGGAGGCAGCAGTGAAGTCTGCAAAGCATATGTTAATAAAGAATGTCTCAACGGCGTCACTCACATACGAAGAGCTCGAAACTGTGTCAACCGAAATTGAAGCTATTTTGAACTCTCGCCCGCTCATTCCAAGTTCATCAGACGCCAATGATCTTAATGCTATTACTCCGGGTCATTTTCTCATTGGTGAACCATTAGCATCAATCGTTGACGTACAGTCAGAAATTCCTAAATGTGGCTTACAAATTAGATGGCAACTTGTCTCACAACTCAAGCACAATTTTTGGGAACGATGGAGTAAAGAATACCTTAACGAGCTACAACAGCGACGCAAATGGAAGGGCCCAATCAGTGATATTCAACAAGGTTCTATGGCAATAATGAAAAAAGACAACATTCCAGTTCAACAATGGCCTCTTGGACGAATATCTAAGGTTTATAAGGGAGATGATGGTTTAGTGAGGGTGTGCGATGTAATGACAAAAAGGGGAATATTTAAACGTCCGATCCACAAATTGGCTCCTCTATTTCATGAAACTTCCGAAGAGCAGAAAATCCAATTGGATGAAACATCAAACTCAGTAGAATTACCATCAACAAGCAGAAGTAAAGCATCCAGATCATTTACCGCCGAAGAAACTTCAACAAAACGTTCACGTTTAAACTCAACATTGCTGCTCTCCATCTTGGCATTATTCTTCATTCCAATAGTTCTTGGAAACCAAATAAACATAACAAAGTTCAAAAACAAGCCTGGTATTTATTTTGAACACATAAGCCTTGTAAAACTAATGTCTGTTAATTGGAAGATGATAGTCTACTTTGATCTCGAACCATATCAACATCAAATAAACATTTTAAATGACGGTACAAAGATGCATCAAGGTCTGTGTGAAACCACAATAAGCAACACGACATGCAAAATGTTGCTAAACTACTTCGAGCACGTCAGGGATGACTTACAGGCAGACTTTGATATATTCTCTATAAAAAGAAAGAAAAGGGGGGCAATCGACGTAGTTGGGAATATCGCTTACTCACTCTTTGGCGTTTTAGACTCAAATTATGAAGCCCAAATATCAACGACAATCAAGAAGCTAACAAAAAATGACGAATATTTAGAAAGGCTTCTACGTAATATTCTTCTGAGCTTTAATATACATTTTAATTAACTTGCTGAAATTATCCGAAACGTTTTTGGAGTTCATTTTTAGAATTTTTAGTTACACTTAATGTTTTAAGGAATGTAATTGAACTTTGTTTAAGTACAAGTAATGATTATTGCCTATTTACAATTACAATTACATGTAATTTGTAATTGAAAATTTCCAATTACAATTACATGTAATGTGAAAATATCCAATTATATTTTTAATTACAAATTACAAGAAATGTTAATTGAAATTTTTTGAATTACAATTACGTATAATTGTAATTGACTAGTCCCTGATTTCAATTACAAATACTTGTAATTTGTAATTGAAAATATTCAATTACACATTATGTGTAATTGTAATTGAAATGTAATTGAAGCCCCCCAGGTCTGATGTTCCTCATTGTTGGATTCGTAATGTACCTCACCAACTTCTTGAGTTTTAACATAACTTTTTTATTTCTTTCCATTCTTTTTTTTTTTTTGTTTTATACTCAGTACTCGTAATCATTATTCAGTACTTAAAGTTTAGCGTTTTTTATGAATTTCTATATAAAGATCACAAATGGGACCAATTCATTACATTGGATAGATATTTGTTCGTATTATTAACATTGATATAAATGTTGCTAGCACATATTTTGTCATCACCATTGTTTTGATAATGAATATTACAAAAATTCTTTTTCTTAGTAACATAAGGTAATCTATACATATAATAAAAATGTAATGAGGTCATATCTGCACGTATTTTTTTTTTTTTTTGAATTTTTGATGTTGAAGATAGTAAGCGTTGCTGAGTACAAATTAACTATTTTTGGAATTTTTGTCTGTCTGTTTGTTTCATTCGTAAAAGTACGTAATTTCGTAGAGAAACTAAATATACAAGTGTAAAAGCACCTAATTTTAACGGTAGAGTGTACTAAAGCAGTTGAAAGCACATTTCATTGTTGTAAATAGATTTTTTTGAACTTTATTTACAGAACTCTGGATTAAATAATTAAAAACACATTTTTCTAAGTTAGAGTTTTAAGACAATCATAAATGACACGCATACGAAGTCGTGGGCACTGCAAGCATATATTATAAGTTTATGTTTTTTTCTGTATTTGTGCGACAATCACTTTAGCAGCTGATCCGAAAGAAAAAAATATGTATCAGAAGAAATAATAACTATTTAAAATTTCTTAGTCATCTTGTCTTCTTACCAATGTTTTTCTCACATAAAGATAAAAAATAAAATTTTTAATATAAAAATTACTACCTTTGGTGTATTTGTTGTAAATAATAAGCTGGTAAGGCCTAATTTTCAGAATAAACATTTACTTTGGCTTACAACAAATCTATCTTACTGTTTACTATTGCACTTTTCTTAAATTTAAAAACTTTTTCTATTTTTGCTGTTTTTAATTATGACAATGTAAATGGCGCTTAGATTGTCAGTGTCTTCTTTTTTGTTCCCTGTTCTGTTTATTTTCTGCTGGATTCATAACTTTCTATTGGTATCGTTTTCTTTCATTGTTTTCTTTATTTAATATTCTTATGTTGTCCAAATCAGGTACGTGTTTTGTTTCTATAATATTTTTAGCAAGTGCGGTACTTTCTTTGTTTTTATTTATATCTGCTTTATGCTCACTCATTCTTGTTATTAAACTTCTTTTTGTTGTTCCAATGTAAACAAGGTTACATCTGTTGTCATTGGTTCCCATGCATGGGATTTCGTAGACGACGTTATTTTGTTGAAGTTTCTCAATTGGTATTTTTGTGCTTGTAAATATAGTGCTTAGAGTTTTGTTCGGTTTGTAAGCCAAGAATATATCATTTTTGTCTATTGTATTTTTTATATTAATGTTGTCTGTAAGACCTGGTATATATTTAATACTATGAAATTGTTTTTCTCGGTTAATTCTGCCATTGGAGATGTGGTTTGGGTTTTAGACTTTAATTAAGTTTTTTTATAAGATATGAAGGAAAACTATTGTCTGTTAATATTTTAGTAAGTTTTTGTATATTTTTGTTGAAGTACTTTTTGAGTACCAATCAAAGACAATTTTATCGCTTACTCTATGAAGAGTTGTGTCAAGATATGAAATTTTTCCTTCTTTTTCCACTTCGATAGTAAATTTAATTTTAGGGTGGTATCCATTGAGAGCATTTAGAATCTCTTCCTTGTCATCCAAGTTGATCACCGCTAAAATGTCATCTACGTATTTTGTTACGTATTTTAGGTCAATATTTTTGTTAAGTTCAGCCAATGCTACGTCCAATAAGTTGTCCAAAACAATGTCTGCAATTGTAGGTGAGAGGGGATTTCCCATCGGCATACCAAATGTTTGATTATAAACGTTGTTTTTATAAATAAAATAATTGTTGTACATGCAGAATTTCAGGATGTCCAGAAATTTTGATCGCGGAATAGTGGTGTGGATTTTGATTATGTTCCATTTGTCCATTATGTTGTTTATTGCCGTGTAAACAGGAATATTGGTGAAAAGAGAAACAACATCAAAAGATACAAGGGCATCATTTGGGGCTAGTTTAAACTTCTTAATTGGTTTTTCAAATCTATAGAGTTTTTTATGTTATATTTTTCCGATACTATGTTTCTAAGTATTCGTCCTAGAAATTTACTTTGTTGACTTGAATAGAAGACACTATAGGTCTCAAGGGTACGTTATCTTTATGTGTTTTCGGCAAGCCATAGATTCTAGGGGCATTTGCAGCAGAACATGTAGGAATGCGTTTTAGCCTGTAGTCTATATAATCTCTTTTATGTAGTTCACTTACAATATTGTTGTTTGTTTTTATAAGTTTTGCGGTAGGGTCAGTTCTTGCAATCTTGTAGGTATTTTTGTCTTCTAGCAGTTTGTCCATTTTGCTCTCGTATTCGCTCTTATACATTGCTACCGTTTTATTACCCTTGTCTGATTCCGTTATTATGATGTTATTGTGTCTTTTTAAGAATTTTTGAGTTTTCACAAACACAGAATTATTTATTTTTAGGTGTATTTTTTTAATTTTCTTATATAAAGGGTAATTTGGTTAGCAAGTTTTGTTCTGGCTATTTCTTTTTCTTTGTCTTCATTATTTGTGTCGTCCATTTTATGAATATAATGTTCTATATCCGTTATTACTGTTAGCGGTGAAAAGTTTTTCCGATTAATTAGCAAAGCAAATTTTTTTCCCATTGACAATAGCCATCTGCTTTCCTTTTATCTGTGTTCTATTTTCAAACCAGTGATCATTAATAATTAAACCGAGTTCGTTGAAAAGTTTTTCTTTCAGTGTATCAAGTTTTCTAATCTGTTCTTCCTTTGCATTCTTTGTTATATGTTTTGCTCTTTCGTTTTGGTTTTTTATTAAATTAGCGTAATTTTCTGTTGTCACAAAGTTTTTTATGCCCAATCTAAGTTGATAGTCTTCTCTTAATTATTTTTATGTCAGTGTTAGTTTGTGATATATCCAAGTTTAATATCTTGTTGTGAATTTTTTTTTTTCATTTTTTCTAATTGTCGCTTTATTGTCCGACAATCAAAAAGTTTTGTAATCTGTTTTGTTGTGTTTTTTGTGTGTGTTGGTGTTATACCATAATGTAGAAAATATGGTCAGTCTTTGATGCTTCTGTACTAATTTTTTTAATCGTTGCATTATTCTTTCATCGTGCTACAAGTTGCGTCACTATATTTAAGTGTTATGTGCTTTAAAAATCCTCTCATGCTTATGTTGATGTTTATAAAGTTTATATAAAGTTTTTTAATATATTCGGCAAGCTATCCGATAATCAAGTTGTCACTGGATACCATAGAAAAATTTCATATCTTGACACAACACTTCATAGAGTAAACTATAAAATTGTCTTTGATAGGTACTCAAAAAGTACTTTAACAAGCAGATTTATAAATTTTAATACAACTCACTCCAAAACTAAAATAATAAATACCGCGAAAAATCTAATACGTAGAGTCCTTGACGTCGGTGATAAACAGTTTCATAACAAAAATATACAAAAACTTACTCAAAGATAACTGACAATAGTTTACCCTCTTATCTTATAAAAAACTTAATAAAAGCCTACATTCCAAACCACATCTCCAATGGCAGAATTAATCGAGAATAAAAAAAACAATTTCATAGTGTTAAATATATACCAGGTCTTACAGACAACATTAACATAAAAAATACAATAGAAAAAATGATATACTCTTGGCTTACAAACCGAACAAAACTCTAAGCGCTATATTTACAAGCACAAAAACACCAATTGACAAACTTCAACAAAATAACGTCGTCTACGAAATCCCATGCATGGGACGCAATGACAACAGCTGTAACCTTGTTTACATTGGAACAAAAAAAAGAAGACACATGTAACAAAAACTGCATTTTTATTGCCATGAAAGGAATTAGGCCTTATCAGCATATTATTTACAACAAATACACCAAAATAACAAAAGCAATTGGTCAAAAATAAATATATACAAATTTATTTTTTGCTGAACAGTTTGTATGTGAAATAAACTCACTGCGGATGTCTTTACTGTCACTTTCAGTTTGCAAAGATTCAAATCAAAGGCCCACAAGTACTGCTCGCTCTATCCCCCTTTCCATAACTTAATTTCAGGGGATAATCCCCTGAAAGCTGGTCCTAACAGAAAAACTAACTGCGCGTAAATAAAAAATTTAACTAGCATTAAAAAACGCTGATCAAACTATTTACTAAAGTTTGAAGTTGTTGGAAGAATTTGATATAATTTATTTTTAATTCGCGTTGTTTTAACTTAGATTTACTTTTCCATAATTTTTTGGGGAACTTATGTCATACAGAATTAAACATTTAAATTAAAATCATAAATAAAACTAAGGATGTTTCGTAAATTATGTTAATAACCTGATGATGATGATTATTTCAGGAATCACAGCTTTATGTTCTATACGTAACACGAGACACATTTCGTTTGTTTTTGAAGGTTAAACCTGTTTAATCAAATTTCTTTAGTTATCCAATAGCAATTGTTACCAAGGTATATTTTGTATATCAGCTACCTTGTTACATTATTTATTTTTTAGTCAGATATACTAATATTCGAAGCTCAACAATTGGTGCTTTGTCGTAATTAAATTAAGATTCTGTGCATTCTTTAGATAAGGGCTGAAATTACTTTGTCAAAGTAAGGGCCAAAGCATCTATGCTGTAAAGATTAAAAAATGAGTTTCTATTTGTAATATCTTATAATATTTTTAAAATGTCAATATTTTTTAACACAAATCCTTCGTTTTTTTATATAGGTAAAATTATAGAGACTAAAATACCCTATATTTCTCAACCTATTTATGATCTTAAACAAACTGGTGATGTGAAATTTGGACCCGGAACTAGATCAGCGCTGTTAGGGTTACTTGGTGGCGCCTTACCAAAGTTGTCTTCAGAACAGCACGATACGGTTAGCAAAGCCAAAAAATATGCAATGGAACAAAGCATAAAAATGGTTCTAATGAAGCAAACACTGGCTCACCAACAACAGGTTTGTGTTATATTAAAACGTAAAACGTTTAAATTTCAATTTAGTTAATTTAATTGTGATGAAATAAGAAGGCCGCAAACATATTGAAAAGATCCTCATTCTGTCTAATCCGTAAAATCTTGCGAGTATTCGTGTATCTAAAGTGCTTGTAGTCTTTGTTTTTGCATTCCTGGACATCTTCCGATAACGCTCCAATTGGTAAGCGTTGATTTTCTTGTAAATTTTTACCATGAGCCAATTTTTATGTACTGTAGAAGTGAGTACCTTTATTCTTCCTTTCTTCTTTGATGTATAATCAGTAAAGTTTCGGACTTTTACCATTTCTCTAGACTTAACAACATTTTAGATAAACGCCAACCTTTTCATAATATGATTGTCGACCCCAGTAATTTGGGCAGTTACCTCAAAATTTTCAATAAATGCTCTGGACTGCACATATAATTAATTATTGTGCAGATAATTTTTCTTTTTGTATTACGTTCTCTTCAAACCATCTTTTTTTCTCGCTGAGTCTTATACGCTAATTCTAAAGTAAATTTAGTGCACCTAATTTGCATGAAGCGAAGAAATTCCGTATTCATAGTTTTGCTTATCACTTGAATCATTTTATCAAAATTTTGAAAGTCTTTCTGTGACTGCAAATCGCACTCTTCAAAGTTGACGAAGTATCTTCTTTTTTTATTTCACGAACATAAAACTTTAGTTCAGAATTTTTCTTTTTTATATCGTACTGTAGGTTTGATTATTTCTGAAGACTCATTATTTATATATCGAAAACCTGTCGATTGGTAAAAAAGGAAGGAAGAGGATCTTTCCAATGCTCAGAGACGTAACTTAGCCGTAAAGTAACTACAGAAACAATAAACGTATTTGCATCAGCAATAGTAATGTCATTTGTCAAAATTGTTTGATGTGTTTTGTGGTATCCTGGTAATTATTGTAGTTTTTCAACAATACCCACCTTAAACACGTTTTCATTATCTTAATAACTCGAACAATTTTGAATTTTGAATGACATCCTACTTTAAAGTAAAAGTGTGAAAGTTCTGCTCTGTTCACTACATTTACAAGATTGAACAGGATGCATAACATAATTCCGGTTTTATTTATACCCAGAAGTAAAAAAGGTTCAAAATACCTGATAGTAATAGTTATGCCTACCTGATTGATAGAGCAAAGTAATGTTTATTCTTTAACGTCCAGCAATAAAAATATGTTGCAAGTAACTCGATTTTGCACTAAGATAAAAAAAAGGGAAAAAATTCGTTTTCGCTATAAGATTGTTACAGATTTCTTCAGATTTCAAAAAAACTTGCAATTTTTTTTTGGCGAAATTTATTTCATTATTTGAGGTATTGTGTAGCAAACGTTATCACTAAATATAGGCAGAACCATTTTGGATGTGCTCTATTTTATTTGTAAAAATGACAAAAATATAGGGTGTCTGATAACTACAACTGCAAAATCGGAAATTAATCGGTAAAGTGATTGGATAACGTTTGTCATATGGAAGAGATGTTTGAATTATTCTTCCATTTACTAGTGGAATAGAATTTAAGTCAAAAATTGATGGAATAATTTAAGTGAACTTTTAATGGAAAAAGTTTTAGAATCTAAGAATAACAATAATGATGGAAGATGTTTGTATACTTTTGACAGTATTATGGCTTTAATCGGGATTCCGGGATTGTATTTTCCTGCATATAGAACTACTTTGCACTGTTTGGTAGCTATTTGTTTTTGCCCACAAAAATCAACAACTTCGAAATTAGATTTCTGCTATGGCAACTTTAGTAAATTTTAAACACTTTATGTTAAAAAGGTTCATTGTAAGCCTGTGTAAAGAGATCTTACACCGTGTTCTGGTTGAATTAAGCCAGTTCGTGGATTGATTTATGCGGAAGTTCGTCTTGCATATTATTCTTTTACGGCTGAGAGAATTTTTCTTCGTTGAACTTCACATGAACTAAGGTATAATGGTATTTATTGCAATAGAGGCAAGCTCTAAAAATTCGGTGCCAGTAAAAAATCCAAAGTAAGGTTATAACTGCTCAAAAAAGTTGAAAACCAAGCAATAGGGACAGGTAAAAATTACTTAAAGTTAAAGCCAAATACTGTTATTTCACTAATAATCCAAGTCTATCAAAATTACTATTTAATTATATGAAATCTTAAATGTAGTTAAGAATTAAAAAAAAAAAACAAAATAAATAATAAACGCTTACCCTTTTAAAACTGTAAGCTCCGCTTCAAAACATAATTTGCGAAAACGTTGCTTTAGAAGAGAGGCTTTTCCTCTAACAGTAAGGGTGCAAAAAAAATTCTCACATACAACTGAGCCACCTGCACTACCCTTGCTTAACACAATTTTTGCAGTATCTTTTGCTTCTTTAACTCTGTTGAGCATCACCTCATACTCAGATATTTGGCGATCTGAACTTTTTGCAAAAAATGTGTTTTCTTCATGTTCCTCAGACCTGGGGGATGTCAATTACAATTTGTAATTAATTACACATGCAACTACATATAATTGTAATTGACTTTAGTTCCTGATTTCAATTACAATTACTTGTAATTTGTAATTGAAAAATCCAATTACAAATTGCATGTAATTGTAATTGCAAAATTCAATTACATAATTGAAATAAATTTGTGTAATAATTACTTTTTTAATTATTTTTAGTCAAAAAATATTTAATTACAAAAATCATCAATTACATACACATAATAAAGATAAGAAAATAATAACAACCTTAAGGAAGATATATACATACATAACATACTAAAAAAAGTGCAAATTTAAACAAAATTTTTATTTGCTTTAAATAAAACTATTATTTCAAAATTTTCATCTGTTAAGCTTTGTCGCCTAGGTGTTAAAATTATACTAGCGAATGAAAACAACATTTCAACTGGCTCTGAAGATGTTAAGGGAGTATTTGATCGTAGAAAAGCCTTTAGTATTGTAGGATATTTCTTGAGAGATGAATTCAGATTACGCAAGTAAAGGTTTAGTTTAAATTTTAAACTACTTTCTTCTTTACAATCGGATGTATTAATGACTATGGAATTTTTCGTAAGGGATTATTACCTTTATTTACGTCCTCTACGTAATATTCTTCTGAGCTTTAATATACATTTTAATTAACTTGCTGAAATTATCCGAAACGTTTTTGGAGTTCATTTTTAGAATTTTTAGTTACACTTAATGTTTTAAGGAATGTAATTGAACTTTGTTTAAGTACAAGTAATGATTATTGCCTATTTACAATTACAATTACATGTAATTTGTAATTGAAAATTTCCAATTACAATTACATGTAATGTGAAAATATCCAATTATATTTTTAATTACAAATTACAAGAAATGTTAATTGAAATTTTTTGAATTACAATTACGTATAATTGTAATTAACTAGTCCCTGATTTCAATTACAAATACTTGTAATTTGTAATTGAAAATATTCAATTACACATTATGTGTAATTGTAATTGAAATGTAATTGAAGCCCCCCAGGTCTGATGTTCCTCATTGTTGGATTCGTAATGTACCTCACCAACTTCTTGAGTTTTAACATAACTTTTTTATTTCTTTCCATTCTTTTTTTTTTGTTTTATACTCAGTACTCGTAATCATTATTCAGTACTTAAAGTTTAGCGTTTTTTATGAATTTCTATATAAAGATCACAAATGGGACCAATTCATTACATTGGATAGATATTTGTTCGTATTATTAACATTGATATAAATGTTGCTAGCACATATTTGTCATCACCATTGTTTTGATAATGAATATTACAAAAGTTCTTTTTCTTAGTAACATAAGGTAATCTATACATATAATAAAAATGTAATGAGGTCATATCTGCACGTTTTTTTTTTTTTTTTTTTTTTTTTGAATTTTTGATGTTGAAGATAGTAAGCGTTACTGAGTACAAATTAACTATTTTTGGAATTTTTGTCTGTGTGTTTGTTTCATTCGTAAAAGTACGTAATTTCGTAGAGAAACTAAATATACAAGTGTAAAAGCACCTAATTTTAACGGTAGAGTGTACTAAAGCAGTTGAAAGCACATTTCATTGTTGTAAATAGATTTTTTTGAACTTTATTTACAGAACTCTGGATTAAATAATTAAAAACACATTTTTCTAAATTAGAGTTTTAAGACAATCATAAATGACACGCATACGAAGTCGTGGGCACTGCAAGCATATATTATAAGTTTATGTTTTTTTCTTTATTTGTGCGACAATCACTTTAGCAGAAAGAAGAAGAAATAATAACTATTTAAAATTTCTTAGTCATCTTGTCATCTTACCAATGTCTTTCTCACATAAAGATAAAAAATAAAATTTTTAATATAAAAATTACTACCTTTGGTATATTTGTTGTAAATAATAAGCTGGTAAGGCCTAATTTCCAGAATAAACATTTACTTTGGCTTACAACAAATTTATCTTACTGTTTACTATTGCACTTTTCTTAAATTTTAAAACTTTTCAATTTTTGCTGGTTTTAATTATGACAATGTAGATGGCGCTTAGATTGTCAGTGTCTTCTTTTTTGTTCCCTGTTCTGTTTATTTTCTGCTGGATTCTTAAACTTTCTATTGTGTATCGTTTTCTTTCATTGTTTTATTTATTTAATATTTTTATGTTGTCAAAATAAGGTACGTGTTTTGTTTCTATAATATGTTTAGCAAGTGCGGTATTTTCTTTGTTTTTGTTTATATCTGCTTTATGCTCACTAATTCTTGTTATTAAACTTCTTTTTGTTGTTCCAATGTAAACAAGGTTACAGCTGTTGTCATTGGTTCCCATGCATGGGATTTCGTAGACGACGTTATTTTGTTGAAGTTTCTCAATTGATATTTTTGTGCTTGTAAATATAGTGCTTAGAGTTTTGTTCGGTTTGTAAGCCAAGAATATATCATTTCTGTCTATTGTATTTTTTATATTAATGTTGTCTGTAAGACCTGGTATATATTTAACACTATGAAATTGTTTTTCTTCTCGATTAATTCTGCCATTGGAGATGTGGTTTTGGTTGTAGGCTTTTATTAAGTTTTTTATAAGATTTGAGGGAAAACTATTGTCTGTTAATATTTTAGTAAGTTTTTGTTTATTTTTGTTATGGAACTGTTTATCACTGACGTCAAGGACTCTACGTATAAGATTTTTCGCGGTATTTATTATTTGAGTTTTGGGATGAGTTGTATTAAAATTTATAATTCTGCTTGTTGAAGTACTTTCTGAGTGCCAATTAAAGACAATTTTATCGTTTCCTCTATGAAGTGTTGTGTCAAGATATGAAATTTTTCCTTCTTTTTCCACTTCGATAGTAAATTTAATTTTAGGGCGGTATCCATTGAGAGCATTTAGAATCTCTTTCTTGGCATCCAAGTTGATCACTGCTAAAATGTCATCTACGTATTTTGTTACGTATTTTATGTCAATATTTTTGTTCTTAAGTTCAGCCAATGCTACGTCCAATAAGTTGTTCAAAACAATGCCTGCAATTGTAGGCGAGAGGGGATTTCCCATCGTTGTTTTTATAAATTAAATAATTGTTGTCGTACAAGCAGAATTTGAGGATTTCCAGAAATTTTGATCGCGGAATAGTGGTGTGATTTTTGATTATGTTCCATTTGTCCATTATGTTGTTTATTGCCGTGTAAACAGGAATATTGGTGAAAAGAGAAACAACATTGAAAGATACAACGGCATCATTTGGGGCTAGTTTTAAACTTCTCAATTGGTTTTTCAGATCTATAGAGTATTTTATGTTATATTTTTCCGATACTATGTTTCTAAGTATTCGTCCTAGAAATTTACTTTGTTGATAAAATGGGACTTAAATAGAAGACACTATAGGTCTCAAGGATATGTTATCTTTATGTGCTTTCGGCAAGCCATAGATTCTGGGCATTTGCAGCAGAACAAGTAGGAATGCGTTTTAGCCTGTAGTCTATATTTTCTCTTTTATGTAGTTCACTTACAATATTGTTTGGTTTTATAAGTTTTGCGGTAGGGTCAGTTCTTGCAATCTTGTAGGTATTTTTGTCTTCTAGCAGTTTGTCCATTTTGCTCTCATATTCGCGCTTATACATTGCTACCGTTTTATTACCCTTATCTGATTCCGTTATTATGATGTTACTGTGTCTTTTTAAGAATTTTTGAGTTTTCTCAAAAAAATTATTATTTCTTTAGGTTTATTTTTTAATTTTCTTTTATAAAGGGTAATTTGTTTAGCAAGTTTTGTTCTGGCTATTTCTTTTTCTTTGTCTTCATTATTTCTGTCCTCCATTTTCTGAATAAAATGTTCTATATCCGTTGTTACTGTTAGCGGTAAAAAGTTTTTTCGATTAATTGGCAAAGCAAATTTTTTTTCCATTGACAATAGCCATCTGCTTTCCCAAGGTATTTTTATCTGTGTTCTATTTTCAAACCGGTGATGATTAAAAATTAAACCGAGTTCGTTGAAAAGTTTTTCTTTCAAGTTTTCTAATCTGTTTTTCCTTTGCATTCTTTGTTATATGTTTTGCTCTTTCGTTTTGGTTTTTTATAAAATTAGTGTAATCTTCTGTTGGCACAAAGTTTTTTATGCCCAATCTAAGTTGATAAAGTCTTCTCGTAATTATTTTTATGTCAGTATTAGTTTTTGATATTTCCAAGTTTAATATCTTGTTGTGAAAATTTTTGAAATTAATAAAAATTACTATTAAACCTTAAACTTGATATTAAGAAGTTTTTTTCTATCATCGTTTGTTTTAACTCCATTTTTTTGTGTATATATTTACTAATTTAGATTTCTATCTCAAAAAAATATTATTTAAATATGCATTCTTATACTTTTACTCGAAATTGATATGCATAAAATATAAATGTTGACTCCACTGAACAAACAGTAAAGATTTAAGTAATCAATATCGTGTTATATTTCCTTTTAACATTAATAAAAACCCGAATAAAAAACTGTTTAGCCACGTTAAACGGCTGATAATTGAGCCGCCGACGAATACGGCGGCGGCGCAACTCAACATTTTCTCGGCGGCGTGGCTAGCCGCCAGTCGCGCTGATACGACTCTCTTCATGCTCTAAACACATAGACCACAGCAAGCTACACGAACACACGGCAACAAATGCTGCTAGCTACATTTGCCGCAATATAGCCAGCTACACATAAATAAAATATGATTTTATTAATGTGTTTTAGTGATGTCGCTTTATTATTTTTTAGTGTTTTTTAAAGCAGGAGTTCTGATTTTAAATTAAATAAATATTTAGATCATTGTGTAAGAGGCGATTATAAGACTTAAATAATATATTTTATGAATACGTCAATTTTTCGTTTGTGGTCTATGTATTTAGAACATGGTTGCTAGCCACGTTAAACGGCTGATAATTGAGCCGCCGACAAGCCGACAAATACGGCCGCCAGTCGTGCTGATACGACTCTCCTCACTAGTGAGAGAATGCTAAGCAATTGTTGCAATATATATTTTAATACGCAAAATCCGTGTTGAAAAGACATGCTCTTAAAGAGTATTTGTTACTTCACAGTTTGCAGGAATATACGTTAAGACTATCTTAAGATACACGCTTTTAAGCTTTGGTTCGTTGTGACTTTTTGAGACTAAAGCAATCTTTTGACGTCTTTGTTTTACTGCTTCAGATATACACTGCCTGTCACTTGAATACGGAATCACATTTTTTACTTTAAATTAGCATACATCCTAAAGTTCAGAAAAAAAAATTAATTTTTTTCACAACCAAATTTCAAGTTTCCTGAAGAAATAGAATATATACATTTATTTAAAGACATATATATCTGTGGTACCATTTCGTGTGTCACTTCAATAATTAATTCTTTTAAAGTTAATCAGAAAGGCTATGATTTAAATTTCTTTCAAATAAACGTTTTGAGAATTTAAAGATGGTAGTTTTTAAAAAGCTTTTATTTAGAACGGGACGTAGTAAGAAAAAAATCTGATTTTAAAATCTCCAGGTCAGGATGCAGTCCAAATAGATAAAAACATTAATAGAGTAAATACAGTTGTGTGCAATTATTTAAATAACTTTGAAAGATATGGAAAAAACTTAAACGGGCGAAAAAAAATGGCAAAAACTTCAAAAGAAAGACGAAACATTTTTAGAATTACATCAAATTCTGCTATTTCGGTATCAAAAATACGTAATAAAAAGTGGAGTCAGTGCCAGTCTAAAGGCCGGGGCACATAGAATCCGTGATACGTTAAACTTTGAAAAATTTAACTGACAAGTGAGTTAAGATACATGGTTTCTTATGAGCGTTGTCACAATCAATACGTGTCCGTAAACGCAAAGTACGAAAGTTGGTCAACTTTTAACTTTTGACGTATGTTGAATACTTTGACAACTATCAACTGCTTCTTCTTCTCTGTTTTCTTTTAACTCTTGCTGTGTTTTAATTGTGTTGTGTGATTTTATTAAAACAATTTTGGTGGCAAACAATAAAATACAAATTTAATTAAATTAACAAGTGAATAAAATACAAATTAAATTTAAAAGTGAATTAAAATAGAGAGCAAACTTTGATTTTATTGGAACCCCAAGAATAACGACACTTCTTATTTGACTTTCAATATCAGAATAATAATAATTTTATTAAAAACAATTTTTTTTTCTTTAATAAATATTTCAAAGGTAAATAAATATTATTTTACAAAGTCGTTTTGTTGACAAGTGAAATTTAATCTAACATCCCCTCTCAACAAAATATATCTTTAATTAAAAATTGAAATTTTGGCAAAGCTAATGCTTTTGTAAGAAAATCTGCTAGTTGTTGCTCTGTAGAACAATACAATAATTTGATAACACCATTTTCATGTAAACTTTTTATATGATGATATTTGACATCAATATGTTTTGTTCTGGCACTAAACTTTGCAGATTCAACTATCTTAATGCAGCTCTGGTTGTCTTCGTAAACAGGAATTGGTGTTCTTACAGAAATTGATAAATCCTCAAGCAATTGTTTAATCCATAGTAATTCCTGTGCTGCAAACGAAACAGCTATAAATTCCGCTTCGGTAGACGACAACGCAATTGTTGACTGCTTCTTGGACGACCAAGAAATAACATTTTCACCTAACAGAAACAAAAAACCACTTGTAGATTTTCTGTCATTGTGATCTCCAGCCCAATTTGCATCAGTATAACACTTTAATTGTAGATCGGATTCTCTTCTAATTATTAGATGTTTGTGAATTGTTGCTTTAAGATATTTTACAACTTTTTTCGACGCTTCCCAATCACATTTCCGGGGATTTTCAACCCTTCTACATAGTATTGAAACTGCCGCTGCTATATCTGCCTTGTAGTTATCGAAAGATGAAGTAACATACCAATTACTGATCTATATTTTTCATTATTTGGTAACAAATTTTCATTATGGCTAATTTTTATAAATTCTGGATCCATTGGAATTGAACTTAGTTTCCCATCTTCCAGCTTAACTTCCCTTATCAGTTTGTTTATTTTATCTTCTTGATGAAGAAGAAAATCACCATTAGGATTTTGACTTATTTGTATTCCTAAATAAGATTTCACGTTTCCAAGATCCTCACACTCAAAATATTCATTTAAATGAGTATTAATTTCCATTATAGTAGCTTCACTCTTAGCACAATTTAAAATGTCATCTACATACACGAGTAGATAGATTATTTCATTTTGTATACAAACAAGGATCTGCTTTTTCAGCTTTAAACCCAATTTTTAACAATACTTCACTTCATACCAGGATTTTGCTGCTTGCTTTAAACCATAAAGTGACTTTTGTAATTTACAAACAAGATGTTCTTTACCTTTTTCTATGTAACCTTCTGGCTGTTCCATATATATTTCCTCTTGAATATCGCCATTTAAAAAAGCTGACTTCACATCCAAATATTTAACATAATATTTTTTTAATTGCACTTACTGTTAAAAGAGTTCTTAACGTAACAAATTTTCCTACTGGTGCAAATGTTTCATCAAAATCTTCGCCAAAAGACTGTGTGTAACCTTTCGCAACTAACCTAGCTTTATATTTAGGCTTATTGGTGGTGTCACTTCTTAATTGGAATACCCATTTACAACCAACAATTTTCTTTCCTTTGGGTAACTTAACTAAAGTCCATGTATTTTTACTTTTCAAACAATCAATTTCTTACTAACGATCCAAACGATTTCGGTAAACTATTTAACATTATAGCTACCATTGAGTTGTCTTTAATATCCTCTCCTCTGTCTAATAGTTGGGCTCTTAGTAGATTCAAGCTATTAATATGTTCTTGCATATTTTCTCCTTCTATCATCCTTTTGTCATAAATCTTCCGCAAGAGATGCAACTTCGAAGTCATTGTCTTTCTCTCATACGTAGTTTTGATCTTTAACCACATTGATTTGGCTAACGTTACCATTCTTATAAGATGCACCTGTGAATTGTCCACACACATTGCAATAGCAGCTCTTGCTTTTCGGTCCATTTTTATAAATTCAGGAGTTGTAGAATTTGGTTGTCCTTTTTCAACAACATCCCATAAATCCAACTGAATTAAATGCATTTGCATTTTAAATTTCCACGTAAAATAGTTTGTGGAATTCAACAATGGAAATACGCACTTTTGTTTCATTATACACAAATTTGACGTTTTTAATTAAGCACGGTCTGGGCCCATTACCTATTGGAACCCCAAGAATAACGACACTTCTTATTTGACTTTCAATATCAAAATAATAATAATTTTATAAAAAACAATTTTTTTTCTTTTATAAATATTTCAAAGGTAAATAAATATTATTTTACAAAGTCGTTTTGTTGACAAGTGAAATTTAATCTAACAGATTTAACATCCGTCAGCAAAGTATTTTTTGTGCCAACCTTATCCGTCGTTACTTTGACTTTAGTTAAAGTTGTCAAAGTACAACGTACGACGGATCCTATGTACCCCGACCTAAAGAACAGTGCACCGTATTTTAAAGTCGCACCCATACATAGTCTAATACCGCAAAAAAAAGCACCATTTAATAAAAAACGACTGCAACGGCTTATAAAAAAAATTCTAGAGGAAGCATATCCAAAATTTAATGATTTCTTTAGGCAGTGCATCAGTATGGCATTTGGAAAATCCTCAAAAGTTAGCTGGGTGATTTTAGTGAAGCAAAGGAGTGAGATCTTATAGTTTTGTTGAGATCAACTGATCAAGAGTAGAGAATCATTGATTGTTGACTGAATTTTGCGAATCGACTCACTTAGGAAAAGTTAAAAATTTAAACTAAAAAAAACAAAGTGTGTTAATTTAATTTCTTGTTTTAGTAATTTGTAAAAATAAAAGATTTTATTTATTCTGTTGTGCCTATATCCTATAACATTTGCACGTCAGACATGATGATTCACACGGATCACCAGAGTTTAATGATTTACAATCGGATCAGAGTCAGATACTGGAGTTGAAGAGGCTTCCTTATTCCTTGATTCAGGCTGAATTTTCAGCCATACAGAGGGCGGTGGACTAGATGAGGTACCACAGCATATACGGAGAGGATATCCGTATCCGCTGCGATAAACTTCTTGTCGGGTGTCTACACGACATCATGATTACCACGTTAATGCTGGACGTTTGTGGAATTCAACAATGGAAATACGCACTTTTGTTTCATTATACACAAATTTGACGTTTTTAATTAAGCACGGTCTGGGCCCATAACCTATTGGAACCCCAAGAATAACGACACTTCTTATTTGACTTTCAATATCAAAATAATAATAATTTTATAAAAAACAATTTTTTTTTCTTTTATAAATATTTCAAAGGTAAATAAATATTATTTTACAAAGTCGTTTTGTTGACAAGTGAAATTTAATCTAACAGATTTAACATCCGTCAGCAAAGTATTTTTTGTGCCAACCTTATCCGTCGTTACTTTGACTTTAGTTAAAGTTGTCAAAGTACAACGTACGACGGATCCTCTGTACCCCGACCTAAAGAACAGTGCACCGTATTTTAAAGTCGCACCCATACATAGTCTAATACCGCAAAAAAAAGCACCATTTAATAAAAAACGACTGCAACGGCTTATAAAAAAAATTCTAGAGGAAGCATATCCAAAATTTAATGATTTCTTTAGGCAGTGCATCAGTATGGCATTTGGAAAATCCTCAAAAGTTAGCTGGGTGATTTTAATGAAGCAAAGGAGTGAGATCTTATAGTTTTGTTGAGATCAACTGATCAAGAGTAGAGAATCATTGATTGTTGACTGAATTTTGCGAATCGACTCACTTAGGAAAAGTTAAAAATTTAAACTAAAAAAAACAAAGTGTGTTAATTTAATTTCTTGTTTTAGTAATTTGTAAAAATAAAAGATTTTATTTATTCTGTTGTGCCTATATCCTATAACATTTGCACGTCAGACATGATGATTCACACGGATCACCAGAGTTTAATGATTTACAAACGGATCAGAGTCAGATACTGGAGTTGAAGAGGCTTCCTTATTCCTTGATTCAGGCTGAATTTTCAGCCATACAGAGGGCGGTGGACTAGATGAGGTACCACAGCATATACGGAGAGGATATCCGTATCCGCTGCGATAAACTTCTTGTCGGGTGTCTACACGACATCATGATTACCACGTTAATGCTGGACGTTTTTGGATTATATGGCGAGACAAGGTGGAACTATTTTGGGTGCCGGCACACTAGGGCATACCCGGCAAGATAGTCGTGGACGAATTCGCTATGTCTGGAACTCGGCTAAGAGAATGGGAGATAGATCTACTGCACAGTGGTTTCTCTTATATAGAAAAGTGGTCAAAAATCAATATCTCCAAAACTAAAAAAGCTAGGGTCTTCAGCTTATTTCATGCCCGAAGAATTTAAAGCTGGCAAATTTTTAGGAACAATATTAACAACTGAAGCCACAGTAACCATTTGATCTTTTAAGGGTTAATTGGATTATAGATCTGTTTTAAAAATGTGTGAAATAAAGTATTTTAATATTCATTCGAAATATACACTGAAAAAAAAACTAAATTAAAAAGTTAACCAAAGTTAAATAATGCAATATAGGGTAATATTAAGTAATATAAGGTAATAAAGTAAAATAGTAGTATTTTATAAAATATTATTCAAATTTAAAACTCCTTGACTTAAACTACTTCGCTTCCTTGTTGATAAGTTTCGGGCTCCACAAATAAATGGATCTGAACTTAAAAAGAGGCGATTTAAAAGATCTGTATTTGTAGCTATGCGCGATGTTCTTCGGTTATGTTGCAATCTAAACTGTTTTATATCCTTATTTTTCGCTTCAGCTGCTTCCTCCGATAACTCACCTATTGACACTAATGCATGCTTGATTACCTTAGCTCCATGGATAAGAAGTTTGTGTACCGATGGAGGGAGGTAGTACCAAGGATACTCCTTCACAAGTTTTCTTGCTGTCTGCAGCATATTCCTCAAACTTTTGGGCATCAATTTAAAATCCAGAATTTATAGCTTGGATAATTGTGGCACATCTTTGAAAAATATCCTTATCGATTTCTGTTGTTTTTGATGAAAGGTTTACATTTTGAAAAAATCTCCGCGCTGTGTTGCCATCATTCTAATTTCCGCAACCACCAGCTTTTGGCCTATCTACCAAAAGTCCCATTTCGGCCCGAAATCGTTGAATAAATTGTTTTCTCTTCAAAACACATGACTTTTCGTTCTTACTGGTCTTCCATTTATTAGCTCTAATTTGTACGATAAGTGAATGAAGTACTCAAAAAATCGTATATTGGCATGTAATGGTGATAGCCGAATTCGTAACGAGTTTCATCTACTTTTTTCTCGAGGCATTTTTCAATGTCATTAATTTCTGTAGGTAAGGTACCACATATGTGACATTTTGAACAAGAAGTTTCGGTTAGAGTGTTACAAACTTTACCGTCAACACGGTTCTGATTTTGACACCGTTGCGAAGTTTCTTTTTTAAATTTAAACATCAACGGCCTGCAATAACGAGTGGGAGACGGGAGCGGGTTTTTTCAAATTATAGCTTTGTTTTCCGTGACAAGTTGAAGAGGAACATAGGATGTCACAAAGAGAGAACTGTCATCCATAAGCCTATTCGGTTTCTGCTTAAATTGGCTATGACAAGAACTGCCATCGAATTCCCGTTTTCCAATCAGTGTTAAGTGTTTTTCTCCTGGGCTTAATGCTTTATCAAGAACTTGATCTTACAATTGCACAATTCGATTAGCCGGATGATCAAGGAGAGCTTGTAGATGGACGTCAGCAATCAACTCTGTAACAATAATGTTTTCTGTGCTTGGATAACAAGTTCTCTTAGCTGCCAAGATATTTTATAGCCTGGAAAAAAAAATTTTGCTATTTTTTTTATTTACAAAATCTTTTATAGTTAAGTACTGTCGCTTAGTAAGTCTTGATTCAACGAAAAGAGCCAAAACCTCGTAATCCTCCACATTGTGTGTCGGGGGAAAGTTGCGATTTTGTAAAACTTCGGTTAAAGAAGTATCAACTTGACTAATTTTAGACTTTTTACGCCTCTTTGTTCTATCTGAACATTTTAAAAATTCTTTAGCAGGACGACCACGCTTTTGGCTAGGTGCAGGTTGTTGTTTTTCAAGGGATTTTTTTTCTAGCTGAATAGTTTCAAAACTTTTAAACCATTTTTTATGTTCCTTTAAAATATTAATTTGCTTCGATGATTTTTCGTCCAATGCTTACCAATCTGCTTACAAAGGCTTTTTAAAACTTTTGTTAAATTGCTAAGGTCGAATTTAGTTTTTTCTGCATTAAATTTTTTTTCCATAATTTGAAATATTTTGTTTGCCTTCGAATGATAACTACCAGCTGTAGAACTCCAAATATCAAGCACATACATTATAGAAAATTGGCACTGACAGAATAAACCTTCTATTTTAATTTCGATATTGATATTTTTGAAACTTTTATTACTATCGCGAAAACAATTAATTATAAGAATTAAAATTTGACCTTTGTTTTGACACTTTTAAATACAATGAGTCAAATACCTTAAAATTGCAATATAAAGTTTAAAAATGTTTCTCCCTATTCATAACTGTAAATCAAATACCATAAAATTTCAATATAAAGTTTAAAATAACAACAATTAAAAAAAAATAATTTCTCTTTACTCATATTATTAAAAACAAATAGTACAAAAAATGCGATTCACTATTTTTCGTCGGATGACTATGTAAATCACACCCATATGCGAAAATATGCAAAAACCCGCAGCCACAATATTTTTAAATTTAAAGAGGGATAAGAAACCAACAAACAATGATGAGGGCCATATCACTAAAAGTCTACATAAAAAAGAAGTTTTTGAAAAACGTATGTTTTAAAAAGGTCAAAAAAGTATTCTTCAGCGATTTTTTTATGTGCTCATATTTTTGCAGCTTTTGTTATTTAATTTGCGAGAAAATAAGTTAGAATTTAATGTTTGTAGGGTTTTTGGAAACTTCTGCCACAATATCGTGAATAACTTTTTGGATAAACTTAAGTTTTCTTTTATGACTATGCAACCACAATACCTCCACTTTCAATGGACGCAAACAATAAATCTCGGCAAAAAAAAAACAACAACAAAACTTGTTAGGTTCATAAAATTTATAAACAAATTTTGTGCAATAAAACTTAAAAAAAAACAATAACTTTTTTGATTTTTGTCTATGGGGGAAACCACAGTGTACTGGTGGGAGTCCTGTGTTATCGGTATCCATGCTAGAAGACTAAATCTTCAATACCATGTCTTCTGTAGAAGTTGTAAGGATTAAGAAGAAAAGAAAAAAGTGGAGCATCTGCTCTGTCATTGTCCAGCTATATCTGAAAAAAAACGGTTCTTCACACAAATTTTTGTGAGGAGGTCACTTAAAACCTTGGTACAAATATTTTTCGTAGAGATACACATATAAAACCATGCAATTATAACGGTATACCATAGGAGTTGTCAACAAATTTTATTTGTTGGTTGGAACATTTTTAACAATGTTTACAAAACTACAATAAATATTTACAAACACATTGGCCCATAATCATAGTCAATTCTTAATTTAAAACTTGCTAAAGCTGTTTTTTACTCATTTTTCCATAATTATTTTATTTGGCTTAAGAACACAATACTCTTTATCTGATTTTTAAACCAAAGTGAACAAAATAACAACAGGGTTACTTTTTTCTAATGTTTGATTAGAAATTGTATGAAAACATTTATCAAACTTAAGTTGACACTCAGTTAAAGTCTATTCGACTTAAAGTATGCTTTATTTTCGACTATGAAAGTAAAAAAGATAATAAGAGCTTTTTAGTTTAGAGTATACTTTAGCAAGAGTCGACTTTAGTATATGACTATGAATATGGGCCATTTTTTTATTTAAATTTCAATAAAACTAGGAATGAGATTGTTATAAGCAATGCATATGTTTTCTGATAAAAGATGTAAATAAAAAAAATCTCTTTAAAACTTATACTTTTATTATTAATTAATATTATTATTTATATATATTGTCGATATTTAGCAATATTCTACAAGCCATTTGGCGAGGCAGCTCAAAAAAAAAAAGAAAAACTGGCAACACTGCTGAGCGAAAGTACTATCTTGTCAGAAGGCATAAGCAAATGCTACAAATCTGAGCAAGCATTGAGTTTCAAGTTAAGATGCATTTCGACAATGGAATTATTTGAATAAGGATAACAAAGCAAGCATAAATACATTCAATAATCAGTAATTATGTCTGCGCTGTTACCTCTCAGAATACGTTTTTAAGGTAGCTTAAATTAATAGGACACCAGCTTCAAGGTCATTATATCTTTCAAGAAGAATTGAATATGTAAAATAAAATAGAGTTGTAACTCATAATATTGTGGGTTCTATATCAGGCTGCGTTATAAATGTTATTTGTCTGCATCTATCATACATACACTGGTTGACAGCTAATTAGAAACGCAGTTTTTATATAAGAACATGGTAATCATTATTGAAGTTTTTGCAAATTTACCGTTATACTTCTTGTTTAAAATAATTGTATTTTATTTATCACTCTTTTTGTCTTCATATGAACTCAGTTTTGTTGTTTTTAATTTTAAAATCCGTTACAATTTCAGAAAGTTGTTTACATATAGTTTAGTAAAGTCACAAATAGGTGCGACAGCTAATTAGAAACGTGTGATTTTTTATACAAATTTTATTTGTTTATATCTATTTAAATAAATTAAATATCTTTCTACGGTAAGTAAATTAAATTAAAAGTTTTTCTGATAAATAAGGAATTATAATTCTTAAGATTTATGATGGGAAAAGCAAAAAGTTGTACTCCTGAAAAACGGAGCGCAAATTTTGAACTTTGGAGGTCTGGCAAATCTTATAGACAAATATCTGAGTTATTGGAGTGTTCCAAAAAAATGGTATTTAATGCCCTCCAGCATATTAAAAAAATGAGACTGTAGCCAACGTTCCACGGAAGAAGAGACCCAGAAAAACAGCAGCGCATACCGACCGAATTTCTAAATCCGACCCAAAGAAGACATCAGCGGACATTCAACGAGATATTCAGGAAAATTTAAATGTCACGGTGTCTAAGCGGACTATTGCACGTCGTTTGGTGGAAGCGGAGCTACATGGAAGAGCAGCACGAAAGAAGCCACTTTTGACTAAAATTCAAAGAAAACGACGTGTGGATTTTGCCAAGTCCCATTGGAACTGGAGTGCCAGCCAATGGAAATATGTGCTTTGGAGCGATGAAACCAAGATTAATCGCCTTGGTCCTGATGCTCAGAGGTACGTTAGACGCCCCATTGGCCAGGAATATAATTCTCGCTACGTTTCACGAGTAGTGAAGCATGGTGTGGGCATGTTTTTCCTGGAATGGCGTTGGCCCAATTCACAAAATTGATGGGATATTAAATAAGGAAAAATACGTAGAAATCCTGAATGTGATGCTCCCATGGGCTGAGGAAAATTTGCCTGTAATCTGGCAATTTCAGCAGGATAACGATCCGAAGCATACGGCGAGGCTCACAAAAAATTTTTCAATGATAACTCTATTAATGTTTTGGAGTGGCCATCGTCCAGTCCCGACTAAAACCCCATAGAACATCTATGGGGGGACGTAAAAAGAGCCATTAGTGGCAAAAATATTACAAATATGGCGGCTCTTTTTGATGAAGTAAAAAAAGCGTGGGAGGCAATACCTGTAGAGCGATGTCGACGTTTAATATTATCAATGCGGAACCGATGTGAGGCAGTCATAAAGCAAAAGGGCTTTGCAACAAAGTATTAACGAAAAGTAAGTAAAATAGCTTAATTGTTTTCTTTTTGTCTCATAATGTGAAATCGTTTGTAATTAGGTGTCGCAGATATAATTAAGTTTACTTTATATTTTTTTAATATTTAATACAATTAATTAAAATAATATGAAATAAATGAATATTTACTTTGTTTTATAAAAAGAATTGAGTTTGTTTTTTTTTTTTTTTTTACTAGAAGCGTTTCTAATTAGCTGTCAACCAGTGTATATAAAATATAAATCAGTATTGTTTTAATCTCATAACACAAAAAACCATTAATGTGTTGAATATATTGGAGCAGAAGTTGCATTTTTTTCTATTTATAACTTATTTTGGGTATTTAATAATATTGTTGGAAAATATGCTTATAGCCGATTAAAAAGTTGCAGTTATTTATTGGCTGGAAAAGCTTTGATCTGTACGTATTTCGCTGGTTGCTGATGAGCTGCATCAGAAAATCTTTTACAATTTTTTAGTAAAGCCAGAAACATTTTTCTGCAATCACAAAAACGTCACAATAAGATAAAAGCGTAGGCAGATGACATAGTTTATTCGCATTGAAAGCTTACTAATGTGAATTAAAATCATACTCTCACAGACCACTGTTTTTGAATTTATTAAACGTTTACATTGAGATAAATAAATATAAAGCAGAAGGTACGTGTAGTGCTATGCTGTTGGTGAAAGATTAGTATTTATTTAAAAGAAAGCTGAAAATTCAATAACTATAATTGCTCCATAATATCAAAATCGTAGATGTACTAGCAGCCATGGATTAAAAAGTGTTGGTACAAGTTGTTTTCGCAGCAGGGCACTCTGAAGTAAAACAACGGCAATTGTGGAAATTTGTAAGTTTAGTATATTCTCTAAGTAATGGGTATATTTTATATAAGGCATTTTTTATGGGCCGCAACAGCAATTTTTGGGAATGTGACGTGCCTATACCAATATGAGGCTTTGTATTCCACTCAACATTTATAATTATGACGTGCACTTCTTCCGAACTAAATTATTGTTTATTTCTACTGCAATAGGCAGCGTGCTGGTTAAGGTAAATACCCTAACATATCCAACAGAGATATCGTTTTCTGTACCGACAGTAAAGCCGCGATTATGTAACTTACAGGTGTGATTTCCACATCTGAACTCGTCTCCGAATGCCGGGCATCCGTAACCGGGATGGCAGAGGTTTCGACCGACCTGGGCAATCATGTTGCTGATCAACTGGCAAAAAGCTGACAATGCTCTAAGAGGATGCAATTGATACCTGTCTCTGCTGGCGGACAGCGTTTTTACGCTGATCTTTACGATCTGGCTCAGGTCAGATAGTCTAAAGGTCACCATGTTTGATCTCTAGAACAACCTTGCAATCTTTGGTTCGGGGCAGGGCGGCTGCAATACTACAGTTACCGAGGAGTCGATTATGAAAATTGGTGGCTGTAGTTGCTGGCACTATCTGTTTAAAGCCCTGTAGAAGGTATCAAAACGAAGAAAAGGACGAGACGGTGGAACACCTCCTCGTTGGTGTAAATATGACTGAGATGCCTGGACCAAGAGTACTAAGGGCGCCTATCAGGCATATCGTTACTAGAACCAGGTAGGATCAGTTCTTTTTTGGTGGTTCACTAGCCCACAACCGGACATTGTGACAATGGGTTGGTGCAATCTTTGGCTAACGGGCATTATCCGCTGGGGTTTTCCGATATTTTCTACTCCTGATTTCTTATCCTCTTTTAATCTCTTTTCTGGACTCCGATTTTCGTTTCTTTATCTATTACGTTTTTCTAGGCAGCTAACACAAATGGACCAGTTAATGAAGCCAAGTGAGCTTTGGCAACACAGCTTACTGCCTAACTTATCCTTGCTCTGCAATATCTTTGAAAATGTGTCCATTTCATTTTGCACGCCGTAAAGCGTTGCACGTTCCACCCACAGCTTTAGTAGAACCTGTGCATCTTTACCGTACTCACTCTTTTATTCTTTGCCGTGGAAATCTTATAACTGAAAAAAAAAACAATTCGATTTCAATATTTTTATTTTATGTTATTGAAAACAATTTTCTGACTTTGAATCCATTTTAATTTTTTAGAAGTAAACAATTTGACAACAGCTTGTTGATTATCGACTTTGTTGTCACATTAAAAAAGCTTTATTCAATATAAATAAATTTTGATTTAGTGCATTTACGATAAAACTAAAACACATTTGAATGGGGATAATGCAAAAGTCAATTTTAATTAAGACTGTTAATGCAAATAAACGCTGTCAGAAGTGTAATGTTAAATATTATAAAACGATTTCAAGCTACTAGTGTCCAAAATAAAAAAGGAATTGTGCAAACAGATGCAAAGAGTCCGACCGTGATAAGCAGTGTTGTTTAAAGCTAATGAAGAACAATCCACTTTTGTCTGTAGCATTAGAAATATTATGAAATTAAATTTTATTTTCAAGCACTGACCACAGGTTCTCTATGCGGTTAAGGTCTGGACTCTGAGTAGGTGTCTGCGTAACATGTGGGCAGTTACTAATAAGCCGATTCTGCACAAATTATTTTTGTACTTGTGATCATTGTCTTGCTATAATCTAAATTAATCTCTAATGCTAAGTTTCTCTGCACTTTTTAGTAAGTTTTCCTTAAGTAGGTCCAGGTAGATAGTTTTGTTCATGTTTTCTTCGTTACGGGTCAAATTTCATGCTCCTGAATACGACATGCATTGCCAAACCATTACACTACATCCACCGTGTTTAACTGTACCACGGAATTTCCGTGAATTTAGGATAGTGTTTGGTTTTCTCTAAACAAAAGATTAAAATTGCCTTCATCATAAAAAAAAACAATTGACTTCCAAAATGAAATTTTTATGTTTAGATGGTCTCTTGCAAATTCTATTCTGCATTTTCTGTTTGTGGCAAATTTGCTTCTCGTAAAACTTTTCGAATAGTTTCTGGAGTACTAAGATGGGGCTTTTCTTTAACTGTCGTACATTCCACCGCCTATCCGTATCATTGAATATCTTGTTGGGAGCAGCCCTTATTTTCAAACAAACAAACCTTCCAGTGATTTGCTGCACTGTTAAAGGGATTAGTGCCACAATTTCTGTGATATTTCGTTGGCTCTTTCTTCCCCTTGAACTGCCGAATTACAGCTTCCCACCTTTCCATTGAATACTTTATACTTAAACTTATTTTTAAATGATGTTTTCAAGTGATGTCTATTGCTGATCCACATCGTTTAAGCTGTGAACGAATATTGATGAGCACCTCATTTGTATAGATGATATGCAATTAAGAGTGTAGTTTGTTGTTGTTGTTTTCTTCATTATAATAATAAAACAAACGTTTTTACATGGAATGAGTGTTTCTGCTCTTGAATATTATAATTTTTCAGAAATCAATATTTTTCGCAAAAGTTTAGGACTTCATCAAATAAGCTGTGAGTGGCTGCATTTCCCATCTGTCTTTTCTCATTTCAAATGACTGGTTTGGCAAGGTAATATTATCGATGTTAAGTTTTTTCTATTGTTAGTTTGTATTACAGTCGTATTAATAAGAAAGAGTCCTATTCTTTAACGTCTTTCTTTCATGTATCTTGTTTGAAAAACAAGTATGTACTTTAATTTTAAAGTCACTATTTTCTAGACATTGCGATGGAGTCTTAATCCTAAAAAACTATTTTCAATTTTTTTTAATGACGTTTACATTCCAGATATTGTGATAAAAAAATAATGCACTTTTTCGAAGACCATACGATTATCTTTTCAACCTAATGTCTTTAAATTTAAATAAATTGTTCGTAAAAAAAGATTTTATATTTCAATCTTTTATTTTTATATTACTACTGTTCCACCTGGTGGAACAGGTCTCACGTGATATTTTACCCACCATTAATGATTGAAATATTTTTATCGTTTTGTATTTTCAGCAATTGGCTTCCCAGAGAACGCAAGTACAGAGGCAACAAGCCTTAGCACTTATGTGCAGGTAAGTACCGGTAATAAAGTTTTTTTAATAAGAATATTGTTTTCTATTTTTTTCCATATATCGCCACACGTTGGGTTGCATTTTCGAAAAACAGTACAGAAAAATATTTAAATATGTTTGTATTTTCAAAAACAACAACAACAAATTCAAAAAAAAATTGTCAACCAGACTCAAAAAATTCAAAAAGAAAACGTAAATTAAATATTTTAATTTTCTGTATCCTAAGGATGCCACCCAATTGTGTGGCGAAGTATTGAAAAAATAAAAACTAAAAACAATAATCTTATTAAAAAAACTGGTCTAGTAATTAATAAACTGGAAAAGAAAATTTCATTATAAACTAAACACATACTCACTAAACAAATACTCATTAAAACCCTATGCTCTGTTCTTATTTAATTATTGCTATCCGAGTGACAAATGGTCAATAGCCTTATGATTAACAAAAGAATTAAATTTAATTTTAAACTAATTATTACTTGAAACATTTAAGTACAAAATCAAACAATAATTTTTAATAAGGTTTTAGGTCAATAATATATTCACCCTTATTCTAAATTTATAAAGGAAGAAAAATTATCATCATCTAACAATTGTCATGGAAATAACAGAGTTTTCCTTGATTATACTATAGTGACGAAGCTTTCAATACAGAAGTTTAAACCCTCCTCACGAAGCCACAATATATACCGAATGATTACTCGTATTCTCCTAAATTACTTAAGCTCAATTAACATTTTTTGAGGCTTATATTTTCAAGACGAATCGTATTCCAGCATTACCGCCATGTACAGTTAATCCAATTTTGCACTTGAAAAGAAAAAAATACATCTAATAACTTAAATCCTCTCGAAGATCTACAGTTTTTCAAACTCGAAAAAGGATCAAATCTGAAAACACTGAAATTTGCGATCTAAACAATAAATAAGTAGTTAATGGTTTAAAAACTTTTTAATACTTTTCAAGTAATACACAATGATTTTCCAGTACCTTGCGATGGAATATTAAAATGAGTTTTATTAAAAAATAATTGCATGTAGATGTTAATGTGGATCATAATTATCTTATTCTACCAATAACTGCTCTGATATAACCTTACCACAAAGATCTGAAGGTATACTTCAAGTAAATCTTTGCAATTTAGATAAAGACATTTTAATTTTTAATCTGGAGATTTTACCAGGTATTTTTATCGCAAACATATTGTTGAAAGCAAAAGGAGTGTATTCGTTTTATTAACATTAACAACGAACCACATCTTATTACCACATACAGACACAGAAAAACAATCATAAAAGTAAGAAAACTGAAGTATTAAATATGTTAAGAAAACGTCATTCAGTAAATTAAAAGACACATTAACTAAATTTTGTTCCCCGTAGCGTGTCCTCGTATTTTCGGATAACAAACAGAAACAGATACCACTAATAATTTTTACAAACAGAATTTGAAAGGTAACGAAAACAAATCGGTGCCTAAAAAGAACTACATAAGCAATCATAATACAATAATCAATACTATTAGTACCGAGGAAATCACTACCAATAGGCTATGGATAAATAAATAAAAAGTTAATAGCGGATAATTTCCTTTGCCATGAATGTATGCAATTTTAGTTTAGCTTAGTCAGGCGAAATATTTTTTATGTGTAGATTCAATGTCTGGATTTAGCAAAATAGCTTTGGAAAAATCTCACGATTTAATATTTTAAGCAAAAACTAATGGATGTATTTGCACAAAATTTTGTGAGGAGGTCCCCTAGAACCTTAATTCAAATATAGAAAGGTTTTTTTTTATATATAAATATGTAATTTTGTAGAGAAACTAGAGAAATAAAGGTGAAAGCACCCAATTTTACTGGCATATGGTACTATAACAGTATCACTACATTTTGAATGTGTAGATGAAAAATTTTAATATTTTTTACAGAACTCTACAACAAATATTCAAAAGCACATTTTTCTAAGTTTTAATTTTAAGAAAATAAAAAATGATACGCGGACAAAGTCGTAGGCACTGCTAGTTCAAATTAAATTTATTTTGATATGATAATAAATAATTAACATTTTCTTAATCTATACATATAATAAAACCGTAACGGGATTATTTCTGCACATGAAATATTTTTTGAAGATTTTGATGTAGATGTAGATAGTAATCGATGTGGAATACAAAAAACCTATTTTTGCAATTTTTGTGTGTCTGTCCGCCTTTCTGTCTATGTTTGAACCACGCAAAAACTACTAGATGGTTTTGAACAAAATTTTGTGAGGGGGTCACTAACTCACCTTGGTTCAAACGTAGCACCCAATTTCACCGGTATAATAGTACTATAATAGTTGCCAGTGCATTTTATTTTTGTAGATGGAAAATGTTTAACACTGTTTACAGAACTCTGAGACAAAATTTTTCTAAATTTTAATTTTAAGAAAATTAAAAGTTATACGTGGACTAAGTCGTGGGAACTCCTAGTCCTTTATAAAAACCGAATTTGTTTTGAGATGTTGCAATACTTTTATTCTCTTTTTTTAATTCCGTAGTAAAATATATATGTAATATATATTATTTTTATTAATGAAATAAAAAATTTTATTTAGTGAATGAATAAAAATTATCATTTAAAGTTAATTTAGATAATAGATTGTAATATTTTTATTTTCTAAAACGCCTTGAAAAGAACCTGTTGCAAGAAATCTAAGTGCAAGTTGCTAACTGTAGTACTGATGGTATTGTCGAGCTTGGAAGATCATTAGATAATTTCTCCAACACCATAATAAAAGGCTCTTTATTTAGCCAGTAACAGCTTAGAAAACGCGATTACAAATTGGTTTTAGCTTACAGATATGTATGTGATAATTTTTTAATACTTACAGTGTGCTTAGGTGTAATAAAGGATCTGTAGCATCCCTTTAAACTCTGTGACGTAAATTTTCAATATTCCTTTTATTTTCTTCTGCCGCTGCAATCACGGATATTCCGGATATGTTTGTTATTTTATATTGTAATAAACTTTTTCAATAACTCGCACTAAAATGCACATATTTCATGTTTTTTTTTTTGTTTTGCTATATTCGTTGCTATGTTGCCATATTTTGAACAAATTTATGTGTTTTTTTTATATTAATTTTCGGTTTACTAAAACCGAACCGAAGCTAAACACCACTTCGATTGGAATGTAACTTCAGAATCATTTCAATTTCGAACAGAATTCGTGACACGCAGTTTGTGATATATAGCGAATTTATTCAAGCAGTTTGTTCGTTTTTTATGTTATAAGTGAACAATTAGGGGAATATTATTTGATGACAGTAAATAATTATAGATAATTGTCCAACTCCAAAAGACGGTAAGGTTTATAAAAGATTATTTAAGATGTTATAGACATCTTGCAATAATTCCTAGAAAAGAAGGCTCCGAATGGAGTAAGGAGTACGACCATGCATTCAAATATTAACAGCTATACATTGGACTGTAACACATTTTAGAATTATAATTTCAGAACCAAAAGACATGAATTAAAAATTATATAATATTTGATTGTAGACAAATGATACAAAAAATTAGTAGTAAATTAAATAATTAAAATAAATTCATTACAAACAAAAACTGCCTATTATTATTATCTTCATGTAATAATATAAAGTTATAACATATTGTTACGTTTATTTAAATTAATAAACGTTTATTTTACTGAGTTCTTTTATTGCAAAATAAATAAACACAATTTATTTATTAGTTTAATTAAATTACACTTTTATTAGACGATTATTAACTTATTCGCGATTAGTACAAAAAAATACGCGATGGCAACTTCACCACTGTTTTATCTGTTTTACCACAAGATGTTTACTGGTTGACGTTTTCACTAAGAATGATTCAGCATGTATGGCCATTGCTTTTATATAGCCAATGTTAAGGCTCTTGAATATACTAGAATTTTACTCCATCTGTTGGTAGAATATTTCTCTACTACGCATTTATCATTTGAGACACATGATTGTTATTTGGTTCCAGAACCTTCCATTATTAATTTGAATTTACTTATACATGCTGTCTATTTTTATTAATCGTTATGTAGGTGTGTGTGTGTAGTTGTGTGTTGCGTTTATTTTTATAGCTTTATGTTAGTTGTTTTTGTTTTATGATTAAGAAGTTTTTGTAGAAACTTCTGGCGTTGTAAACATACACAATAGGTCATTTCGTTTTACTTTCTTGGTGACAATTATTTTTATTTCTTTTTATGACCTAAATAAAGCATCTTCGCAACACTGCCGCCCACTTAAGCCTTTTCGTCCCGAATAGGCTCAACATTACCTTTGCCATATTTGGCCAGCCGTTCCAAGTGAACAACCTTCATTTTTGACCTCGGACTATGGTATCTCTGTATCCGGTAAACCACATCATTCAATTTCTTGATCACCTTGTATGGTCCCTCCCAGTGAGTTTGCAGTTTAGGAGACAGACCTTTCTTGCGTTGTGGGTTATATAGTAGAACCATTTGCCCTTCAGTAAATCCCTCCGTGTTTGCTGCTCGATCATATCTGGCTTTCATTTTATCGCTAGACATTTTAATGCGATTACGGACAAACTCATGAAGCTCATGCAGGTCTTCTTGTGCTTGAGGAACATTTCCATTGTCTTCGTCTGCAGGTCCTGGTTTAATACCAAATTCTAAATCTGCTGGCAGTTTTAGTTCTGTTCCGAACAAGATTTTTGCTGGACTACGTGAGGTTGAATCATGTACAGCTGACCGATAAGCTAGTAAGAACTTTGGTATATGCTCATCCCAATCTTTCTGGTGTGCACTGACCACTTTTCTGAGATATTCCTCTAGGGTACGATTAAATCTTTCTACCATGCCATCAGACTGTGGATGCAGCGGTGTCGTTCTCGTCTTTTTGATACCATACACGTCACACATCTCTTTGAATATGGCCGATTCAAAATTTCGTCCCTGATCTGAATGCAGTTCTAGTGGAACACCGTATCGACACACCCAATTGTTAACAAGAGCGTCCACTACTGTTTTGGACTCTTGGTTTGGAATGGCATACACTTCAGGCCACTTGCTAAAGTAATCTATAACCACTAGTACATATCGGTTTCCAGCATTACTAACAGGAAATGGACCTGCTATATCAATAGCTATCCGCTCAAAGGGTTCACCTGCGTTGTATTGCTGAAGCTTGCCACGACTCTTTCTTGTAGGACCCTTGGCCGCAATGCACTGTTCGCAATTTGCTATCCAATCAGCTACGAACTGTCGGCAGCCTACCCAGTAAAATCGTTGCTTTATCTTTTCCAGCGTTTTTGTTATTCCCATATGACCCCCGCTGGAACCATTATGAAACTGCTTCATTACCTCACTCCTTTTAGAAGTTGGCACGACAATTAAGTCTGTTGTGGTTTTGCCATCTGTGCTTTCCCAAGATCGGTATAAGCAGCCATCTACCACTTTCAGGCTATTCCACTCAGCCCAGTACGATTTTGCTAGGCGGCTTTCTGCCGAATTCGTATGTCCCAATATCAATACCTCGCTGCTTGAATTCGTCTATCAATTTCTTTTGCAACTCCGCTTTATTGCCCGCTGTCGGCAGATCCAACTTTCTTAGCTCCATTTTTAGCTGCTAAACTTTAAGCTCTTCAAATTTCATCGTGATTTATTTATTATTTGCAATCCCACTTCTGACACCAATTGTTACGTTTATTTAAATTAATAAACGTTTATTTTACTGAGTTCTTTTATTGCAAAATAAATAAACACAATTTATTTATTAGTTTAATTAAATTACACTTTTATTAGACGATTATTAACTTATTCGCGATTAGTACAAAAAAATACGCGATGGCAACTTCACCACTGTTTTATCTGTTTTACCACAAGATGTTTACTGGTTGACGTTTTCACTAAGAATGATTCAGCATGTATGGCCGTTGCTTTTATATAGCCAATGTTAAGGCTCTTGAATATACTAGAATTTTACTCCATCTGTTGGTAGAATATTTCTTTACTACGCATTTATCATTTGAGACACATGATTGTTATTTGGTTCCAGAACCTTCCATTATTAATTTGAATTTATTTATACATGCTGTCTATTTTTATTAATCGTTATGTAGGTGTGTGTGTGTAGTTGTGTGTTGCGTTTATTTTTATAGCTTTATGTTAGTTGTTTTTGTTTTATGATTAAGAAGTTTTTGTAGAAACTTCTGGCGTTGTAAACATACACAATAGGTCATTTCGTTTTACTTTCTTGGTGACAATTATTTTTATTTCTTTTTATGACCTAAATAAAGCATCTTCGCAACAATATAAACTTAAAACTACTCCCGCGAAATGTTATATTGAGCGTGGAAAATCAATAAATATTTTTATACAAATATGTAAATCATTTGTTTGCTATTAAGAAACTTGACTTAGAACTTTTTTTAGTTATCCGGTAAACTAAATATATTAAAAAAATTAAGAATACATCAAAATAAAAAAGAGGACATTTCAATGCAGTGGAACATAGAATATTATTTTCTTTCTTTTTGTTTGTTCCTTCAAAGCAATAACAACTTAACCACAAGCAATAACAACTTAACACGTTTTTTTTTTAAGTTTTTAACAGCATTTTTAATTTAAAAATTTTCGCGTTTAATCAGCAAATATCGACTTTAGGTGTTTAGATTTTAAGGTAAAAAATACTCAGTTCTTAAGCTAAAAAGATGAAATTTGACTTGCATTACAGATTCTAATGTTAGAAGCATAATATTAGCAATAATTAAATTTGTTTCTAACTTGTAACGATTCATACATATAGCCCAATTCTTAGGAGAAAATTGCTACCTTATAATCCGACCGTGCTCAGGGCAATGGGGTGATGTTCTTATCTCCTTCGAAATTGGTTAAGAGTCATTACGTTAAATTAAAAAAAATGTGGTAGCTACTAGAACTCAATGTTAAAGAAAACCGAAATAAATAAAAAAGAAAAAAAAACAAGGTAAACAAACTTAGTTTAAAATTTGATAACAGAAGAAGATGTTGTTATTCCTTGTGGTCAGAACCCTCCATCCATGCTATCTCCTTAATTAATTTTCAGATAGCCCAATGTATTACCCTAACTTTTATAGATTAACTGTTCGTGGTTTTCTTTAATAATTTACAGTATCATATTGAAATTTGAAATTTTCAACAATATTTATTTAAATTAAGTACTAACATAGTGTCTTATGAAAAAATAAAAAAAGAAATTAATTGCTTTGGTTATTATTGTGTAATATTAAAACATATGTACTGTGTACAAGTATTGCGAATAATACGTGTGTATGAAACCGACATTATTATAAGTATTATTATTTTTATTATTTTAAATAATATTATTAAGTGAGAACTTCAATTCAAAACCAAAACAAATATGTAAAATAAATATTACCACTCACCAAATATTATCCAGCGCGACAACAGGCCTGATGTTTGCTGAACTTTACTGATGAACTCCAAAACAAGGAATTTAAATTCTCATTATATGTACATATAATAATAAGATTTATAATACACAATCAAAATTATATGCTTCTATGTGGACATGAAAAAAAAATTTAATGTGTCGAAAGAAAAAAAAATTAAAGTATATTAACAAATTTTATATACATGTGTAACCGAAATTAGTAATATATGTATATAAATATATTTGTTTTTTTTTTAGTTAGATTTAAATTAAATTTCAATAGGACTTCAGTAAATTTTTGTAAAGTTTAAGTTCAATTTAAATTATATTTAAATTTGATCCAAATCAAATTTTTATTCTATTTAATCGAATATATTCAAAATAACATTGATGTTGATTTCGCGAAAAGACCAAACACAAAACAAACTCTCTGCCCGGGAATATAAAATTTTTTTTGCATTATCTGTGCATCATTGCGAAGTTTTCCCATATAAATTAACAAGCTTCGGCAGCCTATAATAACTCGATGTCGCGTAAGGATTCTGTTTTATTGGCTAAATGGGCTCCAATTTTGAATTAAATATTATAGAGGAAGCCTCTTAATTGCAATTGACCAATGAATTCTTGTAAAAGTATCTTTATTCACGAATTCTTATGTAACTTATTATTCAAAATCCTTTTTTTATTTTTATTTTTTTATTTTTTATTTTTAAATAAACGATATATAAACGAAAGGTTGTATTCTAGTTGAAAACTTATACTCAAATGAAAATTTAAAAATTTTGCAATATATTAATTTACAAAATTTCCAAAGCCTACTAGGAAACAAAAAAAACTATTTTTTGTTTGTTTTATATATATATATATATATATATATATATATATATATATATATATATATATATATATATATATATATATATATATATATATTTTGTATTTAAATTCCCAACGAACAATTCAGACGAATTCGGCCCTCACAAAACAGATACAGCTTCCCGATTACCCATGGGCTAATCGATAACTGGATCTGTAATGTGGTGATGGCTCATGGCCTAAGTCAATATATGAACTTGTCGTTAGGTCCAAATGTCTTTTGCATGGTATATTCCAATACCACCAGAATCTATGTCCTCGAGTTCGTAATTTATTTGTCCTATTTTGCGCAATACTTTGGCACGTATACCTACTGGAGCTAGTTTTGCATTAAAATTATCTATTTTTGATCTCTGAAAAATTCCGTCTGATTACAATCTGTCCGATCGTAAAGTCCTTTGGCCGCGTACGTAAGTTGTAAGTGCGAATATTCCTGTCATAAGCCTTCTTTAATAATTACTTAATTAATTAAATAATTAATTATTAATTAATTAATGATAGGTGGTCCTGCCGTTCGATTTTTAAATCAGTTTCTTCTAAAAGATTAAGTCTCCTTAGTAGTTGATAGTCCTTTCCGCGAGTATTCATTGTCTGTCCGAACAATACCTAATAGGGAGATTTTCCGATTGATTGGTGAACACTATTTCGAAGAGAGCAATTTATACTTTCTATATATAGATCCCATTCACGTTGGTCTTTCCTAATATAGGAACGTAACGCCTCATTTATACAACGATTTACTCGCTCACCAGCGTTCGCCTGTGGGCTATATACTGCAGTAAGTATATGCTGTACGCCAAAGTTGGTTAGAAAATTTTTAAATTCGTTACTCTTAAACTGTGTTCCATTGTCAGACACAAAAATTTCAGGCACTCCATAACATAAGAAAATTTCGTTATGCAGATAATTTATTATGCCGTTTGATACAAATTTCTTAAGAGGCTTTAAAAATGTAAATTTCGATAAATGGTCAAGAACTATTAACAGTCTGATGTATCCTTTTTTTGTCCTCGGAAAAGGTCCAATCAAATCAACGTAAAGTCTTTCAAAAGGTCGTGTAGTCTGCACCATTTGGCCTAAGGGCGGTCTCAAAATATTTGTAGGAGTCTTAGATGTTTTGCATAATTCGCAATTTTGGATATAGTCTTTCACGTCAGCAACCAGTCTTAGCCAATAAAAGAATCTTTTTATTCGTTCCAATGTCTTAGCTATACCCCCATGAGATGAATTCGGAGGATCGTGTGCCGAATAAATAACGTCCTTTCGCAGTTCTGTAGGTACGTATAATTTCCATAGATTAGATTCATCAATTTCACCGGATGAAAACTCTGTTCGTTTGTAAATAAATACGTCAATAACTTTAAAGTCTGGTAAATTAGAAATGTGTAAGTCGGCACGTAATTTTGAGTACTCGTAATTTTTAAAAGCGTCAGAGTCAGGGTCAATTGCTGGAAGGTTGTTCAAATTAATTGAATCTACTAATGCCTCACCTTCATGAATTCTGGACAATGTATCAGGAACTACATTTTCCTTACCACTTCTATGTTCTATTATACAATTAAAAGCTTGTAGTTTCAAAGACCACCTAGCTAAGCGACCAGACAGGTCTCTCTAGTTCATTAACCACTTTAAGCTAGCGTGATCGGTTACAATCTTAATGTCCTGGCCTTCGATGTAAGAACGAAATTTTTTAACTGCCATTACTACAGCTAAACACTCGAGCTCAGTAAAGGTATAATTTCTTTGCGCTTTGTTGAGTTTATGCGACATGTAGGCAATTGGTCTTTCTGTTCCATCTTCGTCCTCTTGCGCTAAAACTGCACCTTCCCCACAAACACTTTCGTCGCACTGTAAAATAAAAGATTTGCTGTAGTCAGCGTAAATTAGTACTGGTGCAGTAGTCAGTTTAGTCTTTAACAGTTCAAAGGCGTTTTGAGCTTCCTCTGTCCACATAAATTTCTTCTTCATTGTCAAAAGTTCTGTCAGTGGGAATGTTATAGTTGAATAATCTTTTATAAATCGTCTGTACCAATCTGCCATGCCTAAAAATCGTCGCAAGTGTTTTATGGAATTTAGGTACCGTTTCCTACAATACAACCAAGATATTTCACTTTGCTTAAAGCAAAGCTACTTTTCTTCACATTTATTGTCAACCCAGCTTTCCGTAGATTTGTTGATACTTCCATTAGATGTGTTAAATGTTCGTCAAATGTGTGTGATACCACCAAGAGGCCATCTAAGTATACAAAAACATGTGTCTTCAAGTTGTACGGAATGACCATGTCCATCAGACTGCACAACGTCTGCGGTGCATTACACAGTCCAACCGGCTTTCGTGTAAATTGATACAATGGCCGATTAGGGACTGTGAAAACTGTCTTCGGTTTTGAACTTTCCTCCAATTTATTCTGCCAAAATGCTTTTTTTAAATCAATTTTTGAAACAATGAAATGGTGGAAGTCTTGATATTAGACCGTCAATGTTCGGTATAGGGTAAGCATCTTTAACTGTCACGGAATTTAATTTCCTGCAGTCAACACACATTCTTACTTTTCCTGGCTTGATAATAACAACAATAGGAGATGACCATGAAGAATGCGAAGCCTTTTCTATAACCCCAAGAGAAATCATTCTATCCAATTCACTGCAAAGTTGTTTCTCGATGGCTGGAGAAATTGGATAATACCGGTGTTTAATCGGCTTTGCACTACCTGTGTCAATGCAATGCTCTACCAAAGTAGTACATCCTAATCCTTCTATTTCTGAATCAGGAAAAGTTGCAACCACGTTGTCCAAACATTGTTTTTGTTTAATAGTTAATTGGACTTTATCCGGGTCTGTTATAGTACACTCAATTTCACTAACATTATTAACGGCAATTTTTAGTCCAAAATTTAACCAGAAATCGTATCCACAAATAATGTCCTGTTTAATTGTTGGCACTACTAAAAATTCAAAAAATTTTGTTTGTCCCTGAAAAGTTATACTTAATTTTGCTATTCCTAAAACGTTCTGACTTTTTCCATCTGATGTGCGGACATTACCTACCCACTTCTTAAAACAAGAGTCATTTTTAACTTGGTTTGCCAAGTTTCTTCCGATAACGCTTTTATTAGCACCACTATCTAACAGAGCCATGCGAATACTATCTTGTTCTTGAGATATTATAGGCGAAATTACAGAAAGTTTAAAAAATTTTAACTTCCGATAAAATTCGCGGATGCGTTTTGATGACCTTTTTATTTTTATTTCCTCACCGAAAATTCTTGCTCGTGCTTTCTTATACTCGGCCAACCGAATGAAATGGTGTTCACTTGTTCAGTCGTTTCTATGAAGTCCGCGTTTAAACTGTTTTCAGTTTTGGTCTGTTCCGAGTCATAGTCCAAGTTCTTCTGTCTTAAAGTAAAGGATGCTCCTAATAAGTCCGTCGAACATCCTTCTGTCCGTTTCCCGAGTTCTTTAACACTTTGCGCAATTTGATCTATAAATATTTTTGGCGCCACAGCCATAACAAAATATGTGTCTAGCCTCTAAACAACCAAAATACGTGTAACCTAACTTGTCACAATTCCAGCATGAAACATTTTGTGGCACAAAGCAAATTTCATCAGGTTTATCTTCTAATTTTTGCTGTATTCAATAGTTATTTCGGATACTTGTTAACCACAAAATTAACCATTTTGCTATTCACTAACACTTTAAACGATATTTATTGGTGTGTAAAGCAAGCTGCTTTAGTCAGCTATTATTTTTAGCAAAACAAATTGTGGTTTATTAACAGTAGCATTTTTTGTGTGGCTTAATCTGTTTAAAAAAGTGTTTATTTATTATGTATATGTATTGTTTACAGTGGTTATAAATAAGTTAGTGAATCACATAGTGGTTAGTGCAAACAATAAAATGTGTGGTTAACCCGTATATGCTCAACTTTTTTTTTCTCGTAAAAACATGGATTTTTTGTATTTGTCGGAATCTATATGGTATAAAATATATGTTTTTTCAAAATAAAATACTATAAATTTCACCATTTTGGAAATATTCAGCGCCCCAATTTTGGGGCACTGAGCACCGGCCGCAACACAATATTATAGGCTTAGTTGATGTAATAAAATCGTTTAGGGTGTGAGTTGAAGAATTATTTATGAATTTATTATATAAATACATACATATATAAAAGTATATCTTTTCATATTTTTTAATTTAAGAATGAAAAATTTCAAAACAATTAGTGTGGCAGCCTACATTACATTTTCGACATTTTTTAGTTGTATTTTTATGGCATTCGCCACAGCGTATCTGAGTTGCACTGAAAACAATTATATGATCAACTCCATCGAGACGAACCTCATCTTGCACTCTTCTTTTTCTAGAAACAGGCTTAAGTGGACGGCCTATAGAGCGAGCGGATGCATACCGATGGTGAAGGACAGATAGTCGAGTTGGGACATCTCTTGTACAGCAGTAGACAGCCTATATAACTGAAAGGCATTATTCATGGAAGCATTTAAGGGCCACATCAAAAGTTGCCAATACCATTTCTTTTTGTTTATGCTAATGCGGTAGCAGCCAACATTTTGATCGAGACGATCTACGCCGCCCATATAATTATTGTACATTTTTACACAAAAAGGTTGTTGAATAGATATCTTCTTTTTCTCGCTACTTGACCAACGTTGTGCTAATCCAATTGGTGCTATGCCTTCGCAGGTTGATGCTACGGTGACTACGTTATTATCGTTGTACCGAACCAAAGTAACGTGTGACGTTTCGTCAGTAATTTGATGATAACTTCCACGCTCCTTTTTCTTCATATCTGCAACCGATTTTAACGGTGCATGCTCAACACGATTTGAACGTATTGTACCTGTGCCTTGATGGCCTAATTCTTTCAAAGCTGTGAGCAATCTAAAAGATGTAAAAAAATTGTCCATGTAAACATGCACTGGGGCTCCTAAAGGCAATTTGGAAACTAATTTGGTAACGACAGAACCTCCAACCCCTAGCTCTGGATTAGTGTTACCTGTGCTTGCACCTTGGTAAGGTATAGCTTGTACAAGATATCCTAAGCGTGTTGCCATACACCAGCATTTGAACCCAAAACGTAATGGTTTGCCGTGGATATGTTGTTTTGTACTGTGATGGCTGTAATATGGAATCATGGATTCATCAATACTTACTTCATAAAACTGAGGCCAATATTACATCCATTTTTCATTTAGTTTCTCCCATTAAGGTCGTACTTTAGTAAACTTATCTTGGGCATCTAAGGTCGCATTATCAGAAACACGCAAAAATCGTATTATTTGTTCAAATCGCGAACGGGAAATTGCATTAGCTACACCAGGGTGATACGTATCAGCTCCAGTATCCCAATACATACGATTCCTAGCTTGAACATTATATCCACTTAGAAAAAGTATAGCAAACACTAGGCGAATTTCTTCTTTCGTTACATCAAATTGTTTTCCTTCGAACACCGCATGCCTTCGTGAACATTCTGCGAACATACCTAATATGTCTTCATCATAAAATAATTCGAACCATTCGACAGGAGACTTGCTACTATTTAAAAACTCAGGTCGATTCCATTCTCTTCTCTGATGTTCTGGCAAATCAATTCCTTTCCATTTTCTTTTTTCTACAACTTTCTTTTTTTTCAACTGCTTCTTAGCCGTAGTACTGGATGCAATATTCGATAGAGGCAAGTTATCATCACTTGAGTCGCCTTGTCTAATTATTTCTAAATGTAAGCCAGGACCTGATTTCCGCACACACTCAAGTTCTGCTTCAGCACGGAGCTGGTTTCCTGATAAATGATTTAAATCTTTCACAACTGCATCTTCTTCATCACTACCACCGTCGCTCAACATATGATTGTTGGGTGGACATGTGTAAATAGTGCCCTCAATAATATCATCTTCAGTCTCTAAAATATCTAAAATTTCAGCCAAAGACAACCTAAAACAACATATTGAGTATTATGTAACATATTCAATAGCTAAACGATACAAAATATGTAACACAAATTTTTAAATCAATGTAGGAGTTGGTGCTCAGCGCCCCAATAATGGGGCGTAAGCAACAACACCTCTCAAAAACTATATTTCACTAGAAACAAATCTTTTCTGATACTGAACTCGTTAAAAAGATATCAGTAAATAAAAAGAAAATAATATACATAATCTTACTGAAAATAAAATAATAATAAACTCACTTGTTACTGCGCGACATTGCGATCACTATACTTGCACTTTTTATTTTGAGATTTGACAGAAAATATGCCGCTAGAATTTTATTGTTCTTATTATCTATGTTGATACAATACAGATAACGGTAAACACTACTCAAAAAAATAATAAGTTACTTTTTAACCACACAGTTGATCAATATCTTACCGTTTTAAAAATGGGGCGATAAGCGCATATGGGTTAAAGTTAACACCTTTTAAAGTGTTAAAAGTTAGTGAATCGCACTACTTATGTTTGCTGAACTTTACTGATGAACTCCAAAACAAGGAATTTAAATTCTCATTATATGTACATATAATAAGATTTATAATACACAATCAAAATTATATGCTTCTATGTGGACATGAAAAAAAATGTAATGTGTCGAAAGAAAAAAAATTAAAGTATATTAACAAATTTTATATACATGTGTAACCGAAATTAGTAATATATGTATATAAATATATTTGTTTTTTTTTTAGTTAGATTTAAATTAAATTTCAATAGGACTTAAGTAAATTTTTGTAAAGTTTAAGTTCAATTTAAATTAGATTTAAATTTGATCCAAATCAAATTTTTATTCTATTTAATCGAATATATTCAAAATAACATTGATGTTGATTTCGCGAAAAGACCAAACACAAAACAAACTCTCTCCCGGGAATATAAAATTTTTTTTGCATTATCTGTGCATCATTGCGAAGTTTTCCCATATAAATTAACAAGCTTCGGCAGCCTATAATAACTCGATGTCGCGTAAGGATTCTGTTTTATTGGCTAAATGGGCTCCAATTTTGAATTAAATATTATAGAGGAAGCCTCTTAATTGCAATTGACCAATGAATTCTTGTAAAAGTATCTTTATTCACGAATTCTTATGTAACTTATTATTCAAAATCCTTTTTTTATTTTTATTTTTTTATTTTTTATTTTTAAATAAACGATATATAAACGAAAGGTTGTATTCTAGTTGAAAACTTATACTCAAATGAAAATTTAAAAATTTTGCAATATATTAATTTACAAAATTTCCAAAGCCTACTAGGAAACAAAAAAAACTATTTTTTGTTTGTTTTATATATATATATATATATATATATATATATATATATATATATTTTGTATTTAAATTCCCAACGAACAATTCAGACGAATTCGGCCCTCACAAAACAGATACAGCTTCCCGATTACCCATGGGCTAATCGATAACTGGATCTGTAATGTGGTGATGGCTCATGGCCTAAGTCAATATATGAACTTGTCGTTAGGTCCAAATGTCTTTTGCATGGTATATTCCAATACCACCAGAATCTATGTCCTCGAGTTCGTAATTTATTTGTCCTATTTTGCGCAATACTTTGGCACGTATACCTACTGGAGCTAGTTTTGCATTAAAATTATCTATTTTTGATCTCTGAAAAATTCCGTCTGATTACAATCTGTCCGATCGTAAAGTCCTTTGGCCGCGTACGTAAGTTGTAAGTGCGAATATTCCTGTCATAAGCCTTCTTTAATAATTACTTAATTAATTAAATAATTAATTATTAATTAATTAATGATAGGTGGTCCTGCCGTTCGATTTTTAAATCAGTTTCTTCTAAAAGATTAAGTCTCCTTAGTAGTTGATAGTCCTTTCCGCGAGTATTCATTGTCTGTCCGAACAATACCTAATAGGGAGATTTTCCGATTGATTGGTGAACACTATTTCGAAGAGAGCAATTTATACTTTCTATATATAGATCCCATTCACGTTGGTCTTTCCTAATATAGGAACGTAACGCCTCATTTATACAACGATTTACTCGCTCACTAGCGTTCGCCTGTGGGCTATATACTGCAGTAAGTATATGCTGTACGCCAAAGTTGGTTAGAAAATTTTTAAATTCGTTACTCTTAAACTGTGTTCCATTGTCAGACACAAAAATTTCAGGCACTCCATAACATAAGAAAATTTCGTTATGCAGATAATTTATTATGCCGTTTGATACAAATTTCTTAAGAGGCTTTAAAAATGTAAATTTCGATAAATGGTCAAGAACTATTAACAGTCTGATGTATCCTTTTTTTGTCCTCGGAAAAGGTCCAATCAAATCAACGTAAAGTCTTTCAAAAGGTCGTGTAGTCTGCACCATTTGGCCTAAGGGCGGTCTCAAAATATTTGTAGGAGTCTTAGACGTTTTGCATAATTCGCAATTTTGGATATAGTCTTTCACGTCAGCAACCAGTCTTAGCCAATAAAAGAATCTTTTTATTCGTTCCAATGTCTTAGCTATACCCCCATGAGATGAATTCGGAGGATCGTGTGCCGAATAAATAACGTCCTTTCGCAGTTCTGTAGGTACGTATAATTTCCATAGATTAGATTCATCAATTTCACCGGATGAAAACTCTGTTCGTTTGTAAATAAATACGTCAATAACTTTAAAGTCTGGTAAATTAGAAATGTGTAAGTCGGCACGTAATTTTGAGTACTCGTAATTTTTAAAAGCGTCAGAGTCAAGGTCAATTGCTGGAAGGTTGTTCAAATTAATTGAATCTACTAATGCCTCACCTTCATGAATTCTGGAAAATGTATCAGGAACTACATTTTCCTTACCACTTCTATGTTCTATTATACAATTAAAAGCTTGTAGTTTCAAAGACCACCTAGCTAAGCGACCAGACAGGTCTCTCTAGTTCATTAACCACTTTAAGCTAGCGTGATCGGTTACAATCTTAATGTCCTGGCCTTCGATGTAAGAACGAAATTTTTTAACTGCCATTACTACAGCTAAACACTCGAGCTCAGTAAAGGTATAATTCCTTTGCGCTTTGTTGAGTTTATGCGACATGTAGGCAATTGGTCTTTCTGTTCCATCTTCGTCCTCTTGCGCTAAAACTGCACCTTCCCCACAAACACTTTCGTCGCACTGTAAAATAAAAGATTTGCTGTAGTCAGCGTAAATTAGTACTGGTGCAGTAGTCAGTTTAGTCTTTAACAGTTCAAAGGCGTTTTGAGCTTCCTCTGTCCACATAAATTTCTTCTTCATTGTCAAAAGTTCTGTCAGTGGGAATGTTATAGTTGAATAATCTTTTATAAATCGTCTGTACCAACCTGCCATGCCTAAAAATCGTCGCAAGTGTTTTATGGAATTTAGGTACCGTTTCCTACAATACAACCAAGATATTTCACTTTGCTTAAAGCAAAGCTACTTTTCTTCACATTTATTGTCAACCCAGCTTTCCGTAGATTTGTTGATACTTCCATTAGGTGTGTTAAATGTTCGTCAAATGTGTGTGATACCACCAAGAGGCCATCTAAGTATACAAAAGCATGTGTCTTCAAGTTGTACGGAATGACCATGTCCATCAGACTGCACAACGTCTGCGGTGCATTACACAGTCCAACCGGCTTTCGTGTAAATTGATACAATGGCCGATTAGGGACTGTGAAAACTGTCTTCGGTTTTGAACTTTCCTCCAATTTATTCTGCCAAAATGCTTTTTTTAAATCAATTTTTGAAACAATGAAATGGTGGAAGTCTTGATATTAGACCGTCAATGTTCGGTATAGGGTAAGCATCTTTAACTGTCACGGAATTTAATTTCCTGCAGTCAACACACATTCTTACTTTTCCTGGCTTGATAATAACAACAATAGGAGATGACCATGAAGAATGCGAAGCCTTTTCTATAACCCCAAGAGAAATCATTATATCCAATTCACTGCAAAGTTGTTTCTCGATGGCTGGAGAAATTGGATAATACCGGTGTTTAATCGGCTTTGCACTACCTGTGTCAATGCAATGCTCTACCAAAGTAGTACATCCTAATCCTTCTATTTCTGAATCAGGAAAAGTTGCAACCACGTTGTCCAAACATTGTTTTTGTTTAATAGTTAATTGGACTTTATCCGGGTCTGTTATAGTACACTCAATTTCACTAACATTATTAACGGCAATTTTTAGTCCAAAATTTAACCAGAAATCGTATCCACAAATAATGTCCTGTTTAATTGTTGGCACTACTAAAAATTCAAAAAATTTTGTTTGTCCCTGAAAAGTTATACTTAATTTTGCTATTCCTAAAACGTTCTGACTTTTTCCATCTGATGTGCGGACATTACCTACCCACTTCTTAAAACAAGAGTCATTTTTAACTTGGTTTGCCAAGTTTCTTCCGATAACGCTTTTATTAGCACCACTATCTAACAGAGCCATGCGAATACTATCTTGTTCTTGAGATATTATAGGCGAAATTACAGAAAGTTTAAAAAATTTTAACTTCCGATAAAATTCGCGGATGCGTTTTGATGACCTTTTTATTTTTATTTCCTCACCGAAAATTCTTGCTCGTGCTTTCTTATACTCGGCCAACCGAATGAAATGGTGTTCACTTGTTCAGTCGTTTCTATGAAGTCCGCGTTTAAACTGTTTTCAGTTTTGGTCTGTTCCGAGTCATAGTCCAAGTTCTTCTGTCTTAAAGTAAAGGATGCTCCTAATAAGTCCGTCGAACATCCTTCTGTCCGTTTCCCGAGTTCTTTAACACTTTGCGCAATTTGATCTATAAATATTTTTGGCGCCACAGCCATAACAAAATATGTGTCTAGCCTCTAAACAACCAAAATACGTGTAACCTAACTTGTCACAATTCCAGCATGAAACATTTTGTGGCACAAAGCAAATTTCATCAGGTTTATCTTCTAATTTTTGCTGTATTCAATAGTTATTTCGGATACTTGTTAACCACAAAATTAACCATTTTGCTATTCACTAACACTTTAAACGATATTTATTGGTGTGTAAAGCAAGCTGCTTTAGTCAGCTATTATTTTTAGCAAAACAAATTGTGGTTTATTAACAGTAGCATTTTGTGCTTCGGCAGCCTATAATAACTCGATGTCGCGTAAGGATTCTGTTTTATTGGCTAAATGGGCTCCAATTTTGAATTAAATATTATAGAGGAAGCCTCTTAATTGCAATTGACCAATGAATTCTTGTAAAAGTATCTTTATTCACGAATTCTTATGTAACTTATTATTCAAAATCCTTTTTTTATTTTTTTATTTTTTATTTTTAAATAAACGATATATAAACGAAAGGTTGTATTCTAGTTGAAAACTTATACTCAAATGAAAATTTAAAAATTTTGCAATATATTAATTTACAAAATTTCCAAAGCCTACTAGGAAACAAAAAAAACTATTTTTTGTTTGTTTTATATATATATATATATATATATATATATATATATATATATATATATATATATATATATATATATATATATATATATATATATATATATATATATATATATATATATATATATATATATATATATATATATATATATATATATATATATATATATATATATATATATATATATATATATATTGTATTTAAATTCCCAACGAACAATTCAGACGAATTCGGCCCTCACAAAACAGATACAGCTTCCCGATTACCCATGGGCTAATCGATAACTGGATCTGTAATGTGGTGATGGCTCATGGCCTAAGTCAATATATGAACTTGTCGTTAGGTCCAAATGTCTTTTGCATGGTATATTCCAATACCACCAGAATCTATGTCCTCGAGTTCGTAATTTATTTGTCCTATTTTGCGCAATACTTTGGCACGTATACCTACTGGAGCTAGTTTTGCATTAAAATTATCTATTTTTGATCTCTGAAAAATTCCGTCTGATTACAATCTGTCCGATCGTAAAGTCCTTTGGCCGCGTACGTAAGTTGTAAGTGCGAATATTCCTGTCATAAGCCTTCTTTAATAATTACTTAATTAATTAAATAATTAATTATTAATTAATTAATGATAGGTGGTCCTGCCGTTCGATTTTTAAATCAGTTTCTTCTAAAAGATTAAGTCTCCTTAGTAGTTGATAGTCCTTTCCGCGAGTATTCATTGTCTGTCCGAACAATACCTAATAGGGAGATTTTCCGATTGATTGGTGAACACTATTTCGAAGAGAGCAATTTATACTTTCTATATATAGATCCCATTCACGTTGGTCTTTCCTAATATAGGAACGTAACGCCTCATTTATACAACGATTTACTCGCTCACTAGCGTTCGCCTGTGGGCTGTATACTGCAGTAAGTTATGCTGTACGCCAAAGTTGGTTAGAAAATTTTTAAATTTGTTACTCTTAAACTGTGTTCCATTGTCAGACACAAAAATTTCAGGCACTCCATAACATAAGAAAATTTCGTTATGCAGATAATTTATTATGCCGTTTGATACAAATTTCTTAAGAGGCTTTAAAAATGTAAATTTCGATAAATGGTCAAGAACTATTAACAGTCTGATGTATCCTTTTTTTGTCCTCGGAAAAGGTCCAATCAAATCAACGTAAAGTCTTTCAAAAGGTCGTATAGTCTGCACCATTTGGCCTAAGGGCGGTCTCAAAATATTTGTAGGAGTCTTAGAGGTTTTGCATAATTCGCAATTTTGGATATAGTCTTTCACGTCAGCAACCAGTCTTGGCCAATAAAAGTATCTTTTTATTCGTTCCAATGTCTTAGCTATACCCCCATGAGACGAATTCGGAGGATCGTGTGCCGAGTGAATAACGTCCTTTCGCAGTTCTGTAGGTACGTATAATTTCCATAGATTAGATTCATCAATTTCACCGGATGAAAATTCTGTTCGTTTGTAAATAAATCCGTCAATAACTTTAAAGTCTGGTAAATTAGAAATGTGTAAGTCGGCACGTAATTTTGAGTACTCGTAATTTTTAAAAGCGTCAGAGTCAAGGTCAATTGCTGGAAGGTTGTTCAAATTAATTGAATCTACTAATGCCTCACCTTCATGAATCCTGGACAATGTATCAGGAACTACATTTTCCTTACCACTTCTATGTTCTATTATACAATTAAAAGCTTGTAGTTTCAAAGACCACCTAGCTAAGCGACCAGACAGGTCTCTCTAGTTCATTAACCACTTTAAGCTAGCGTGATCGGTTACAATCTTAATGTCCTGGCCTTCGATGTAAGAACGAAATTTTTTAACTGCCATTACTACAGCTAAACACTCGAGCTCAGTAAAGGTATAATTCCTTTGCGCTTTGTTGAGTTTATGCGACATGTAGGCAATTGGTCTTTCTGTTCCATCTTCGTCCTCTTGCGCTAAAACTGCACCTTCCCCACAAACACTTTCGTCGCACTGTAAAATAAAAGATTTGCTGTAGTCAGCGTAAATTAGTACTGGTGCAGTAGTCAGTTTAGTCTTTAACAGTTCAAAGGCGTTTTGAGCTTCCTCTGTCCACATAAATTTCTTCTTCATTGTCAAAAGTTCTGTCAGTGGGAATGTTATAGTTGAATAATCTTTTATAAATCGTCTGTACCAACCTGCCATGCCTAAAAATCGTCGCAAGTGTTTTATGGAATTTAGGTACCGTTTCCTACAATACAACCAAGATATTTCACTTTGCTTAAAGCAAAGCTACTTTTCTTCACATTTATTGTCAACCCAGCTTTCCGTAGATTTGTTGATACTTCCATTAGGTGTGTTAAATGTTCGTCAAATGTGTGTGATACCACCAAGAGGCCATCTAAGTATACAAAAGCATGTGTCTTCAAGTTGTACGGAATGACCATGTCCATCAGACTGCACAACGTCTGCGGTGCATTACACAGTCCAACCGGCTTTCGTGTAAATTGATACAATGGCCGATTAGGGACTGTGAAAACTGTCTTCGGTTTTGAACTTTCCTCCAATTTATTCTGCCAAAATGCTTTTTTTAAATCAATTTTTGAAACAATGAAATGGTGGAAGTCTTGATATTAGACCGTCAATGTTCGGTATAGGGTAAGCATCTTTAACTGTCACGGAATTTAATTTCCTGCAGTCAACACACATTCTTACTTTTCCTGGCTTGATAATAACAACAATAGGAGATGACCATGAAGAATGCGAAGCCTTTTCTATAACCCCAAGAGAAATCATTATATCCAATTCACTGCAAAGTTGTTTCTCGATGGCTGGAGAAATTGGATAATACCGGTGTTTAATCGGCTTTGCACTACCTGTGTCAATGCAATGTTCTACCAAAGTAGTACATCCTAATCCTTCTATTTCCGAATCAGGAAAAGTTGCAACCACGTTGTCCAAACATTGTTTTTGTTTAATAGTTAATTGGACTTTATCCGGGTCTGTTATAGTACACTCAATTTCACTAACATTATTAACGGCAATTTTTAGTCCAAAATTTCACCAGAAATCGTATCCACAAATAATGTCCTGTTTAATTGTTGACACTACTAAAAATTCAAAAAATTTTGTTTGTCCCTGAAAAGTTATATTTAATTTTGCTATTCCTTAAACGTTCTGACTTTTCCCATCTGATGTGCGGACATTACCTACCCACTTCTTAAAACAAGAGTCATTTTTAACTTGGTTTGCCAAGTTTCTTCCGATAACGCTTTTATTAGCACCACTATCTAACAGAGCCATGCGAATAGTGTTTTTAACTTTAAGACTTATATACGGTCTACTATCTTGTTCTTGAGATATTATAGGCGAAATTACAGGAAGTTTAAAAAATTTTAACTTCCGATAAAATTCGCGGATGCGTTTTGATGAACTTTTTATTTTTATTTCCTCACCGAAAATTCTTGCTTGTGCTTTCTTATACTCGGCCAACCGAATATGAAATGGTCTCATCAAAGGGTGGGGTGTGTTCACTTGTTCAGTCGTTTCTATGAAGTCCGCGTTTAAACTGTTTTCAGTTTTGGTCTGTTCCGAGTCATAGTCCAAGTTCTTCTGTCTTAAAGTAAGGGATGCTCCTAATAAGTCCGTCGAACATCCTTCTGTCCGTTTCCCGAGTACTTTGAACACTTTGCGCAATTTGATCTATAAATATTTTTGGCGCCACAGCCATAACAAAATATGCGTCTAGCCTCTAAACAACCAAAATACGTGTAACCTAACTTGTCACAATTCCAGCATGAAACATTTTGTTGCACAAAGCAAATTTCATCAGGTTTATCTTCTAATTTTTGCTGTATTCAATAGTTATTTCGGATACTTGTCCCTTGTTTGTCTTACGCATGTCATGGGAATTAAGATCCTTCCTAAACTTCTCATGCTTCCTCACTTCACGCCTAAGTTGAGAAGTGCTAGTAATTTCTAAATGCAGGAGTTCATGCCGTACTTCAGTTTTTAAATTTCGTGTAATTTTCGCACATAAATCGCTATCAAAAATCGGGGTCTTTAATCTGTCAGTAAGGGTTGAAACTGTATCGAAATATTCATCGAAATTTTCGTTTTGTTTTTGTCTTCGTCGACGTATATCATCTAGTATATCATAGTCTGTATAGTCCTCTTTATATTGTGTTCTTAAGGCGCTGGTCAATAAAACCCAATTGATATTATTAGTTGTTCTATGGTATCGCCAGTACCACTCGAGAGCTTTTCCTTCAAGAAGACTATGAGCATGTTTGCACAATATTTCAAAATCACCTTTAAGGTTATTTCTTGTCAACATATTTACACCATAAATAAATTGATCTACTGACAGTTGATTATCATTGCCGGTAAGTTTTATTTTCCAATTCCCTAATATATTTAGAACTTTGTCTGTCAGAAAGGGCTCTTGTTGACCGCCATTATTAGGTGTAGGCGGTCTAAGCGAAGCATTTTGAAACCCTTCAGCTGATCGAGCTTCATTTGAAATTTGTTGATTATGTATACTTTGAGCTAAGCTTCTTAATTTGCCAGTAATGAAACATACCATTTTACTACGAAAAGATTCAATACTTTCGTTAATAATTTGTCTTGCCCGAGTGTCGTTATCGATTCCAAACCCGGAATCATCATTTCGAGTCGGTTGTGCAGCCTTTCGCCTTGTAGAAGGTCCCTGAATAATTTGGGATTCACTAGACGATCCTACATCTACCGTAAAGTTTACATTTGTTGGTTCTTCTATATTTAATAAGTTTTCACGACTTCTTGTTACAGGCATGATCAATTTAATTTATTCGAATGCAATTTAATTTATAATCCGAATAATATTACACCACTACTAATTCAATCATAAAAGACAAAAGAAAGACGCCATTTATAATTTCAAATAAGTATTATGTACATTGACAGCGACAACGCAATACATAAAATCTCAAAAAAAAAAAAAATGAAATCATAAAAGGAAAAAAAAAATAAATAGTTGAATTTTCGTTTTAGGGTAAGTTTTCGAAAAAAATTCAAATACAAAAATCCTACTTATAAGTGAAAAGAAAATTCACGAAATAAGTTTGTATACAGCTTTGTGAGTAGGATCTCGACATTTCGAAAATCAAAAATCTCAAACAATATACCGCATACAAAAAGAAGAAAACGAAGATTCAAATTGTAAACTGAAACAAAAGGAAAAAATATTAACATTAAGAAGTTTTTATATTGGAAGCATCAACAACTTTTACACTTTAAAGCTTTTGAAACATTTACCATCATATGGTAGTAAACTGTCTGTTAGTTACATTACATTATGTATGTTGAGGCCCCACGTTGGGCGCCATTTAATTTCTTGAAACGACTCATACATATAGCCCAATTCTTAGGAGAAAATTGCTACCTTATAATCCGACCGTGCTCAGGGCAATGGGGTGATGTTCTTATCTCCTTCGAAATTGGTTAAGAGTCATTACGTTAAATTTAAAAAAATGAGGTAGCTACTAGAACTCAATGTTAAAGAAAATTTTAATAAATAAAAAAGAATAAAAATACAAAAGGTAAAGACGTTGTTCTTTCTTTTGGTCAGAACCCTCCCATCCATGCTATCTCCTAAATTAATTTTCAGATAGCCCAATGTATTACCCTATTTTTTATAGATTAACTGTTCGTGGTTTTCTTTAATAATTTACAGTATCATATTGAAATTTGAAATTTTCAACAATATTCATTTAAATTAAGTACTAACATAGTGTCTTATGAAACAATAAAAAAAAGAAATTAATTATTTTGGCTTGCCGCAACATAGCAAAAAACAACGTGTTAAACAAAAATTTGGAAAAAAATACTACTTATATTGGAATAGAGCAGAAAAAAAAAATACAATTCAACTATATTTTCAACGCGATCTTAATTTTGCAACTTTATATTCGTTGTATAAAGAAAAATATAAAGAAACTGTTCAAGAAATGAATATTAAGTTTAAGAAGCCGCAGTTAGATCTATGATTTAAGGCAGCTACACATTAACTCTCGTCGTAAAAAGGTCTCGGCTCTAAAGCTGGTTGTAAGTTACACCTCTCCGTTGGCCATATAACAGAACAAAAAACGGGATTTTTTTGATATGCTGCCACTGCTTAGTGCGCATCTGCAAAGTTTTTATTAAAAAATCAAATCCGAGGGAGAACGTTCTTTTGTAATTGATGCTGATCTTGAAAAAGAAACTTAAATGCCCATTTCGACGACCAATTCATAAGGTGGCTCCTCCTTCAAGTTTTAATGATTATTGAAACGCACACCTTTCAATGGGGGGAGAATGTTGGAGGAGATCATTTGTAGTCATCTGCTCATCACTGATGGAAGTACCATCACTATATGTTAATCCCTTTTTATTTGGTTGTTAATCCCTTTGTTTACTCGCTACATTGTTGTTTATTAATATTAATCGGGGTTGTCATTAAATCCAAGTCGGATTTGATAATTATCGCTTTTGAAATCCGATATTGGTCATTTGGTGTCATGAAAACATGTCGGTTTTGTTATTTTCGATTGGAAATAAAACCAATATTCGAATTAGCTGTTTTCTGTTTTTGCTCTTTTGTTTACAATTTGAAGTGTATTTTTTTTTACAAAATTTTCCAAATTGTACTAAAATATTGCTAAAAGTCTTTTTCTATATAAAAACAAAAAAAAAAGTGACTTAATTTCATAAATAAATAAAATGGCATTCGGCATTGCAGCATTTTTGTGATTGGAAGAAGGACAGTCTGAACAGGTGGCAAGAAAAATTTTAAGGGACTGCAGCAATCCCTTTGAAGTGCCGTAAATATATTTTGATGGTAACTAGATCTTATGCTCATACACATATACATACATATATATATATATATATATATATATATATATATATATATATATATATATATATATATATATCGGCATTGTTTTGAGCAAGCTTTCTTTTTACAGCACTCTTCCACTCAGTCCATGTCTGTAAGAAACAGCAAAGTTAAACATAACAATACATTGTATCGCTGCAAAACAACGTTTACCTTTTTTCAGCCATTCGTATCCTTTAGCGGCGGGCCAACACTATTTAGTTGCTCAGACAATTGTTGCCAAAGGAAATCCACAATTGGTTTATCACGTTTTGTGAACCCTTTTGCCAAATCAGGGTACTTCTCCATAAATTCTAGAAGAATGCCGTCTTGTGTTTTCCCCTATTTCGTAATTAAATATGTAAATCACAATTTGGCTCCAATTTATTAAAGTAAAATGAACAACCGTATGTTACTTTTAGCTTTTTTATTTACTTACATTTTTGCATTTTATTTAACCATCATAAATAAAAACAATAGCCCGCCAGTTAATTCCGTTAACTTCTTGTTTTATTTCCAATAAAAAAACGATATTATTGGATTCTATGACACCTTAAACCGATAAAATATCAAGTTCGAGCACAAAACCAATAACTTGGATTTCATGACACCAACGAATTTTTTTTGGCGGTTTTAAATCCAATTCCAATAAAATTGGATTCCATGACAACCCCGAATATTTACATGTACATTAATAATTCTTGAAGAGTTTGTTGTATTATATTAATTATTACTTTTATGCTTTGAATATGTAGCCCAAATATGTATGTATATATTTTAATTTTAGTTTTTTAGTAAATTAAAAACTACGCAAAGAAAATAATCTCTCGCTTTTTAAATTATTTAAAAATAGACCATTTTTTACGCGACATATATAATATAATAAGATGTAATAACCCTTATCGCGAATCGTAAGGAAATCAATCATCAGTCAATCAATCATCTTTTAAAATTTGAACACTATTGTGAATTGATGTAATTTAATTTTTTACGCGTATTTTTGTACTTTTTTAAAATAAATTGTTATTTTCTTGCAAAACAAATAGTATTTCGCTAAGATAAGATAAGAAAAAATCTTTTTTGAAAAAATAAAGAGAAAAAATTCACTGTGTTTATTTATTTAGAATTTCGTTTTGTACATGTGTTTTGCAGCCCAAACACTTGAGCTTCTTTTATGCCTTTAAAACTCTTGTCTAGCGATAGCAAACTATATATTCCCTCTTCTGTCGCAGAAAATCTGTATTCTTCGTTTGGGCCGCCGCACAGTGGCTCATATTTTGAGAAGGCGGCCTTAGTGTTTTCTTAACCATTTAAAAGTAAATACCAGTAAACCTCGAAAGGCAAATATTTAAAACTCTCTTCTAACTATAACACGCTGAACAGGGTGATCCAAAATAGACTTTCCGAATGGTTTGTTAAAATGAATTTTTTTTTAGTAAATTCTAATTTTCAAATTGCTACAACTTTTTTGTTTTGAAAGATATCAAGTGAAATTAAATTTTCTTTAATTATGCAGTTTGTTAGTTATCTGTGCTACCAAAATAAAGTCGTTATGTTTTTTAGAAGTTGTTAATTTTTTTTAAAGGTCAAAATGCTTTAAAAATCTCCCGCTAGTAGGGCATAACTCCCTCCCCTCAAACCACGTCAAAAAGATATTTCTCTGTGTTATAGCCCAAAACCTCCCCTACACACCTATTCCCCGTTATATGTGCGCCAGGTTGCGACTTTGTGCACCAGAGCAATTTTTCTGAAAAAAATCATGAATACATACGAAATTTAAAATTAAAATTTAAAATTTTGCGTTGGATGCACTCTATTGTACCTATCACCTTTTCAAAATCTATTTTTTAATGAAATTTTGTTTACCCATTAGAGTTGGTAATGGCAGATATGTCATAAAACAAAAAGATCATAAAGAATTATGAATGCAGAGTAATGAAATAATTAAAAAGGAAATCTTAAATAAGAATCGTGAATGCATATGTTTACATAGGTAAGGAAATGTAAGCTAATTCATTGAATAACGGAATTTTGTACACAAAAGATGTACGCACACACTGCATGGGATGATCTGTATCGCATTATTCTTAGTACCTGTTTATTTTTGCTAGGCCTTATAATCGAACAACCTAAATAAGGGGAAGGAAATTCGAATGATGAAAATACTGCTAGAAAATTTTTACCGATCCAGAAACTGCAGCATCTATCACAGGTGTAGAATATAAGTTAATACGACGATTAAAAATCATATTACAAGTCTTAGCGTGCAGCAGAACGATAAATGCAAAAAAATTGTTATTACGCCAGTAAAACAGCTGCACTTTACAATGAAAAATAAAATTAAAAAAAAATTTAGTATATTGGGGAACAAATCATTCAACATAATTTGCTACCAATAGGAGGTCTGTCTGAAGAAGCGCAAGAAAAAAAAAAACAAAGACTTCAGATTCTTTCGGGAAAATAGCACAAGAAAAATGTCTAGATATTGTACTATTAAAGACCTTACCACCATTTTGTTGTGTACTTCTGATCCATGTATGTTCAACATTCGACAAAAATGGAAAACAACTCCAGTCGAGGAGGCTAAAAAACTATTAGAAGATCAAAATCAATGCTATTTAGAAGAATTTGATTTGAAAGTATACGTATGTATGTAAATTAATCAATATTTATTTTATAAATTGTTATAGAAATATTTAAAAATAAAATAAAACTAACTAAAATAGGATTTTTTCATTATAACTTTTCTAAATTAGAAATTATTTATTTCAAAAGGATGTTTAAAAAAACTAACCTTAAAAATATTATGGTGGCCAAAATTTGTCGTTTCCTGACTAAATTTAGTTTACAAACTATTAATATTAATAATATTAATTTGTAACAATAATAAATATAACTGTGAACCGTCAATTTTTTTTTTCGATTTTGTGTGTTTTGAAGGGCATTCTTTTTAACATAGCACTTTTCATCAACCTAAACCTCTCAATATACCAGAACAACAATTGAATATTTTTATGAAAATGCTTACTTTTTCCACTCGGATATTGATTTTGAAGGCGGGCCTTGACTATTTAGCTGGGTTTCAACATTTTTCCAGAAGTCAGTCACAGCTTCTTTCTTCTCTTTATGAAATCCTTTGGAAATTTTGGGATTACCACACTTTTTTCTGCCAATGTAGCCATCTGCAGCTTGTTTGCATTTCCACTCCTTTTAAAAATAAAATCAAACAATTAAAAACTATTTTTAAAAATATCATGCTTCCTTTTTAATCCCAAGCAAAATGTTTGTGAAAAATACACATAATTTTTGGGGAAAAAACCAACGGGAATCGGCGATGACATATTTTTTTCGAACATGCAAGTTTTTTCACGTGGAAATAATTCGCGATTGCAACTTTAGGGAGAAGGGAAATATTTCGAGGGAAAAATATTTACGATAGGGGTGCATATATTATAATATAATATAGTATAATTAATGTATAATTACCGTCCTAAGGAAATATGATTTTAAGTTTGTCTGTTTTCAAGTCGTTTTTTTTTCAATCTTTTTTTATATTCCACTTTAACAAAACAATTTGTCTTGACTTATGCGAATAAAATCGTTTTCTAATTTGAATAAAACAATATCGACAAACGACTTGTGTGGTAGAAGCTAATTCTTTTTGTGTAAAACCTATTTGTCAAAACCCCTTAAATAATATTTTGTCGTTTTAAAGGAAACTATTGCCTTTACAAGAAAAAAAGTTTGCATATTGCTCATTAAGTATTTGTGTATAATATTCAAGTTCAACATTTCTGTAATTTTCTAAGCAATAACTTCCATTAGTCTTTTTAACAGTTTTTTTCGCTCTACTGAAAAGTTGTTGATTTAGAAAGTAGACGTTTGTCAAATGTCCACATATTATGTACATTTGTACTACATAACGAGAGATAATAAAGACTAAAAATACTAAAAGTGTTATGATTTTAAGCTTCCCGTTTCCCGGGAATCTTGCCAAAATTATCAGGGAAATTGTGAATAGCTTTATCCCAAACCCCAGTCATCACATATAAAACGTACATAATTGTTGGCTTCTAAGGCCTCTGCTGAATATTGGTCTATTCCGGCACATTTATTTGTACAATGATATTCTCTATTGCATACTCCCATACATCTTACACCTATTTCCCCACGTATTGCTTTCATTCATTTACTCACAATCAATAACTATACCTTTCTTCTTGCACTCTTGCAATTTTCGTTGTTTTAACAATGGTTTTAAATAAACCTATCTATTTTTAAATCAAAATAATTTTTTTTTTATATTTTAAATTTAAGCTTCAATTAAAATAAGTATTTTTGCGTTCATGTCAAGACCACCAAGAGCTGCAGATCCTTAATACTTATACCACCCATACTTATAGATAAAGCACTATTTTCGGTCAAACGTTTCTATTCGGCCGGCCTTAATCAGATATTGTCATAATATCCTGATTGAGCGTATCATTCATATTCGGTCGTTTGGTCCAAAAGGCTTTGTCCCTTTGGCGAATAATTATGAGTGGAAAATGCTGCATTTATCTTCAAAAGAGTAAATAGGGTTTAAAGTCTGACAACAAAACTAATCAAGTTAGGACACAATATAAAGTTCAATATATAAACCAAACAACAATATTTCAAAGAAACTATGTTCTACTTTAAAATTAAAAAGTGATTTTATTCCGAAGAATTTTTTAACTTCCCGAAGGAGCCAATATCCGTTATTGAACCTACTTTCGATCGGAAATAAGTTCTGTGACATGCCTGAAAGCCTTTTTTCTATATTTTGTAATCGAAAGAGTAATTTCTGCAACAACATATTAAAAATCTCAGGTACGGAAATATAAAATATGATTTAATTTGCACACTCAAAAATAATATTACCTTTTTGAATTTTTTTAAATTAAATTATTAGTCAATTTTTTAACTACAAATTTGTTTTGTCCATAATTCTGTAATTTTTCTTCATTAAAAGTGTTTTACCTTTGTATTTGTATTGTTGGATTCCTTCATTTTAACTCATTTGATTTTTAGTTTGAAACTCTGCATACCAACATGAGTTTATTATAATTCACACATTTCTGGCACAAAAAAGTCATAACCTTATGCATTAAAAATCTATTTGTAAGCTTGTTTGTTGGGGCGTCAATTACGGCTAAATGGCTGAACCGATTTGATTAATATATTTAACTAAGATATTTGTGCAAAAGATTAAATATTCTTAATTAAAAAAAAAGAAACGTGACGGAGATGGGGACGAGGATTGGTGGAATGGACAAACGCTCAGTTTTATGCAATCCTAACAAAATCCAATATAAAAGATGTTTAAAATAAAATTAAATTTGTTGGAGTATTTAAAAAACTATGTATTATCAAATATATAGTATGTATATATTAGTTATATTTTATTGCTTGCAAAAAAAAAGGAACTTTAAAAATCTTAAATATAAAAAAAATTATTTAAAATGCTATATATTAAAAATGAATTCAAAGTTTGAAGAAACTTAAATAGCCAGCACAAAGCCACAAATACGCAATGATTTCAAGGTAGTAACAGTAGTAGCTTTTGCAGGTAAAGCCGTTTCTCTTCTTAATGGTAGAAGAACGGCGCATTGTGTATTTAAAAATAAAGAAAAAAAAAAAAAAAGAACAACCCATTTGTAATCGGAAAAAATGTAAGACTTTGATCTTTATTTGAAATAAAAGTCAATACGCTATAAGCTTTGTATTCATATGTTTTTCATAAGCAGCTAATAAAAAAAATGCTTTAGCATTAATTAAATCCAATGGTCTTTTTTTTTTATTAAAACCCAGTGAACTTCGCCATCTTCTGACTGTTTGAAGTGCGGCAATAGAATTAGAATCTTTAGCTTAGTCCATAGACACTTGATGAAAATTTTTATCCATTAGGTGATTAATAACTAAGATATTTTTTTAAAAAAATGTTTTGGGTTTCTTTTTAATATTGGTCTAATATATAGTATATATATATATATAATATATAGTATATATATATATATATATATATATATATATATATATATATATATATATATATGCTTTTGTTTTCCACAGCTTTTTTATAGAGACCTAAATAGTTTAATTTGATTTTTTAGTAGAGACGAAAATTAAGTTAATTTATTTTTTATCTAGTTTTAAGCATACATAATTGTGAAATACTTATGATTTTTTGTAAAACCATTTTGATACCAAATAAATTAGTTTTTTTTACATTTATAAACTTTGTTGCTTTGGATTTGCACGACACTGTTTATATACGTATATATATATATATATAGCATGAAGCAAAAATGACCCAAAGTTAGACCAAAATTAAAAAGAAACCCAAAACGTTTTTTTAAGCTAACTCAAACTTTTTTTTATTAAATTAATGCAGATTTCATGAGTATTTTTAAATAAAGTTAAAAGTATTATTCAATTATATTTGGTAACAGAAAAATCTTAATTTCAATACATTGGCTCATAGGCTCAGTTTTGTACCAGGCACTAATTTTTGAAAACTTAGTACTTTGTTCAATATCCATTAGATTTTTTTAGCGACCGTAGGCGTTTACGCTTTGATTCATACAATTTAGCTACATAAACTGGAGAAATATTTCGCCATTCCTCCTGCACCCTTTTCCAGAGCTCATTCATGCCATTTGGAGGATTTTCATATTTTACCAACTGTTTTTTTTTAAGAACGCGCAACAGTTTTCAATCTGATTTAAATCCGGACTTTGTGCTGACCACTGCATCACTTTAAATTGTTGCTGACTGAGCCATTCTTTAATGATTTTTGCAGTATGCTTAGAGTCATTGCCATGTTGAAATATGTCTCCATAACTAAAATCTCACATTTGATCTATTGCAGTAGGTAGATTAATACTAAAAATGCGCAAATAGTTTTCTTTACGCATTATCCCATCGATTTTAACCAAAGGCCCGACGCCGTTAGGAGTAAGACATCCCCAAACCCTTAAAGAACCACCTACGGGCTTCACCATAGATTGCACATGGGATGGATTTGAGGGATCACATGCCTTTGACAATACCAGGATTGCCCATCGGATTGGACCAAACACAAAAAAAATTTTACTTACAGATTTCCAATCGCAAGTTGTCCACGATTCATACGTTTTCAAAAAAATGTTCTCTTTTAAAATTTTTTTTTCTTTACAAAAGGTTTCAGCCCACCACCCTTAAAAACCCTGTGCACCGTCCATCGACTAACGCTACTGCTTACAAGAGAAGTGGCTTCCTTAATTCTTTTTATTTTCTTTAAAACGAATAGTCTTCCAATACGTCGAGCTTCAGTTGGCGTTATTTTTCTTGGCCTTCCTCGTTTTTATGGAGGTATTTGCTTCTTTTCATTAGAATAATAAGTCTAATGACCGAATTTTGACCAATCCGCAACTTCTCTACTAGAATTGCCTTCCTTGGCACGGGAAATCACTTAATTTTATATTGCATTGCTAAGAGCTCTCATTTTGTTATGCAGCTTGACACAAACTAAATTTAATTTCTGATAATCAACAAATTTCACAGAACGAAAAAAAGTACCGTTAGAAGAACCGTTTAAATTAGTGCAAAAATGAGTCTATGTAGAGGTTAAGTTTTTTTTTTCAAAGAAAGGAGAGAGATCTGTTTGCTTTAAATATATTTTGCACAGATAAAAGAAAATAATAACAAAAAATATTTCCACAAAGCCTTATACATTAGGTAAAATAACAAATTTTTTATGTATTTAGGAGACGAATGTCAACGGCGACGTCAACACAATACAAGAGTCGACATCATATTAACATGCCGAAATCCTCACGCCAATGCTAAATCGGTATTAATTAAAAGTATTGTGTTGACGTTATCTTATTATCGATAATATAGAGGAAACAAATACCATCTTTATCTTTGGTGTTTGTTTAATTTTTTTGATTGAAAATTTCTGGAAAAATGTATTTCATGTTAGAATCAAGTAACAATTCTAGTGATGAAGAAAAGAAAAAAATCTTAAACGCAAGGGGAAAGTTATGACACAAAGAGCGGACATTATGATTTACCAGATGCCAAGTAAGTGATTAAAAATAAGTAGTTTTTAACTTGCGACAAGTTCAAAACGAGAATATTGTATATTCATACATATATGGTTAATTACAGATTTGTAGACAATTTTCAACTAAGCAAAACAGCATTTAAGTTTGTTTTGGAAAAAATAGAGCCTTCAATGAAGAGTGGAGTAAGATCTATATTTATTTCCAACAAAATAAAGCTGGCAACAATACTACTTTTCCTGGCACAAGGATCTTACCAATTAAGTGTTGGAAACGATTTTAATTTGGGTTTGTCTCAGCCTACTGTGTCATTTATTTTGGAGGAGACACTCGACGTATTGGAAAAAGTCATCTGCCCACATTTCATTAAATTTGGCATGACATGGCGGAAGAAGAAAAGGCTGAGTCTAAGCTAAATTTTTTAGGCAAACCGGGTTTCCCGGCGTTATTGGATGCGTAGATGGCACGCACATAAAGATTTTGGCGCCTAGTAAAGAACAAAGTCTCTATTACAACAGAACAGGATTTTTTCATCTACATATATTTTTCCAGATTTGCGATTACAGAATTGTATTCTTTTAAATTGCAGCTTTTTAACATCTTTATTACAAATTACATCACGGAAGTCTTGCTGAAACAAAGTTCTCAAAAATACCAGAAATTAAAAGCTTTCAAAATTAAGATACTGAGATAACTATTTTGTGGTCCTATTGCATTCAACTTTTGTGACGAGGTGCCTCTGTACATAATTTTTTGGAATTATGACAAAACTCAAAGTCGTAGGAATTCGTATCACGGCCCTTCTACTGCTTTTGTTTTTATTCTGAAATTGTTAGTTATCAGTACTGGGACACTTTTAAAATCACAATATAATAATATTTTAAAGCGATGATAAGCCAAATGACGAATTTTTGAATGATTATTCAATATTTTCTTTTAATAATGGTAACGTCGGTATAAGGAAAGTAGTACTTACCGTATTTCCAATTTTCGATTTTTTATCACAAATTTCTGGAACACTGATGACATCAACTTTGAGATCCTGACTGCGTATGCCAGCCATTAAAAGGCACGTTACAATAAGCATAGATTTCAATATGACTGCAAATAAATACGTGTAAAAGAAGTTATAATTAAAAAAGAAAATAATCATCTTAAAAACGATCCAATTTTGTATTTTTTTTTTCAAGGGATTTTCATGAACACGTAGTTCAAACTACTTGTTTGTGTGATTTTATATAAAGTTACGTCACAGTCATAAATACTCAACGATCAACGCTTTAGATTACAATACTGCGGCCATCGGTTTGTCCTTAATGCATCTTCATTCACGTTAAAAACAAAAATCGCAAAAATGCAAAAAACCATAATGAATTTCAATAAACGAAAGCTCAACAAGAAAACAATGACACAGTTTGTTACTGTCTGTCTGTCGGCCGGTCTGTCCAGTTGCTTTTATAATAGTTATTATGTAATCGGTTTGTTTTCTTTTTCTCTCTCTCACTCTCTTTGTCTGTCTGGGCTGATGGGAATCACTACCATCTTCCAAATGAACAGATAAAAGAAATTGTTTTGTATTTTCGTGCAATTACAAAAAAGAAACTGATTAAAACTTTGCAATAAACATAAATTAATAAAAATAAAGCTAAGAATAACTTGTATTGAAGATTAATTTGGTGTTGAGAAAGTATAATTTTTTAAAAAGTCGGTCGGATAGATCATGCATCATTTCACCTGTTGCAAAAGTTTTTTTTTTGTTTGTTTATTAATTTTTTTGCTTTTTAGATAGAAATCTTTCTTATATGAACAAACATGAATGTGGAAAAGCTAAAATACAACAAAAAAAGAAATAATAAATTAATTACGAAATTATGTTTGACTGCCTACGTTCGTATCGTATTTAGAAAAATATTCAAACTTAATGATCTGTACTCATCACCTTTTCGTGTTTGTAAAGTGTAACATTTCAATACTCAAATCCAATTTTGATAAGATTTCTTAAGTGAAAGCAATGTTCAACCCACTGCAGATACACGACTTCCTTTTATATCATTATTGTATTCCTAAAAACATTTTTGGCGCTGGAGCAAATCTTGCATTCAGCATGAAACTAAATACAAAATTATCTTTTTCTTTCCAAGTTTAAATTAATTTTAAATCGTTCAATAATAATTACAATTAAAAACTCTCTGTTTAATTGGGAATACGTTTTATAATTCGTATCTTAATTATTATATCATTATCATCATATGTTATGTTCTGGCTTCCAAATTTACAAGCACAAATCACAAAATGAATCAGTTTTAAACCCTTCACCGCAGGTGGAATTTGTCATTCCGTTTGTTTGTTCCGACCCCATAAAGTATATATATTTTGAGTTCTTATGCATAGCGAAGTTGACCGACTAGAAAATTCAAATACGAAAATTTAAATACGTCAATCGATCAGAGATTGTTTCGAAAGTTTTGCTATTTAAAAACAGAAAGATCGGTTTATGTTCTCGAGGCAGAGACAAAAACACCACGCCTCCTCTAAAATTTCTATATCATTTGAAACAAATCTTGCTTAGTGAAGTCAGTCCGCAAAAAAAAAACAAATATATGGGGTGACAGAGATTCAAAACAAGTTATGGGCGTCTAAACTCCTCATAGAAAAGTACGATTGTGCACATCAGTACGGGTATCATTTAAAAGCTTTTAATCTTTGAAGAATGACATTTTTATGTAAAATTATACATCGTACTAAATTTTTTTCTAATTCTTTAATTCTTCATGGGTGTTAAGATAGTTCCGTCAGTTAGCTTCGTTTTTGACAACCCTGTTATATTCTACATACATCTCACTCAAAAAATGTTAAGTTAACAGAATTGAATTATTTTAACATTTCCTTGTGAAAATTAAAAAATATATATAAAAAGTGTGTAAATATAATAAAAATTTAATTTTATTTATTTATAGCAAAACATAAAAAATCAAAATATATAAATTTCTAAAATCAGGTCGAAGAACACATGCTTTTTTTTCTTTCTTAATACATGCATTTAACAAATGCCCAAAAATGGGTCAAAAATGAAAAGGTGCGGCTTAGCGGACTACAGGGGGCGAAAGCCAAGGCATTGTAGATTTCAGAAGTGTATAGGTTATATTCAAAATTTGTATAGGTTTTTAGTAATAAAATTAAGAAAGATGTGAAATTACGCATTTCCCCATATGGACATTTTTCAAATTCCTAAAAATGGGTAAAAAATGAAAAGGTGCGGCTTAGCGGACTACAGGGGGCGAAAGCCAAGTCAGTGTAGATTTCAGAAGTGTATAGGTTATATTCAGAATTTGTATAGGTTTTTAGTAATAGAATTAAGAAAAATGTAAAATTACGCATTACCCCATATGGACATTTTTTAAATTCCTAAAAATGGGTCAAAAATGAAAAGGTGCGGCTTAGCGGACTACAGGGGGCGAAAGCCAAGGCATTGTAGATTTCAGAAGTGTATAGGTTATATTCAGAATTTGTATAGGTTTTTAGTAATAGAATTAAGAAAAATGGGTCAAAAATGAAAAGGTGCGGCTTAGCGGACTACAGGGGGCGAAAGCCAAGGCATTGTAGATTTCAGAAGTGTATAGGTTATATTCAAAATTTGTATAGGTTTTTAGTAATAAAATTAAGAAAGATGTGAAATTACGCATTTCCCCATATGGACATTTTTCAAATTCCTAAAAATGGGTAAAAAATGAAAGGGTGCGGCTTAGCGGACTACAGGGGGCGAAAGCCAAGGCATTGTAGATTTCAGAAGTGTATAGGTTATATTCAGAATTTGTATAGGTTTTTAGTAATAGAATTAAGAAAAATGTAAAATTAAATTCCTAAGAATGGGTCAAAAATGAAAAGGTGCGGCTTAGCGGACTACAGGGGGCGAAAGCCAAGGCATTGTAGATTTCAGAAGTGTATAGGTTATATTCAGAATTTGTATAGGTTTTTAATAATACAATTAAGAAAAATGTGACATTACGCATTACCCCATATGGACATTTTTAAAATTCCTAAAAATCGGTCAAAAATGAAAAGGTGCGACTTAGCGGACTACAGCGGGCGAAAGCCCGGTTTGCAGGTTCGCCGCATGATTCACTTATTTGGAACGTAAGTACAGTCAGACAACTTATACGTAAAGGATACGATTTCGGTGAAAGAAATTGATGGCTTTTGGGTAATATGTTAAGAAAATAAAAGTATATTTAGAAATTTAAAACAAATATTCTTATGCATATATAGGCTCAAGGCCTTATTTAATGATACCTTACCGGTGCGCTGCAGAAAGAAGCCCTGAGTCAATTTTTAACAGCAAGCACGCAAAGGCAAGAAATGTTGTTGAGAGAACAATTGGTATGCTCAAAAATAGTTTTCGTTGTCTACTAGGTGCTCGCCAACTCCATTAAAAACCTGCTAAAGCTACTAAAATTGTGAATGTTTGTGCGGCTTTGCATAATATTTGTGTTGAGTATAACAGCTTGATCATCGACGATGATGTAGCTATAAAAAATGAAAAAAGTAGCAGTGAACATTTTGATGCAAATTTAGAAAATCTTCAAAATAATGAAGCTTCCCAAACAAGAGAACAAATAAAAACAGTTTTTTGTAGTTTAAAATACGTAGTTTAATTCAAAATCATTTTAAGTTTATAAGTATCTATGTACATATGTAAATATAAATAAATGCTCTATTAAATTTATTATAAATTTACTCTTGCTTTTCAAGTACTTCCAGTTCTTTTTTTAATAACCAATTCTACATTTTTTTAACTCAATTTCTTCTTGAAACAGTTCCTCTTCTCGTTTGTGCTTTCTTTCAATAATTTTACATTTTTTTTTCCTCAACTTCCCAGACTTTTCGCGTGTAACGGCTTATTTCTTTTAAAACCCTTTTTGTTTCTTCCCTTAAATTTTGTTGGCACTAGCTTGATTCTTTTAAATATTTTTTATTTCTTTCATAGTATTAAATATTTTACTAAAAACTTCCTTTTGCATAGCATTATGGTCCTCAAATAACTCATTTCGTTCATTTCTTTTTACTTCTTTTCCGACTTCTATTAAAACTGCATTTGTGGAAGTTGACGGTACGTTTTCAGCATCCTCAAGTGTTACGAAGACTGAGTCCTCAAGGTTTTGCATTACTCTTTCTTCAGAAGATGTGTCAATTCCTTGAACTAAGCCTTCAGGGTAAATCTGTTTCTGAAATTGCACCAGATTAGCGCTAGCTTCTTCCAAAGACGAAAGGATTGATAACTTATTTACGTCTCCTCCCGTTGCATTAGCTTCTGCTTAATTGTGCATAAATTTCCTTTTCACCTTGCATTTGAAGTCTCTCCAAACCTTCTGCCATCCTTTGCTATCTCGAATAGGCGGTCCAATAGAATTTAGCTTAACAGCTATTTTCTCCCATTTTTCCTTAAAATTATTTGGAGTTGTCCTACTGTAGAATCCTTTTGCTAGGCTTGGTTTGTTTTCCAGTTATTTAATAAGTTTCTCAAACAGAATTTAATTTGTCGTTGCTAAGAAGTTTGTCGACAAAAACAGAGTCATTTTAAGATAATATTGCCTTTGATAATGCCAAAATATTATCGGTTGTTATCAAAAGTTGTCAATATTGTCAATGGTAAGTGCCGTCGACATCACTTATGTCGATGTTGACATTCGTAATAGGGGTGTATATATATATATATATATATAAAAAATTAAAATATATATATATATATATATATATATATATATATATATATATATATATATATATATATATAAATTTTAAATTACAATGAATGTGTATTAAAATTTTTTATTTAGTCAAATCTATCTCCTACTTATTTCTTTCCTTTTATTGTTCTCTTCCTTGAGAACAACTATTGGTACTTTGGTTTCAATAATAAAAAAGAACTTTTGCATTCTGCATGGGTTTATTCGTATTTTTTTACATTTAAATTTTTCTTCTCATGTGTAATAATTATTTTAATTGGAATCTGTATACATGCAAAGATGTGTGTACACAAATATAATGTTATCCTTGATTACTAGACCGATTTTTTTAGTTTATTCCCAACCGTCTGGCTATTATATTTTTTATCAAAAATGAATTTGTGTGTCCATGCTTGATATAAGTTACATTAAAAAGAAAACGCGGCTAGCCAGCCAGTATCTGCCTTGCTGGTAGTGGAAGGAGGTGTATAAGAAAAAAAAAAAAACAAATATTAAACTAGATAGCGAAGTGCACTGGATTAAAATAAAAAACAGTATCATTGAATTTAATTAATGCTAGAACAATGTAAAGCATTTTTATTGGCTGCTTACGAAAAACATATAAATACAAACCATATAGCGATTTGACTTTACATTTTTTCGGATTAAAAATAGGTTGTTGCTGTTTTTCTTTATTTTTAAATACGCAATGTGCCGTTCTTGTACCATTTGCACCATTAGGAAGAGTGACAGCTTAACGTGAAAAAGCTACTACGGTTACTACCTTGAAATCATTGCATATATGTGGCTTTGTGCTGTTCGACTGTTCCTCTTTCTTGTCTTTATAACTGACTGTCGCTATTTAATTTTTTTCATCCTTTGAATTCACTTTTAATGAGCTATTTTATTGTCTAGAATTTCAAATGTTTTCATATTTGGTATTTTTTTTTATATATAAGAACTTTACAGTGTTTTATTTTTATTTTTTGCAAGTAATAAAATATAACTAATATACATCATACATACATATTCATATATGTTCGATGAGACAAAGTTTTTTAAATATTCTAACAGATCTAACACTGTTATGTTTGATGTGGAATCAAAGGGAAATCGAAGCTGGATAAAAATTTTTCCCTTAGACTCCTGTAAAGAAACTCGAGATTCAAATAGTGCAATCTTTATTGAATTTAGCCCACAGACTGCTAAACCCAGGATCGGACGTGCCTAATGATTGCTGGCACTAGTATACAACTTTATTGCATATGTACAACAGAAGAAACTAAAAAGCAATTAGAGTTGATACCCAGGTAAGTGAAAATCCTGTGGATCAGCACCTTCAGATGGGTCTCACATTAAGTGAACACATATAGACGATGATGACAAGCGTGAGAATATACAGAAAAAAAATCGCTTTAATCCACATATGTTGCAGGAGTCAATTCGACATTTTCCTGATTATAGCTTTTGTCTGCTTTATATGACTTTGTATAATTTGTATAATTTTTGCATGCATATGTAGAAATATGTGCATGTTTCCAAATATGTAGATGTTTTAACAATAGCAATAAACAAATGTGTAAGATAAAACGAGGTATATGGGAAATGTAAGTTTAACAAACTATAGAAGTATTCCATCGAGTCCAACAGAATTAGAGTTTATATCACAGATAGTGTGTTATTAGTGTTGTAGAAATAAATATTAGTTTGTGGCTTAGGCGTATTTGCAAATTGTTGATTCAATTCAGTGACGTTAATTGCAATATGCTCTTGCGCATTGTCATTAGCAAAACCAATTCTTATATCTATCCATTTACTTTAAAGCGTGAATAGCATTTATGAACTTGTAATTATACAAAGTTTTCTTTGACAATCTTATTTTTGGTTTGAATTTAGCCCTTGCATTTTAAAAATGTTATACAGCTCTGGATTTCTAAACCGTGCCCATCTTTATATGCATGATTTCTCGCTTCAACTTGAGTTTGAACATAATTTTGACTTTTCTTTGGAGAGGAATATGTTTTTGATAAAGATAACTTGTTTTGATGTAAAAACCATAACTTCGGCGGTAGTTATTACTGCAGCTTACATTTGATGTTTCATCATAAAAGATTGGTGACCAATTTGCTTTAAATCTCTATACTCTAGTACTTTGGGTTCTGTTTTTGACAAGTTATTAATGTTATAAGCAATGAACAATAAATCTGCTATTCGAGTTCGAGGTTGTATTTTTTTTTTTTTTTTTTTATGAAGCATACAGTGTATTTGAGGTTGTTTTAAGTAGGTATTTTTTTATTTATTAAGTCTAGTCCAATCGAACTCATATCTTCCCATTAGGATATTACCTTATAAGGTGTTGGCACTAAAGTCACCAGTTATTACTCTGTCACTGTAAGCAAGAGTGCATGTACTGAGTTTTTCACCATAAGATAATTTTGTTTCTTCTGTAAACATTTCCAATAAGAAAGCGATCTTTCTTTGTTAATAAAAACTTCAACTAAAATTTATCCAATGCTATATTTTTTTTTATTTGTTTGTTTGTATGTCTTTGTAGGTCAAAAACGCAATAAAATTTCGTTTCAAAAAAGTACCTGCTAGCTATTTAAAAACGAGTAGTTTCGAAAGCTTGTACTACTTAAAATTCAAATTAATTTTTTTATGGTAATAAAATTTCCTTCATTGAATGCAAACTTATTGGAACTATGGTTATTCTTTTTTTCGTTTGGCTGTCGTTGGTCGCGACAGAAATTTTGCCCGTGTTATTTTGTTCTTTATTTATGAATGTGTATTTAATAGTATGTAATTCTGTGTATTGACAAAATTAGTTTGGTTTAGACTCAATTGGTTTGTGTCTAACGAATTGGTTTGTGTCTGACTTTCCAGTTTTAAAATTTTGCTTCCTTTAGACGCAATTGGTTTGTGTCTGATGTATAAATATCGAAGTTTTGCTTCACACACATCTTCTAATTGGTGTTGTATTTTAATTTTTACTCAATATTATAAAAATTTCGTACTTATTGCGCAATGAATTTTGTATGGAATATTGAGCTCAATAATGGCTTTTATTGAGAAAAGCTGAATATTGAGTATTAACTAAACAGGCTATAGTTAAAATTTCAAATTTTCTTCAGTTATTTTTAGTTTATAAATTTTAAAATTTTTAAGTTAGTTTTAAATATTTAATTTATAATTTTTATTGCGTTGCGCATTCGATTCTTATTAAAACACAAATTTTAGTTCACCTTTTCAATACCTCTGCGGCCAACGAAACATATGATGGGCAAGCGGGCAAAAATTGAGCATTTGTGAACAAAATAATAATTTTTTCTCTGTATTAAACTAGCAATTTTTGTGATGATTCAAATAAAGGTTAATGTTATTGCTGTAGTACCTTTATCGTTCAAGTTATAGAACTCATTTTACACGACAATAATATTATGAACCCCAAAAAGCTGATAAGATCTGATCATATATGTTATATTAGTAAAACCTTATAATTAGAGTAAACTTCAACATTTTTTTTATATTCTTCTAGGGTATATGTTGGAAGTATATCCTTTGAACTTAAAGAAGACACTATAAGAGCAGCATTTCTTCCATTTGGTCCTATTAAATCTATAAACATGTCATGGGATCCGATAACACAAAAACATAAAGGTTTCGCTTTTGTTGAATACGAAATACCGGAAGGTGCTCAATTGGCCTTGGAGCAAATGAATGGAGCGCTAATGGGTGGTCGTAACATTAAAGTAGGTCGTCCTAGTAACATGCCCCAAGCACAGCAAGTGATTGACGAAATACAAGAAGAGGCGAAAAATTTTAACAGAATCTATGTTGCCTCCATTCACCCAGATTTATCTGAAGAAGATATAAAAAGCGTCTTTGAAGCTTTTGGTCCAATATTGTATTGTAAACTGGCACAAGGAACATCTCTCCATACTCATAAAGGTTATGGATTCATTGAATATGCAAACAAACAAGCAATGGATGAAGCAATAGCTAGCATGAATCTCTTTGATCTTGGTGGTCAACTTTTAAGGTAAGCATTTTAATGCTATATTTCATTTTTATGTTTGAGTGCGATGTGTAAAGACGTAACAAATTACGTGAATCATATATGTATAAGTATGCAGTGAAATATGTTTGACGTAACGTCATAAAAAAAAACGAATTAAATATATTAAAGAATATTTTTTTTTTTAAATTATGTGTGCATAAATTAAAATTATTATAATTGAAAGGTGTTTTAACAAAGTTAAGCAAAGAGAAAAGTGGCATTTGTTTTCTTTATTTGGTTACTACTCACAAACTCAATTCAGGTCTTTAAAATACTAACAGCATCTATTACTTTAGCATGCAATTCAAGTCGTCTCTAAGCCACCGTTGAGACATTAGTGCAAGCGGTAAATAATTTTACCAGTTTAATGGTAGAAACACAACTAGGACGAACGACGAATTTCGCATAACACAACGAATTCTTTGCGTTATTCGTCGACTGAAACTCAATTAGGACGACAAAATTATTTATAATTTTTTTTGAAAATATATTTTGGTTAACATGTGCCATTTTCTAGAGTGATGTATTAAAAAAAGAAACAACAAATTTTGAATTGTCTGCTATTCGAACATTTTTTATTAATTATTATTACTTGTTTCATAAATTTTGCAGGTAATTAATCCTTGTGGCCAACCAACATTTATAATAAATAACAACTCTGGAGAGAAATAAATATTTCTAAAGTTATTAGTATTTTCTAAAATTTTTAGTATTTTCTAAAAGATCTCTTACTGCCAGTTTCACGATGTCGCAATCGGTTGTTCGTTCGCATGATTGCATTTAAAACAAAAACAATTTTTGAGAATTTGATATCGTGAAACTGACAGCTAAAAAGCTTTTTAATGATACCCATTTTCATATCTTTAAAAACATGGTGCATAATCGTACTTTTCTATAAGAAATACAGAGGTCATAACTTGAGAAATATAGGCGAGCTCCAATTTCTTCATTTGATGTGTTCAAAATCAGATTTTGCTTATAATCTCATTAGTACTAGATTACGGCGTAATGTAAACAGCATAATTAGGCTTTGGATTACGCATAAGGTAAGCTTAAATTTTCTAGCGTAAGTTTTAAACGTTTTCAAAATAATTTACGCTCTTCGGGATGTGCATTCTTACTATTGCCTCCAAGCCACTTAATATAAGTCTTGACATTTATCAAGAATTGCAAATTTCTAGGCTTCTTACTTCGCGGTGTATCCTCCAAAAGCACTAATATTAAATGTGCCTTGCTTAAATCATTTCATTTCAAATTGACACCAATACTGAGTAGAAAATTAAATGATACAATGAACATTAGAGCCCTCGAACGTTCCATGCAGGATACTACGTTGTCGAGACACCACACCAACTTGAAAGTCTTGTTCGTGTAGGCAAATATAAATATCACCGTTCTTCTCCACATTGGGTATAAACTCTTCCACTATCCAGTCACGATCACTTTCACAATAAGAAATGAAAATATCATAAATTTTGATCACTTAAGCTTTAAATTATTTAAAATTATCTTTGGTGACAACATATTATAAGGCAACTGATTTAAAAAAAATAATAGTTGTAGTAAATATGCCAACGTTTATAATAAATCAAATCGAATAATAAATAAAACTAATCAAACTGAACAATATATAGATGTTCAGGGTACTAACTCATTTTCAATAGCCTCTATCAATATTTATCTTTGACAGTTAAGTCTGTTAACGTTTTCTCTTTTCGTTTCGTTATAACACCAATTTTGTTCCTCTTCATGGTCCAGTAGTTGCAATTTAAATAGTGAACTATTAATTTTTTTTATTATTTAAATTAAAAGCATTGTATTGGTGCAAGCAATTACTAGATGTTCTATAACTTCTCTTTGTATTCATAATAAATTTTTGAATTTTTGACTTCTTCTTCCTAATTTTTCGCCTTTAGGCCTAAGTTTCTGTAAATTTTGAGATAGTATTAAGGAAGGTATGTCTAGACTGCTAAGGCTATTGTAAATAAAAAATTCTGAAAAGAACAAAATTTGTGTCAAATGGGTGGTGAAAATAATCAGCCCTTTGCTCTTGATTCTTATTTAAAGTTTGTCACGTGAGTTATGATTTCGTACTGAAAAGTACTTTTCACCACAGAAAGTAAGTTATTCTCTTAATTTAAGAATTTATATAATAGAGTTTTGTAGTTAAGTTTTTTAGTCTGATAAGAAACTTAAAACAATAAAGTTGGATATTTTTATAAAAAAAATAGTTACTATAATATTAATTACATAAGTGGCGCAGTCGCAATCTAACCATATGAAAAAAGTTTAAAAATACTTAAGTTATTAAAAAAAAACTCAGTTTTTATTTTAATTCTCAAATAAAACTAAATAATAAAAATAATTATTAAAATTTGAAAAATATGTATAAAAATATGTTAATTGCAGTACAGTTTAAACAAAGAGACATAAATGCAAAAAATATATAGTATACATACTTAAAATATTACAACATAAATGTAATATATAAATATATGAAACAATTTTTCTATAACCTTGAAAATTTCCAGTACAGTTTACTTAAAACAGAAACTTGCTTGTGTAAAATTAAATTGATATATAAAATTTGTTAAATATTCAGTTAAATTGCAACGTTGTCTTTATTTAAAAAAAGAATCAGTTATGCAGTCTAGTGATGCTAACTTAGCCCTTTTCGGGCTAGATTTAGCCCTTTTTGAAGAACGTCAAACGCGAAAAAATTTTAAGCCCCAAACTAAAAAATGCGCAATCGCAGCACTTTTCAGCATTTTTGTTTAGCCTTTTTTGCCCCTTTTTGCTTTAGTCAGCATAGTAATATCATTTTTGTTTCTTTGGCAATATTGTTGAATGCTGATCACGTTAAATTATTTGATGACTTGTTGCGTTTACTAAAATGTTTAAAAAACAAAATTATTATTTCAACGTATAATTTTGAATGTGTGTGAAGATAAATTTTAAAATTTATAACCCTAGCCACATTCTGTTACGATAACAGAGCTCTGTTAATCAGTTAACATAATCAATGTTAATATTAAAAATTTATTATAAGAGTTTCAAAACAATATTTAAATATAATTTAACGTGGATAGGACAAAAAAAAAGTATTTTAAAACACTTCTACTTGTGTCGTTATTAAACTCCAATGGTCAAATATATTAACATTGTGTTTTTTCAGACATTTTAGCGGTTTTTCCAAAAACACCACTTTTGAAATTTGAAAAAGGACTTTGGTCCTTTTCTCGTAAACGAAAGAGAGTGGGCGAAAAAAATTTATTGGAGAAGACTTCTAGTAGTGTCTTTATTAAACTCTAATGGTCAAATATATTAACATTGTGTTTTTTCAGAAATTTTAGCGGTTTTTTTAAAAACACCACTTTTGAAATTTGAAAAAGGACTTTGGTCCTTTTCTCGTAAACGAAAGAGAGTGGGCGAAAAAAATTTATTGGAGAAGACTTCTAGTAGTGTCGTTATTAAACTCCAATGATCAAATATATTAACATTGTGTTTTTTCAGAAATTTTAGCGGTTTTTCCAAAAACACCACTTTTGAAATTTGAAAAAGGACTTTGGTCCTTTTCTCGTAAACGAAAGAGAGTGGGCGAAAAAAATTTATTGGAGAAGACTTCTAGTAGTGTCGTTATTAAACTCCAATGGTGAAATATATTAACATCGTGTTTTTCCAGAAATTTTAGCGGTTTTTCCAAAAACACCACTTTTGAAATTTGAAAAAGGACTTTGATCCTTTCTCGTAAACGAAAGAGAGTGGGCGAAAAAAATATTTTGGAGAAGACTTCTAGTAGTGTCTTTATTAAACTCTAATGGTCAATTATATTAACATTGTGTTTTTTCAGAAATTTTAGCGGTTTTTCCAAAAACACCACTTTTGAAATTTGAAAAAGGACTTTGGTCCTTTTCTCGTAAACGAAAGAGAGTTGGCGAAAAAAATTTATTGGAGAAGACTTCTAGTAGTGTCTTTATTAAACTCTAATGGTCAAATATATTAACATTGTGTTTTTTCAGAAATTTTAGCGGTTTTTCCAAAAACACCACTTTTGAAATTTGAAAAAGGACTTTGGTCCTTTTCTCGTAAACGAAAGAGAGTGGGCGAAAAAAATTTATTGGAGAAGACTTCTAGTAGTGTCGTTATTAAACTCCAATGGTCAAATATATTAACATTGTGTTTTTTCAGAAATTTTAGCGGTTTTTCCAAAAACACCACTTTTGAAATTTGAAAAAGGACTTTGGTCCTTTCTCGTAAACGAAAGAGAGTGGGCGAAAAAAATATATTGGAGAAGACTTCTAGTAGTGTCTTTATTAAACTCTAATGGTCAATTATATTAACATTGTGTTTTTTCAGAAATTTTAGCGGTTTTTCCAAAAACACCACTTTTGAAATTTGAAAAAGGACTTTGGTCCTTTTCTCGTAAACGAAAGAGAGTTGGCGAAAAAAATTTATTGGAGAAGACTTCTAGTAGTGTCTTTATTAAACTCTAATGGTCAAATATATTAACATTGTGTTTTTTCAGAAATTTTAGCGGTTTTTCCAAAAACACCACTTTTGAAATTTGAAAAAGGACTTTGGTCCTTTTCTCGTAAACGAAAGAGAGTGGGCGAAAAAAATTTATTGGAGAAGACTTCTAGTAGTGTCGTTATTAAACTCCAATGATCAAATATATTAACATTGTGTTTTTTCAGAAATTTTAGCGGTTTTTCCAAAAACACCACTTTTGAAATTTGAAAAAGGACTTTGGTCCTTTTCTCGTAAACGAAAGAGAGTGGGCGAAAAAAATTTATTGGAGAAGACTTCTAGTAGTGTCGTTATTAAACTCCAATGGTCAAATATATTAACATTGTGTTTTTTCAGAAATTTTAGCGGTTTTTCCAAAAACACCACTTTTGAAATTTGAAAAAGGACTTTGGTCCTTTCTCGTAAACGAAAGAGAGTGGGCGAAAAAAATATATTGGAGAAGACTTCTAGTAGTGTCTTTATTAAACTCTAATGGTCAATTATATTAACATTGTGTTTTTTCAGAAATTTTAGCGGTTTTTCCAAAAACACCACTTTTGAAATTTGAAAAAGGACTTTGGTCCTTTTCTCGTAAACGAAAGAGAGTTGGCGAAAAAAATTTATTGGAGAAGACTTCTAGTAGTGTCTTTATTAAACTCTAATGGTCAAATATATTAACATTGTGTTTTTTCAGAAATTTTAGCGGTTTTTCTAAAAACACCACTTTTGAAATTTGAAAAAGGACTTTGGTCCTTTTCTCGTAAACGAAAGAGAGTGGGCGAAAAAAATTTATTGGAGAAGACTTCTAGTAGTGTCTTTATTAAACTCTAATGGTCAAATATATTAACATTGTGTTTTTTCAGAAATTTTAGCGGTTTTTCTAAAAACACCACTTTTGAAATTTGAAAAAGGACTTTGGTCCTTTTCTCGTAAACGAAAGAGAGTGGGCGAAAAAAATTTATTGGAGAAGACTTCTAGTAGTGTCTTTATTAAACTCTAATGGTCAAATATATTAACATTGTGTTTTTTCAGAAATTTTAGCGGTTTTTCCAAAAACACCACTTTTGAAATTTGAAAAAACACTTTGGTCCTTTTCTCGTAAACGAAAGAGAGAGGGCGAAAAAAATTTATTGGAGAAGACTTCTAGTAGTGTCTTTATTAAACTCTAATGGTCAAATATATTAACATTGTGTTTTTTCGGAAATTTTAGCGGTTTTTCCAAAAACACCACTTTTGAAATTTGAAAAAGGACTTTGGTCCTTTCTCGTAAACGAAAGAGAGTGGGCGAAAAAACTTATTGGAGAAGACTTCAAGTAGTGTCGTTATTAAACTCCAATGGTCAAATATATTAACATTATGTTTTTTCAGAAATTTTAGCGGTTTTTCCAAAAACACCACTTTTGAAATTTGAAAAAGGATTTTGGTCCTTTTCTCGTAAACGAAAGAGAGTGGGCGAAAAAAATTTATTGGAGAAGACTTCTAGTAGTGTCTTTATTAAACTCTAATGGTCAAATATATTAACATTGTGTTTTTTCAGAAATTTTAACGGTTTTTCTAAAAACACTACTTTTGAAATTTGAAAAAGGACTTTGGTCCTTTTCTCGTAAACGAAAGAGAGTGGGCGAAAAAAACTTATTGGAGAAGACTTCTAGTAGTGTCGTAATTAAACTCCAATGGTCAAATATATTAACATTGTGTTTTTTCAGAAATTTTAGCGGTTTTTCCAAAAACACCACTTTTGAAATTTGAAAAAGCACGTTGGTCCTTTTCTCGTAAACGAAAGAGAGTGGGCGAAAAAATTTATTGGAGAAGACTTCTAGTAGTGTCTTTATTAAACTCGAACTCCTAATATTGATAGTATATTAAGACGTTCGCATTATTTTTCTGCAATAGACTTGGCCAAAGGTTTTCACCAAATTCTTTTAAAGAAAGAAGAACGGATGAAAACTGCATTCTCGACACCTTATGGCCGCTAAAAATTTCTTCGAATGCTTTTCGGCTTAAAGAATGCTCCGGCCATTTCTCAGCGACTTATCAACTCAGTGCTCCGTGAGTATATAAATAAAATTTTGAAGTCTACTTAGATGACATTCTAATCTTCTCAACGAGTTTTCAGGAACATACTTTAAATATAAGAATGCATATTTACAATGCATACACTTCGTAAACGCATACGGAAACTTTCTGGCAAAGTCCAATGTTCCTAATCGTTTGGCAACTCATTTTAATGAGTATCAGCTATCAAAATCGCGCATCACTTTTATTTTGTATGCCAACATTTGAGCTGCAATGGTTCAGTAAGTATTTTCTTGTTTATTTTTAAAAAATTATTTTTAACTGATAGATTTTATTGAAATAATTAGATACTTTATATTGCAGAGACAAAAAGTGGATCAGCGCGAAATTTTATTTATGTTTATGTATTCACTATACGTTTGACTTACATTAAAGGTGCTTCTTTGCATAGGAAAATGTGAATAAAAAATGTCATCATCAATTAATTCAATGCATTCCTTAAAATTTTTATTTTTGTTCACTTTTCTTCTCGAGATTTTTATTGTCCTTAACAAAAGTATCTTCTATTTTTCTTTTTAATGAGTTTCTTGAGCAAATCAGTATTTTGAAAGATTTGGCCTGAGATAATTCCTCAGCACTTCCCAACAAAATGGATAAATAATTTTTTAAATGTTAAGGCCTAACTATAATGTGCATAAGCTAGCTTGAGCTTATGTCAAAAACCCAACGAAAAGCCTGTCAAATGCTTAGGTAATTCTTTAAAGATTTTTATGTGGCTACAATGTACTTACATAAATTTAAAAAATAATTTGCCACAGTTGCACATTCATGTTTAAATCGTACTTTCCCAAATATATATATATTTTTAAATAAATAAAACTTGTAAAGAAAAAGGCATCGAAAAAATATATATATTTAATAACATTGATTTAAATAAATGTACTTTCTTTTACTAATTTTCAATAAAATTCGATAAAAAAAAGTGGCATGTTTTTTTACGTATTTTTGGCCAAAAGTACCAAAAGATACAACGGTGTCACTGATTTAATTTGAAAGCAATTAAAAAAAATTATAGCGAATTGTTATAATAAAAACGCATCATTTTCTCTTATATAAATCTTTCTTTTTCTACATTTTCTATTAAATAAAAAAAATCTTTTTTACTGTCGCTCTCCACTGCAATTTTTTCTTTATTGATTTATGTATGCATACACTAAGCGCAATCAGCTGTTTCTGTACGGAATGTACAATCAGTTTCGTACATTGCTTAAGCAAATGACATTTGACGAAACTTGACGAAAAGTTCTCTCAAGTACATTATAGCTTACCACATTTGATTTATATGTATTTGCACAGTTGTATAAGTTGGCATAAGCTTGTATATGCACATTATAGTTGGGCCTTTAATGTTTTTTTTTTTTGACCTTTTATTATATTTTATTAGTTTTATTTTATAATTAATCAAGCACTAGGTCAGTTTTAAAATAAAAATATTGTTTATTAGTTTTTATTTTTTCTTTCAATATTTCGCCACACCGTTGGGTGACATCTTCCTGAAGATATAAATAATTTTTTTTTAAATAATTTTTTATAACCTCCATTTAAAGAAAAATTTATTAAATTTTATACATGTTTTTGACATTTGTTTTATGTATGAGTTGCATACTGACGTTCCTAAATGCCGAGAAAATGCAAAAAATGTCTCTGCAACGTAAGGTTGCACTTAAGACATGTTTAGCATTGCATACGCATTTCTTTAAATTATGCATTGTAACTAGCGTTTAGAAAGTCGGCATTCTTTTCGAAAAAAAAAAACACTTTACTTAGGACCCATCTTAACACCAGAAGGGGTTAAGCCGAACCCTGCAATGGTTGATACAATTCTAAAACTTAAACTTCCCACTTCTGTTAAAGCTATAAAATCATTTTTAGGCGTTACAGGATATTATAGAAAATTTATTAAAGATTATTCAAAAGTTGCGTACCCTATTACTAAATATATAAAAAAAAAACACTAAATTAAATAAGAATGACCCAAACTTTATCCACGCATTTAAGAAATTGAAAAGAATAATAACTGAATCACCAGTACTTAAGTTCACTGATTTTACAAAACCGTTCCAACTATAACCGACGCAAGCCTAAATTCCATTTATGCTGTTTTGCAACAGAGTGGCCATCCTGTATGCTTTGCAAGTAGGACTTTAAATTACCATGAAAGAAATTATTCGGCCACTGAAAGGGAATTATTGGCAATAGTGTGGGCCACTAGGTATTTTAAGCCATATTTATATGGTGTTAGATTTGAAATCCTACAGATCACCAACCCTTAAGATGGTTGTTTGTGAAATCTCAGACTTTACAGGTGGATCATAAAACTTAGCGATTTCAACTTAACTGTGAATTATCTGAAAGGAAAGGAAAATCAAGTTGCTGATTTTCTCAGTAGAATTATTAATGACTCTGGTCTTAGAAATACATTGCGTTCTTGTTCATCTGGATCATTGTACAATAATGTTGATGATGCTACTGTTCATTCTCAATATGAAGATAGACATGACCATAATAGGATTTTGGACACTATTGTTAATAAATTTAAAATAAGTTAATTTTAACGGATAACAAGACTAAAGATACTGGCCCATATTCATAGTTAAAATAAATTCTACTTTAGGGAAACTAAAGTCGGTTTAACTTTAGAAACGACTCTAACTCATTCATAGACAATTTAAGATATACTTTTGGCATTCGAGTCAATTCTTAATTAAAAACTAGCTAAAGCTGTTTTCTACTCATTTTTCCATAATTATTTTATTTGGTTTAAGAACACAGCACTCTTTATCTGATTTTTATACCAAAGTGAACAAAATAAAAACAGGGTTACTTTTTTCTAATGTTTGTTTAAAAATTGTATGAAAACATTTATCAAATTACAGTTGACACCCGGTTTAAGTTGGCTAAACTTAAAGTATACTTTATTCTTGACTATGAAAGCAAAAAGATAATAAGAGCCTTTTATTTTAGAGTATACTTTAGCAAGAGTCGACTTTAGTCTATAACTATGAATATGGGCTATCGAAAATATATTAGGAAATAAAACATTTATATTAGTTCTTCCGATTTGAAAACCAATTTGAAAAATATTTTATTACAAAATTAAAAAAAAGGCAAAAGTAGGAATTTACACAGAACTTGATGCTCACAAATATAAAATTTTACAGAGAAAAATAATTGACTTTTAATATAATATAATGCTATTAAATTTGTTAGGTGTTGATACCATACCACAGATATGATTCCTGAAGAAGAGACATTTAAAAAATACACAACTATCACAAAAATGCGACTTGCCATACTGGAACTAATGAAAATTACGAGGGGCTAAGGAGATTAATATATGCACATCCTTTAAAACTATTAAAATAGTTTAGTTTTTATATCAATATTATTTAAAAACACTGGAGTGTTTAATAATTTTTTGTAGGGGAGTAGTTATGATTTTTTTTTTTATGTTTACATATAGAATACATATAGAATAGATTTTTTTGCTACTTCTCACGGAAAGGCTGCTGTTGATGGTGTGGGAGCTATCATTAAAAGAACAGTATGTCAAATAACCAAATCTAAAAACGTTGTATTACTCGATGCACTATCGTTTTATCAATGTGCCGAAAACAACGTAAGCGGAATTAAAATTTTATTTATGATGAAATTAAAAATTTGTCTTTACATTATAAGTTCCACGAAGGATGGAAGCAAGTGAACAGCATTCCAGGAATATCGCAGATGCATTGGTTTTATTTCGATGGCCAACAGGTAGAAACAAAAAAATTTTTTGAAACTAGTTATACTATTTTCAGTTAAGCTAGTTTGTTTAATAAATGTTTTCAAAACTAAAAAATAAGTAATTTTTTTGTATTAATTTCCTTTAATTGTGCTTGATTCCTTCAAATATAAATATTTAATGGCATTCTCATAAATTATTTATTATTTCAAATAATAAAAAAAAATTAAATTAAATGTATTACTATGGGGAAAGAATATCCATATAGCCATTTCGCTGCTGCTCATATAGCTTACTGCCATCCCTAAATTACGACGTAAAGCGCAAGATATCTGTCAAAATTTCTCATGTACATACAAAATGTATGAAGCATCCCTAAATAGCACGGCGTCAACGCTTAGCAAATGGAAAATCCATTTTTGACAGCGCGTAAGATAATGCAGTTGCCTGCAAGCTACTGTTGTTTACATATTTTGTTGTAGTATTTAGAGAACGTTACAAAACAGTATGACATTTTTGCTTTTTTCGGGCTTATATAGCGTTTTTTTCACTGTTTTGCACTTCATTTTATAGGGTTATTAAAAGTGATAGGTTAACATTACTGTTCACAACAAAACGTTGCGCTTTTATTTAGGTATGCACCTTCAGCGTAAAAGCCATGCGTTGTTTTGCGTCGCGTCTTACGCGCTAATTTAGGGATGGCAGTTATCAGTGGATTCTACCCAAATTTTGTAACGAAACCTCAGAGTCTTATACCAAAAGCCAAATTAATTAAATGAGAACTTCATTAAATCCATAAGGCAAAGAGGCCATAAAACACTCAAAAAATTTTATAACAAAAAACACAGTATGACTAACTATTTTTTTATAGAGCTATTAGTTTTGCCTTTTGTCAAAATTAAATAATATTTACGTATAGTTTTTTCTACTTTCAAAGCGTACGAATATCGCATTCGACATTGGAGAAATGCCCCAGCTTAGGCCAGTGATATGAGTTAGGGAAGGTTTAGTGGGTATACAAAGTATCGCCTGAAGTCTTTTTGATGTGAAAGTTGCTTCAGACGCTTAACCTATAAGAGCACGTACTGCACGCCGAGTATTAGGTAGGCAAATATTAACAACAGTAGTGCCAAGTACAACGTAGTTATTCAGGGTGGACTGTAATTTGGTAGACAATACTTGCCTATATTTAGTCTCTGATTGATTATTGGGATCATACGAATTAAGGGTTGCATTTGAATTTCATTTAGAAGATTGAGTCTAAGATATATTTGTGAGAATTTCAGGCCGTTGTATTAAGGAATGGTGTTTCTTTTTACAAATTGATCAAACATATTGACTTAAACATTGTTTAAATTAATGTAAAGTGATACATTTAACTATGTTCATGTTTACGTTTAACTAGGTTAAATTTGTCGTCAATTGTCATTTTTATGAATGCCGGACATAATATTAGTGAATGTTTTCGGTAGTCGGCAGAATTCAGTTTATTACTGGAATTAAATTTTTTATTTGGCGCTATGAAACTACTGCTTAATGACGATCTAATGTCAGTTATCTATTCGAGTGTTTGACATCTAGCAGTTTGAAATGTGTCCATTTGTTGCCATGTGGGTAGTTTAGAACTACTACGTAGAGATTGTTCTCATAGATTAATTGTCAAGCCAAAAATAACATCCCAATTGTCAGTTCGACTATCGAGATGTGAAAGATTAGCTACACAGTCATTAATTGCTTTTTTAATTCGTTTTATACTAGTAGTTTTAGTAGCTGGTGACAAGTTAAGTTTTAATTTTAGTATCTGTGGACGAGATTTTTCCAGGCTATTTGAAACCCGTCATTGTTCAAATGGCAGGTTTTAAAAATATCGTGGACTTCTCCTTTGGTCTTTTTTGAAAGGTTACACAGTTTCTCAATGTTGGTAAGGCGTGGGTTATTACCAATAAGCATTAACATATCGCGAAAACTCGTCCAATAAACATGATCTCCTGCGAAAATTTTAGTGTCGCATGGAGGAATATTTTAAATAGGAACACAGCCGGTAGAAGAAGAAATAGACTTCAACGACAACGCCACTTGTTTTGATAGCGAACCCAATGTTTCTTTGGCGTGTGATAAAGCCGGAACATGCTAAGCATAATTTTAAATTATCTGCCTTTTAGAGATTCTAACTTCACCTCTTCCTCCAGTGATTCATCATCTAGCAGAATATTATCATATGACGATCGGAAAGCCGCTTAAAGTATAAGTATTTCATCCTTATAAATGTGTAACCTGTATATAGTATGATTTGCTACCGGGAGCCCCGCAAAGTAGGCTTCAAATTCGACTACCTTATCCGATGTTTTGATAAAATTATCTAATAACGACATTCTTGCGTTAGTACTAAAAATTTGATTAAAGAGAAGTTCCACTTTTTAATTAGGGAAAATTAGCAGAAACTTAGGCAGTAGAGATGAGCAATATTTCTGTACCTGTGATTAAATCATTGTGATTAAGAAATCACTGGCCACAACAGTGACTGAGTTTTTCAAGTAACAGTTCCAGTAATCACATTATTTTATAATTGCACACATGCAAACTTAAACATCATTTTACTTAGTGCAGAGAAATATTAGTACTTTTGTTTTTTTCTTCCATAAGTCAAAGCGATTTCATTGATGTGTAGCTTTTTTCTTGCTTCGTTTTATTAACAGCAGCTATTTTTTTTAATTTCTGTTCTTTTAAGTTCTTTTTGAACTTTCAGGCTTTCAAGGTCAATTTAAAAAAAAAAAATTTTTTATATTTATTTATTCCGACGTTTCGTTGGATAATTTCAACTTCATCAGGAAAATTTTATTTTGTCTGGTAACAATAAAATTATAAACAAAACAGATTAAATACATACATAATAAACAATTGTTAAATCTTATATTTTTTAAGAAAACCACTTTACATACATAATATTTAAATTTTAACACAACAAAAATTATTTAATATATTTAAAATTTAAAACGACAAATAATTTTTTAAAAAATAAACAAAATTTAAACATCAAATCAAATAACATAACCATAATAGCACACCACTGTTCTTAAAGTAAATATCACAGTATACTAAAATAAGACTATAGAATAATTTGCATTAGTTTTGTCTTGTCATCTCTTTTGTTGATTGCACTGTTCCCTTTTTGTTGTATTCGAAGAGTTTCAAGTGTGTAACGTTTGTTCTCTCGTCTCTCTTTGTCCAGTATTTTTAAATTTTCAAATCAGCAGTATGGTGGTTGTCAATACAGTGTTGTGCCAGAGCCGTCGTGTGTTTTTGTTTTTTAATGTCAGATTCGTGTTCACTTGTTCTTGTATTTAAACCAGCGGTGGGCAAAATTGTTTTACACTTGTGTTAGTGCGATAATTTAAAGGTACAGTGAAAAGCAAAATAAACACAAAGATTTTCGCATAAGAAACTAAATTAAATGAAATCGTCTACATTAATGCTGTCATGACAGTTTCGTAAGAGCAGTATATGTTTCAAAGACGTGGAACTAATTTTATTACATTGTTTACTAAAAATGAATTTTAAGCCCGAAAAAATTTGTTCACACAAGTAAGTGGTCGGAAAAAATGAAAAAATTTTTTTTGAGTTCAGGATAGGCCAAGGCGTCCAAAGTTTTCCAAAATAATAACCTGTCTATTTCCGAAAAAGCTTTTAACTCGCTTCGTAATACTACAAGTTCTGATTGTGTTTTGAATTCATATTTAGTAACATCAACATTAAAAGGGTTTTCAAAAAGTTTCAGAAGTGGTTTAATGTTATCTATATCCTCAAATCTATCTTCGAAATTGTAAAAAAAGGTTTTCAAAAATAATAATATATTCCAGGGTTTCAACCCTTTCGTGCTTGTTCAAAATTAGGGAAGTTTTAGGAAATTCTTTGAAGCCACCTAACTTTATTTGTGATAACAACAAATATAATTTAGTTTTGAAATTGCAAATTTTTTTGGACAAATCGTATATATTATTTTCCTTCCTTATTTATCATAAAAAGTCTTTTAAATGCATCTCCATTTATATTAAACACTGTAACTGAAAAAAAATGTATAAGCATCAAGCTAACATGTGCACTCGCCAAAGTCTGTTGAACGACTTAACTAAAGAGCATAAGAAAGAAGGGGCGTTGCTTATAAACAATTGTTTGGTGAAAAGTCCACCGCTGAATTTAAACTTCTTTTTGTTGTTCCTATATAAACTTTGTTGCAGCTTTCTGTTGAGTTTCCCAGACACCTAAATTGATAAACTACGTTGCTTTGCTCCATTTTTTCAATTTTTTTTTTTTTTTGTTTTTGTAAAGAGAGAATTTAATGTTTTGTTCGATCTGTATGCCAATTTGATTTGTTTGCTCTCTATTATTGTTCTTATTTGTTTATTTTCTGTGAGTTTTGGTATATATGGAAGGCTACAAAATTTGACGTTGCCAGATGTGTTGTTATTTTCTGTGTTTTTATCCCTGTTTTTTGCTTTATTAATAAGGTTTTCAACTATATGTGTCGGAAAGCTGTTTTTTCTAAGTATTTCTCTAATAATTTCAATGTTATTTGTTACAAACTGCTTGTCACTGATTTTAAATATTTTATTTATGAAATTTAGAGCTGTATTTATTTTTTGTTGTATTGGTTGTGTCGAATGATAATTTATAAGACGTCCAGATGATATTGACTTTGTGTACCAGTCAGTTATAACCTTGTTCAGCTTTCTATAAATTTTCATGTCAAATATGGAATGGAATTATTTTCTTCTTTTTCTATAGTAAACTTCAGCTTATTGTGATAGTTGTTAAATGTTTTTAAAATAATTTCTTCGTCATTTTTTCTTATAATCGCAAATAGGTCGTCGACATATTTCGTGATGATTTTTATGTTTATGTTTTCCTTTTCAAGGTCTTTCGTTACTGTTACTAATAATTTATCTAGAACTATGTTTGCTATCGTAAGGGAAAGGGGGTTTCTCATAGGCATACCATATGTCTGACTATAATACTTACTTCCATATACGAAGTAATTGTTATTATTCAGACAGAATTGTAGTATTTTTAAAAACTGTGTTTTAGGGATTTTTGTATATTTTTGTAAAATTGACCATTGTTGCATTATATTATTTATGGCAAGATGGATTGGGATGTTGGTAAATAGGGATCTACGTCTAGTGAAACAAGAATTTCGTCATCATCTAAATTAATATTCTCCAATTTTTCTTTAAGTTCTAGTGAGTTTTTTATATTAAATTTGTCAAGTACGAGATTATTAAGAATATTTCCAATGTATTTTGAAAGGCTATAGCATGGGACTTCAATTGATGAAGATATTGGACGTAATGGCATACCTGGTTTGTGGATTTTTGGTAATCCATATAATCTAGGGGCTGTCGCAGAGTTTGAAGTTCATTTAGCTTTTTCATATTTTGTTATCCAGTTTTGTTTATATAAATCCATAACTATTTTGTTATTTGTTCTTTGTAACTTTTGGGTGGGGTCAATTCTAATTGTTTTATATGTTGTCTTGTCTTTTAGTAATTTTTCCATTCCTCGTTCATAGCTTCCTTGTACATAATGACGGTTTTTTTACCCTTGTCTGATTTTGTTATAATTATTTTGTCCTTGTGTCCTTCCAAAAATCGTTTGGTGTTGTCAAATACATTTAGAATAAACTTTTCCTTTAAATTATTTTTGGCTGTTCGTTTATAGGTAACAATCCGGTTTGCAATTTTTAATCTGGCTATTTCTTTTTCTCTGTCTGCTATTTCTTTTCAAACTTTACACGTATGCATATGTAACAAGAAAGCAAGAGATGTCGCGTGCTTTTTGTTTATTTGAACTTGTAATCAATCAGTTTACCGAACTTTAAATCTCTGACCAAATTTAATCACAGCTGCTTTTAATGTAGATATCGAAATAACTTTTTCAAAATGTTAACTGTTGCATAAAATATTATTTAATATATATTCCATATACTTCCTATATAAACATGTATGCTTAAATAAATAAAAATGCATAAAGTAACCACTACTAACGATGTTCCTTAAAAATCACGGGATCGCGTGATATCGGGATCGAGGAGATATTAACAAGGTAGGAAATAAAAAAGTAGGATAGTGTGAAATATCAAAATGTAGTATACAAAACGTTTATTTGAATGAGAAGGTTGTTTAAACCATTCGAGTGAAGAATTCTTACGAAAATATTTTCCGCATTACAACGGCAATCTGGAATAGAAAATATTCGTTGTGTTTTCAACTTTGTTTAAAATGAATATAGCAACTTTTGTTTATCAATTTTAAAGCTAACTGGAATCTTTTAAACATCTCAGTGAGACAAAATAGAACAAAGATCGTTTTTTCCTGCTTCAATATTTCCACTTTAATTTAAAAGTGTTTGTTGTAAATTGCCGCTAAATTTGTTAATTATGTATTTACGAGAGTAGATCATAAACTTTGGAAAAGTAATTTTTTAATTTACAGAAATTTAATTATCACCACTAGGAGGAGAATTGTTGAAATTGCCTTGATTATATTACTCTTCAATTTAATGTAAGTTAAATAGTGTAACTAATATCTAGTTAATAGAAAGCGATTATAGGTGTATAACTTAAATATTTTGACGTATTACAAGGATATTATTTTTTGCATTTTGTAGATTTTATTAAAATGATATTCATACCGTTATATTTAAATATTATTTTTGTAGTTTTAATATATTCCTTACTATTTGACACTTGTAAGTTTTGGAGGTGTGTAAACTTTTATTACTTTTTAACTTATTAATTTTTCGCTATTTTATAATTTTGTTTGGGTTCTTACATCCGGATCGAAGGACCAAATGATGGTGTACAGGGCCGAAAGTTAGAGTCTAGGGGTTACGATTTTTTCTCACTTCACTTTAAAATAAAAAGGAACTAGACTTAAAAATGTATACCCTATTACGGTTTACAACTCAACTCAGTTTGGTCATCTAAAAGACAACTCAACTTTTTTGGTTGTAATTGTTACAACTGCTACCGATGAGTTGTAATATACTCCTTTTAAATTGAAAGTTAACACTATGGATTTTAATTTTATAGTCCTTTGTTTATTCATACGTTCTTATTACGTGGAGTTCATTGATCGTACTGACTTCATTTTTACAGAGTTTTTAATAGAATATAAAAAAGAAGTTATAATAAACTGAATTTCCAGTGAAGTTGGATTTATGTTTACAAGGTTGATAACTATCTAAAAATTTTCAATACTTTAACTCAAACACCACACAACACGACAATTGAACGGCTACAGAAGTGACAAAATAGTAGGGAAGAAACGATACGAGTAAATGCAAGTACATATTCGCTACTTTCCTATTGATACCAAGTACTTTTAGCATCGATACTTTACCACCGGATACCAAGTAGATATCGGTAAAAAAGTACTCGTATCGGTCAAAAATACTCGTTGTATACTGACTTAAAGTTTATGTTAAACATGACGCCATTTGATAATTCGTATAATCGGGTATTTTTAATACTTTTATAAAAAACAGTTATTTTTTAAACTTGTAAACTAACATGTCTTAACATATTAAAATTATATACATTGAAATATTGCCTTTCATACGATAGAATTTACAAGTTTTATAATTAACATTTGTTATGTGTTATTTGTTATATTCATAATTAATTTATGTCATTAAATAATTTTTGTGCAACTTAGTGCATACTTAACTAAGTATTCTTGAGTCTGTAACGGAAATGTTATTCTCAATCCAGCTCACAATTATCCATAATTTTCTATTAAAATAATTTAAAAAAAATTATGGATAGAAACATATTTTTCTAAGCAAATTTTTGGTTTACTCAATTCGATTCATTTTATATTTGTAAAAAAATTAATTGGAAAGAAATATTGTTATTTTTTGTTGATTGTTTTTTTTTTTTGTTTTTAACAATTGAATTAAAGTTATTTATATATAATTGTCTTTATTTTGCAAAAAGTTTTTTTTACTGATGAGGTAAAACAAACTATTACGCACTAACTATAATAACGTACTTGGAACTGCATATCGCTGGTCTCATGTAGAAAAGCCCTTACTCGCATAATCGTGATTTTACAGGAGGAGGTAAAACATAATAAAAACTGCATTTATCACAACGTAATATTTAAAATGTAAATGCTTGTAAAACCGTTATTCTTGATAATATTGCATTGAAATTTTGTGACGATGGGTATATCTCGAATCTTTTTGTTTGATATTGAGTACGTATCGATATTTAGCGATCAATACTGTATAGAGTAAAGATATCGATACCCTTGTGGTATATTTCTATCCCTACAAAATAGAGCAATGAGAACAATGCTAAAGTATAATAGATATACACCTTTTTATTTCATACCAGGTTCTCTAAAATGGCCCAATATAGAACAAAGAATTTAGTTAAGTACTATAAACTTCATTCATAAAATGAAAAAGGGAGAAGTACCAGAATAGCTAAAAGAACAACAAACAAAACGATAAGTAAACAAAGGATTTACAACCAAACAAACACCTGCATTGCATAACTAAATAAAAATGCACAACATGTGCACTTCAGTTCATTTAAATAAAAATAGCAAAAAACGTATATGTTACTTCAAATTTTTGATCAACTAAGCAATACAAAAAGAAGGAATTATATCTAAGGTATTTTTTTTTATTGTTTATTATTATTGAAAATTTTTTTAATGTTCTAATGATTTAATATTTAAATTTCGAAAAAAAAAAAACTGCTGAAATATTAAAAAAATGGTTAATATGAATAACAATGGCAAGGAAAAATTTGAAAAATTATTTACTAAGTTATATCTTTTGCTAACAACTATTTGGTTTCACGTTTCTCTTTAGTTAAGTAAGGAGTGTTGCATCCACGATGTTCTATAACTTCAAATATGCAACTTGAAATGTAATCGTTGAGAGTTTCAAGTTAATACGTGAAAGCTACCCCGCGACATTTTTCACTATGTTCAAATCTGGTGAGTAAGGCGGCCAGTCTACCAACGTCACATTTTGGCCACTTACCAAGGCTTTTACTGCTGTTGCTTGTGCATTGAAGCGCTTTCCTGTCCAAAAATATTACTGTATTCCGGACAATCTCGTTCCAGGATGTTTTTTTGTGTTTCTGCGATAGTTTTTCTTATTTTAAATTGTAGTTTAATCCCGCATAGTATGGTAGGGCACCCCACCAATGCGACTGTGCCGTCGGCTTAATTTTACTTTCTCTTTTCTCATATCATGGTTATAAAAGTGGTATCCGTCAGGACCAACCATGGTAAATATTTTATCATCGGAAAAGACAACTGTGTGCCATTCGATATTCCATGTGAACTTCAGCAAAATACAATCGTGTTAATAAGGGAATAGGTTTTATTACAGTTTTCTTTTTTAAGAGTCATTTTTTGGATTCACAATCAATCGTCGAACAGTCGAAATACTAGCAGTAACTCCGGCTTCCGCCATGATTTTTGGAATAAATCACTGGAATAAGATGCAATTCTTAAAATTATCTGTTGGCAATAAGATACTTGCTGGTCGTTTTTTAATGTTTTTCCGTAGGAATTCAGATTTTTTATTTAATTAAAGACAACCCGAGCACTTCTATAATTTTTCTAAAGAAAACTTTTGTTCGAAATAGGCTTCAATTATTTCTCTTCTGATGTTAATGCCTTTTTTCGTCCCATTTAAAAACAATTTGTATTTATTGAATTGCAATTTATTAAACTAATTGAGACTAACAGATATTTCAGTTCAGCTTAAGAATATTAAAAACAGCAAGTGTTGTTATTCACGTGACCTACTTTAAATCATATTTTTGTCCATTTGATTATGATTTGTACGCTACATACGTAACGGGATCTTTTTATTCTTCTTTTATACATGTTCTTGTAAGCTTACACAATCGGTTTTTGTTACTTTTCTGAAAATATCAATTTTTAGGAATGACTTTCACTGTTGTTATTTAAATGAACTAGAGTATATAATAAATGCGAAATAATAATGGAAGATTCTAAAGAGGATAAAGTAAAAAATCTTAACATTTGATATATAAAAGCAACGGTCATACTGACTCATTCGTTCTGATTGTGAACCTCATCGTGTAAAGATCTTATGGTAATAGTAATAAAGTTGGAAAAGCGGTAATGTTACCATCGTGTGTTTTTGTGTATTGAACAAGAATAGATGAATAATTGTCTAAATAAATTGTGCAATTTTTTTGAAGCTCTAGGTTCAAAAGAAAACTCAAAAAAAGAACTGAAATAATTAGCATTAGTTGAATAAACATAACAACCAGCGTTAGAAGTGAAATTATAAAATGATAAATGAATTACAGAAAAGTTTGATGAGTTAAAAGTAGAACAGCTAAAAATATTGCTTAGTAAGCTGGATCTGCAGACTGTGAGCGGAATTGCAAAAGAGGTTAATGGATAAATTCAAGCAGCATTGTTTCGCTATTAGGACATGCGAATTCAGAAAAAAGGAAGAGATTGAAATATTTACCCCAGCTACAAGCTGTGTTATGGACATACATTCAATACGTGCTGATATAGTAAAGAAAATGAAAGAAAACCAAAAGCAGAACAACCAGATGAAGAAAATGGTAGGAAAAAACCAGAAGTGTTAGGAAAACGAGTAACCGTCGTGGAACTGAGACACAGCGAGTGTAATAAAAAGTTTTCTGGCTTAAAGGGAAAAGTGGACGAAGAACTACATGAGTTAAATTGCAAACGGGCGGTCGTCAAATTCAGGAGTGCCCGGTGAGAGTTATACCTGAGTACGCTAGCAAGATAGATATCCCGAGATTGGACGGCAGCGCTCTTTTAAATGCCTTTAGGTACCAGTTTAAATAGTTGCCAGCAAAAAGAGGTAGAACAATGAAGAAAAAGCTACAGAGCTAATTCTGGCCTTAAAGGTAGCAGCAGCAGAGATACTCGAAAGCTTTCCAGCCGGTTTTAGAAATAATACAAAAGTCAGACAAGGTGCGATGTTTCTAGTCCTTTACGTATAACCACGGAGACAGAAGGAGCGATATAAAAGGGATGATGAAGCAAATAACCAAAACATGTTTCAGGTAAAAGATGACCTGCATGAGCTTGATGGGTTTGTTCGCAACCGCGTTAAAAGTAGCAGGTGTTACTGCATGACAACCTCATTGAGTTAAGATCTTGTTGTACAACAGTTTCTATCCATCTGTAGACAGTGTTAAAAAATTTACATCTACAAAAATAAAATGTGCTATTATACCGGTTTGGGTGCATTTACATTTGTTTGTCTATTTTTTCTACGAAATGATTTATTTCAACAAAAAAGAAAAGTATTCTATATATAAACCAAGGATTAAAATTGCATTTAAAAACAATTACAAATGGGTGAATTTGAAATAAATTATTTTAGATGTTCGACTTTTTTATCAATCTTTTGAGAATATTTGCTCACCTTTCTCATGATCACCTTTATAAATGATAAGTATATTAATTTTTCAGTTCATAATGAGACTTGATTCATTATAAATATTTATTCACAAATAATAGGGTAAGTATTTATGGATTTATTGTATTTTTTCCAGATTTAGGCATTTTACGTTAAGTTTTAAGGAAAGTATTACATATTCAAATTTTCTTTTAAGTTTCAAGGGTAATATTTCAAAACTAATAATTGAGTATTTAGCATTACAATATAAAGGTAGCGAGAACAAAAAGTAAGTATTAAAATATTTTTATTGATTTCAAATTCTTTGTAAGCCTTAATATCGGTTTTTATCGAAACTTAGCTTGAATAAATATCCTTTTTCGGGTGTTCTAAATTTAGTGCTGCCAGATGATTAAAGTAGAGTTTAAAGCACAGATAACTAACCAGATTACTCACTTATGACGTTTTAAAAAATGTGTTATCATATTTTCTTCCAGCTTTCGTTTAAGCGAATAAACAAATATTCAAAAACGCTAAATGCAATGTGTTAGAAGAAACCGCTACACATACCTGTTGTAGACATATGTTTTCATATAAAAAATATAAACAAGTTATACCAGCAAGTGTTCAAATACTTTTTTGTTAACAAAAGAATTGATTAAAAAAAAAAAACCTAAGCCTCGTATAGAATATCAGCCATGGAAAACATACAAATTCAAGAAATTGAAAACTTGACGCTGGAACGCTTAAAAGTATTAAGAATATTAGAACAGACGCACTGACAAAACTGTTGACAAGAAAAAATTCAAGCGAAAAAATTCCAGTCGTGGTAGAACAAGGTAAAGTGGTCGCCGTTTTGCGTAAATGTGCAGATTTGCCTAATATGTACCTTTATGAACCCCCGGGCACAGGGAAAACAAGTGCCATTCTTGCAGCAGCTAGACAAATTTTTGGTGACATGCATCAAGCAAAAAAAAATTGGAACTCGCTCACAATTTTCGAGCAATGGGCCTCTGAACTTTTTATACGAAAATAATAATTTTTTAGATATCAATATGGGTATCATTTAAAAGCATTTAAAGAGATTTTTTAGAAAATGGTATTTTTTTAATTTTAAACTCATTAAAGGCGATGACATTTGTTTAAAAATCTGCAGTATGCTGCAGCTTGGTACATGTGATTATACATATATGGTGAAGGGTATTATTTCTTCTTTGAAATCAGCGAAGTTGTTTTAGCAGGTGACCGTTTTTAGTCAATTGGGGTTAAAAATCCTACACAAGCATATTTCAACCAGTGTAACGGAACTTACGTTCAAGCGCCAGAATGTTGCCTATTAGTTTTAAATACTGTTTTACCTGTGTTTATTAATATGTGTAAATAATAAACATCAGAAGGTAGTTTATATCATTACTTGAATTTAAGCAGCTACACTTTGCACACTAGTGTGAACATATCACAGAGATGTTAATTGCCATAAATGCTGATAAGAGCAACAAATTCGAAATTTTTTTTAACATATGATAAGAACGGGGTGCAAAAACTTAATGTCCAAATTTAAAAATAAAACCGAGAATTGGTTATGCGGCAATTCAAAAAAGAAATGATGTTCATTACTAGAAGAAGCAAGCGCTTCACCGAAAAGATTAAAACAAATAGTTGAGAGCATAACAACGCCTACGTCGAATACGCATTTCACAGATGAAAAATAATTAGCACTTGTTCTGAATTACAATTTGTCAAGAAAAAAAAATACGATATACTGAAGGCGTTTAAAGAAAGAAGGTGGGGAACCCTACCATCTTGTACGCAGTTACTTTAAAAAACAATTGGAATTTTTGCATTCTTCTGTATCTGTGGATAATAAAAGTGCGATTTTGTCGGACCTTCTTTAAAATACAGTATCAATAATTATTGCAAATTTGGAAATGGAGGACTTAGATATGTACAAGTAGTAATTGCGAGTTGACATTGATAATATAAGTTCGCATATGAAAACGAGACTGTTATTCTACAGTCCTTAGGGCAATGTTTGTGCCATTAATATTGCAATTATATAATAAAATGCAATCAACCAATCATAAGTCAGTTAAGGTCATGTGGATTTATACTACACCAGGCTCGAAATTTTTATGTCGTCCAATACAGTATCTTTTGAATCGAATTTAACAATGGTAGATGTGGCAAACTCAAAAACTGACACGAAATCCAAGTGTGAATGTAACAAATGTGGCAAAAAAAGTTTTAAATTCAATGATATCTGTCACAAAACTAACAGTAATTAACATAAAAGGAATTAGATTCATGGAATATATTTTGCACCTGACCTACGATAATAAATACCGTAGTATTAAAGGACATCAAAATATGTCAGTAAAAAATAATACTGTTTTAAAAAATATAAGATCAGGAAAAAAAGAGCATACAAGATGCGTTTAAAAAGCATGGGTTACACAACGGCAAACGGCTATATAGGTACGGAAGCTCTAACCAGAAACTACTTCTGGAAAAACTCGTATTGACAAGAACTTATTAAGCCGCATTAAAGTTATAACAGCGATTATATACAGCAAAAAATCAATAAATACCGCGAAATTCAAAAAATATGCTGACGAGACTGTAATGTACAATTTAATAATTTGTTATATGAAATAAGTCAAAAGGCCGAAACGATGTTTTAGTATGTGTATTTTATTTCGAACACAGACTAACAGCTGACAGTCTTTCGTTAAGGTAATTTGTCTTCTGCATATTCTAATCCACATACCAACTTGGTACATTTATACATAATATTTATAGACTCCATTGCCTCTCTTTACTAAATGTGGTCGAAAGAAAACAAACGTTACTTGCTATATTCTCACAAAAACTACTTGTGGACATCCATGATGTTGTTGTGGCCAGTGCCTTTTTACCCTCTCTACCTATGTTCAAGTAAGGCCAATTTTCTAGAACCCCAAAAGCTCCACCATTCCTAACTCAACACATCCGTAAGAAAAAAAAATTTAGTTAAACTTCCATAGTAATTCAAATATATTTATTCACATTGTTATTTTAACTGGGTAAACGTAGACCCCTAACATTACATTTTCTTTTGTTTTTGACACACAAAAGAAACCTTTAAAACAGGATTTTTTGAATAAAAAATACATATTATAGCAGTGTATTCTTCCCCTCAGACTTTTGCTTTTGAAAATTTGTATATTAGTTAAAAAATAATAAATAATAGAAAAATCTCTAAAATTAATATAAGTGTTACTCCTTTTGATGTAGTTGTTGTTTTTAGTTATATTTTATAGGTAAATTTATAAAATTAATATCAAAATAAAGTAAAAACAAATTACGTGCTCACTCACCAACTGAATTGTAGAGATTTTTTTTGTTTTGTTTTTTTACGAAAACGTTTACGGCATTCCGTAGAGGCCTCTCCGAACGCTCTGCGTACGCTGCTATTTTTAAAGGCTGTAAATTTTAATTGCCAATTTGTTTAAACTTTATTACTTACTCTAATTATTAAATTATTCACCAATTAATGTTTTGATAGATAATTAAATTTCCAATAACGGACACTGGCTATAGTGTAGCAGACAAAATTCGTTAAGCTTAGATGTTGCTTTTGTTTAATTTTTCTGTTATTTTAAGTTTATACGGGTAACTGTGCAATATCTTTGATTTAATTTAATTTATAAATATACTCTCTTTAATTATAATATTTTTTTTTAAAGAGAAGTAGCACTTTAGGCAATAATACCTATTTAGTTGTCTTCGTAACCGTGCTACATTCTTTAGGAAAGGGATAGATGAGAGATAAGACAGGTGGTGAAAAGAAAGAGAAAGATATGGCCATTTTTTAATTAGTTATTTTACTTCGCCGGCGCACAGTGGCCAATTTCGCGAGATAGCGGTCAAAACTCTATAACTTTTGACCGAATTGGTATTTTTTTACGCAATTTGTTTTGTTCAATAGGAGGGACTTTAAGCTTCAATTTGCGTGTTCAAACGTAAAAATCGAGTGATAGGAACGTAAGTAATGTGGAGTTAAAAATGCATTTTAATTTTTTGTTGAGTTTCCATACAAAAGTTGAATATTTTGACATTTAAAATAGGTATTTTTTTATTATTTCTTATTTTCTTCAATCGAATTTTACAACCGATACTTATTTATTATTCTTAAACTTAATTTTGGTCAGAAAGTGCCAACATTTGGCCACTGACATTTATTCAGTCTCAATATTCACAGGGGCCAAAGGTTGGTTTTTTTTTGGAAGAAAGCTAATTCTTGTGAGGATTAAACTGAAAAATAACACTGAAATTCCCAACAATATCAATACCATTTGGATATATTATATACAGAACACAACATCGATAAAATTTTTAGTAAACTTTTACTATTGATTTAAAGTGCACATATATTTTATTTAAATGTATTAATAAAAATTTATACTAAAATTAGAAACAAATTATAATCTTTAAACTAGTATTAATTAAACAATATTAGTAAAAATTTCTTCCAAATAGCTTTGATTTTCATTTTGCAGTAGTTGTTTAGCTTCTTCATCTAACTCTAATGAGGTTGATTTCCATTTTTGTCGAATACTGGACATATACGGGTCTGATGTGCACAACAAAATATTAATAAGATCTTCATTAGTACAATATCTGGAAATTTTTCTTGTATTGTGCTTGCGAAAGAATCTGTAGTCTTTGTTCCTTTTTTCTTGCGCTTCTTCTGAGAGATCTCCAATTGGAAGCATATTGTGCTGAATTATTTGTTCCCCATGGAACAAAATTTTGTGAACTGTGGTTGGCATATGTCTCCAAGAATATTTTTGGTTATAAAGGGTTGCTGTCTCATTAGCATACTGACCAAATTTTTTTTGCATCTATCTTTTTGCTACATGCTATAACTTCTAATATGATTTGGAATCGTCGTATTAAATCATAATCTACTCCAGTTATAGAAGCTGCAGTTTCTGGATCGGAAAAAAATCTCCTTGCTGTGTTTCCATCATTACAATTTCCTTCTCCTTGCTTTGGCTGGTCAATTATAAGGCCTATCTCACGGTATTTTTCTTGAATATCTTTTTTTTTTTTTGCTTTCTTTTTTCCAAATTTCCTTTGTTGTTTCTCACTGTTTCGCCTAACGGGCCAAATTCCAAATCGTATCCCAATTTAAGAATATGTGACATTCTAAATTCATATACTTCATTAAAACTATCGTCTTGTGTTGGTGGTTGGCTCTATTGACTTGATGTTTTTTGGCATATGGTGCAGCTTGACGAAGACTTTGTTTCGGTTAAAGCTTGTGCAACTTTTCCATCGATCATTGTAAGTGACATTTTAAAGTTAACTTCGATGCATTGATCATTAAATTCAAATATCACGGGTTTAAGTTCTTTAATTTCATCTCTTATTTTGCCAACTTCTTCAGTTATGACATCTTTAGTTTCTTTTTTGTAAGCAAACTTTATTGGTCTACAAAATTTTGTTGACGATGGAATTTCATTATTCCATACATCTATCTCTGCAGCTCTACTAGTTGACGGCTCTGAACCAATAAATGTTTTTGTTAAACGTAATGGAACGAAAGAAATCATGAATAAATTGGCATCTGATGAATTTTCCGCATTACATTGTTTGTATTGTTTCTGGCCAGAGGACCCATCACATCCCCATTTAGAAATTAAAGTCATGCTGCAATTTTTAAACTTCTTTAAATAGTCAGCATCAAATGTCTTTAGTAATCGTTCTGCAGTGTGTTCAAGAAGATCCTGCAATTTTATTTCTGCTGAACTTGAAGTTACACTAATAGCAGTTGGTGAAGGTAAACAATCTTTTTTGGCAGAAACTATATCTCGATATGATGGAAAAATTCCACAATTTTTTTCATTGGTTCGCTTCCGCAATTCTGTATATTGGTTTTTAGTAATTTTGAAATCCAAAAATAGTGCAAATGCTTCTTCTGGAGAAAATTTATTTTCTTCAGTTGGTGTCGGCATACTTTTTAAAATCCTTTTTGTGCGTCTGGGGCTTGCTTCCACTATTTTATTAATGATAGCAATTTTACTCTTTTTAGTTTTCGATGGTTGAATTTGATGCAGAAATGAATCCTTTATGATGCTACAAGAAACTTCTTCATTGATATGTTTAAGCTTGCGTCTTCGTGATCTTTCACTACAATTATCAATTGGCTTTGCTGGTCGACCACCTTTTCCAGTTTCCGTGGTAGTTACTGATGCCTTTTTAAAATAAGTTTATTTCTTAGCCATTCTTGGTTGCGTAAGTAAAACAATTTCTTGTTTCTGGAACATCGATTGTGCCGTTTTCTTAAAGTATTTAAAAAGTTTTTTATTTTTAATTTATGAATTTTAATTTCTTGTTTCTCGCATATTTTGAAGAATGGATTATTCATTATATGTAAAATAATGTCGTTTTCATCTTTCCGTTCAAAATATATATCAGATAGAACACTATAACTGAATTTAGCCATTGTTTAAACAATAATGAAGAAAAAAAATGAATGCATGGATTAATATACAATTGCTCGAAGTTTCAACATAATTTTTGTTACCTCTTTGAAACATAATATAACAGGTACTTGGTTTTACCAGTTATTTCCATTGGTTTTAAATTTATTTGCAATTTTCAGGTATTTCAGTAATGTAATATTAGATGGCAATAAAATCATTTTTTACCTTTTCCAAATGAATTGCTAGATACCATATAATTTGAGAGTTAACAGCAGGTACTGGTAATAATATAACAGGTACTTGGTTTTACCACTTACTTCCATTGGTTTTAAATTTATTTGCAATTTTCAGGTATTTAAGTTATGTAATATTAGATGGCAATAAAATCATTTTTTACCTTTTCCAAATTAATTGCTAGATACCACATAATTTGGGAGTTCTATTGTCATTTTTGTCAAAATTTTGATACACCCTTCTATGTGGACTAGGTCCAAATATGGGCCAACTTCTCCTAATTTCAACAGAATTATTTTTTGGATCAATAAGAACTCTTGTACAAAATTTCATCAAAATATATGCATAATTGCCACTTTCATATACAAATAACTTCTCAAAAAATATGACGTTCATTTGTACCGAATATCTTACCTTGGGTCAGAAAAATTGCTGTAGCTCAAAAAGTGCAGTCCCGATGCATGGACATGTATATATAGGAATGTAGGGGAGAGTTAGCACTACAAAATAGTAAATTTGTGTTTTGTCTCAGCTTGACTCACAGGAGTTGTGCTCTATGAAGTAGGAAATTTCAGAGAAATTTGACCTTTTTAAAAAAAATATTTAAATTGTTCTGAAAACAGTAGAGCTTCAATTTTTTTTTATCAGTAAAAGAAAATAAGTTAAGTTACAACACAAAATTATTTCGTCCAATCTTGAAAAACAAAAAAGTTATGATCATTTAAACTTTAAAAATTAACTAAAAATATCATAAATTTACTAAATTCTGAAAAAGCCCATTTTGGACCACCCTGTTCTTAGCGAAATAGTTGAAATAGAGTTCTAATTTTTTTGGCTCCCGAGGTTTACTACTGTCTACTTTCATATGAGTCTAATAACTTTAAAATCGGAGAACAAAAACCAAAATTAGTTTTGGCCGCTATCTCAAAATATTGACCACAGTGCGGCGAAGTAAAATAACTAACTCTCTCCTTTTACCACCTGTCTTATCTCTCATCTATCCCCTTCCTAAAGAATGTAGCACGGTTACCAAAATAACTAAATAGGTAATAAAGCCTGAAGTGCTACTTCTCTTTAAAAAAAAAAAAATTAAAGTAAAAAATGGTTGTCGAAAAATCCGTACGAAGAAAGTGTTGCTTATGTTATTTCGTAGTTGAAAAAAAAATGTTGCCAGAAACATATTTTAAGTTTGAAAAACAAGCTGCGAGAAACATTCCGCAAATTCACAAATAAACAGAGTACTACTTCAGCAGCATTATTTCTCATTTATTTCGCAGTAATTTTTTTATATGAAAATGACTTTATTGTATACAACTTCGCATTGAACAAATATTATCTGTTCGGAAGAAGTTATCTTGAGAAAATCCATAGATCTTTTCATTATTTGATAAGAGGTTTCTTACTGTTGATTGTGGAGTCGGTAAATTGGATTACCCCTCCATCAAAAGGAATTATAACCTTGTCATATGGATGCACAACAACATTTAAAGCACTTACTTTTTCCGCCTCTAAACATGTATGAACAGAGAGGATAACTTCTATTAGAGCTTCGTAATGAGACTTAGACATTGGTAGTCTAAACATATATTTAGTAAAAACGTTTGTCGAACTTATAGATAACTACTCCATGTACATAGAACAGCTACAGAAGGATATTGAATCGCTAAGAACTAAACATATCAATGTAAAAGAACTAAATTTTTAAGTTGCTCCTGGACATGCGTCTGTTATCGTATGCATTAAGTTAAGATGTTGCATCAAAACTGGAGTGGTTAAATTGAATTTTTCTTTTCTGATGGCTCTTAACACCCGTTAGAATGTTTAAACTAATTGAACATACGCATATGCATCTTGTTAAACATAGTTTTTGATAGGAAATCAGTTTATATATTTTGGTCAAGCTAATTTATGTTGTGTATTTACGTAGGCTAGTTATAAGTATCACAAAGATCTATTGTATGTGGTACATTTGTCCTTGAAAGTAATTCTCATTGCAAATGAGAAACATATGGAAGTAATTAAAGCATTTATGATAAGAAATGAATAATATATTATATTTAATGTTTTGATCGGTAGTATTAAGCTGGAACAATAATAAATAAAATCAGTGTCTTACATACATTCAAGAGGTAAAGATTGTGTTCATTCTCAATTTTGTAACAACGTTGCATAAAAATACTTTGCATTTAAAAATAGCTTTTAATTATGATACCATTGATTCTTATTGTAAAAAATTAAAAATATATTCTTATAAAAAAATAGTGTTTAGAAAAAAGTGAAACAATACAGACATTGATTTTTTATTTTAATTTACGTGTTTTAATTGCTTCACATATTATTTAAGATTACAATTTGCGATAAATGTATTTTTAAACTTTTCTTCAGAGTTCTCCAATTACTTTACCGAAATTTGTTATTACTAGGTGGAAAGAATTCAGCCAGCATCAAGGGTAGAACAAATAACAACTATGTTAATAAATAATTATTCATATTCTATACAACATAATTAAAACATCTGAATGATATTTACTAAAAACATTTTTTATATTTCAGAGTAGGACGTTCTATTACTCCACCAAATGCATTAGTCAGTCCAGCAACAAATTCAACTATGCCTACGGCTGCGGCTGTAGCGGCTGCTGCAGCAACTGCAAAAATACAAGCCTTAGATGCAGTAGCGAGTAACGCTGTTCTTGGTTTAGCATCCGCTTCACCTTCGCTTGGAATATCACCACTCACCGCTAAAGTACCTACTTTGCCCCTTCCCACACCTGGAAATAGTTTTCATTCAGCAATTACTTTGCCCAACGCAGCTTCGCTTATATCGTCAGGCATGTTCCAACCTCCAAGTATAACTTCAAATATTATAACGCCTTCGGCCTTACAAGTGGTTTCTACCCAAACAAATTCTGCTGCAAAACCAATAGTAGTTCCAAATTCTAATGTACCAGTTCCAATCATTGCTAAATTAACTGCCGGTATAACGGACGTTAATCCGTTAACAACAATTTCTCACTCAGTTGTAGCATTAGCCTCTACAGATGTCCCAGCTTTGCCTAGTGTCATACATAATGAATCAGATAAAAGGGCAACCCATGATAAGCAACAAGAAGAGTCAAAGATAATAGTAGATGAAGGTGAAATGCAAACCTTGCAACAACAAGAAAGCATGTCCATTAAAGGACAAAGTGCTCGACAATTTGTAATGCAACGTCTAATGAGGCCACAAGAGTCAAGAGTTATTATTCTGCGTAACATGGTTGGGCCAGAAGATGTTGACGAAACACTAAAAGAGGAAATTCAGGAAGAATGTACTAAATTTGGAAATGTCAGTCGAGTAATTATATTTAACGAAATTCAAACAGAAAACGAAGACGATGACGAAGCGGAGGTTATCGTTAAGATTTTTGTTGAATTTTCAACAATAGCTGAAGCTATGCGCGGTAAAGATGCCTTACATGGACGTTTTTTTGGAGGTCGTCGAGTAACAGCAGAACTATATGATCAATCACTCTTCGATCACGGTGACTTGTCTGGTTAATATTACTGGTTGAGTCGAAATAATACTTATTTAACTGTATTAACATATATCAATAAATAAATTTACTTTTTTTAGTATATGCAGCCAAATTCAATTAAATAGAAAGCAGGCCGAATAAAAGCTATCAAAATTAAAATCTACGGGAAAGGTTGTGTATTATTTTGAAGTTTTTATTTTGGACAATTTAAAGCTTGTTTGTGTGTGCATAAGAAGTTTTGCTTTAACAAACTTGCAACCATACATCAAGATCGGCCGGATACACATTTTGTATAACACTATTTTGTTTTTTAGCCTAACCCCTGACCTCCGAAACTACACTTAATTGACTTGTCACATATGTATTTAAAATGGCTTCTATTACCACAACTAAAGTTTAAAGTTCTTCGAACGACGGGCTTGGACAACATTTTAAATCAGCAGTGTTTTTGCAGATTTGACAGCCTCCTCCCAAAGTCTACCAAGGTGTGGAGGCCTGAGGGGAATGAAAAAAAATTCTAAACTATTCGTTGAACAATATGTTCTAATGTCAGCCACATTTTTATCGTAGTGCAGTTTTTCTTTTAAATCTTTAAGCTGACTAAGGGCGCCAGCAAAATTTGTTGGATTATCGCAAAAAATGCATTGAGGTAGGCCACGTTGACTTACGAAGCGTTTTAAGGAAAGTATGAAGTTGTTGGTCGAAATATCTGATGCCAGTTCAAAATGAGTTGCCTTCTTACTAAAACAAACAAAAACAGAAATGTAGCTTTTTCACGAATTCGATATGAAGTCAGAAATGGGCCACAAAAATCGACACCAGTTACTACGAATGGTCGTTGAGCTCTAAGACGATCAACTGGTAGGTTACCCATTATCTGGCCAATCAATTTTGGTTTATAGTGGAAGCAATCGGTACAATTATGAACCAATTTTCGAACCACTTCTCTTACGTTTATTATTCATATTTTTTGTCGAAGAATACCAATAAGCATCTTTGCGCCAGCATGTAAATGAAGTCGATTTAAGTGATCGATGTAAAGTTAAAAAAACCTTGATCTTTTTGTAATAACGTAGGAAAGCGAGCTTTTGATAGGCGTCTACTGACTCGAATTATATTGAATATGTTGTTATTTATGTTAATGTGATGTATAAATTGAGCTAAGTTTTTGAATACGTGGTTGAACCGGGCCGTTGTTTAGAAGTTTTTGTTTTTCTGAAGCAAATTCTGTATTTTGGATATGCGAAATTATTCTCCAAAAAGTATTTTCTAGTTTATCGGGTATAAGGTGAATAATATCTTTGACCTTTAAAGACAGATCTGCTTTGTGTCTTGTATTTTAAACCAAGTTCGACTAAGTAATACTGCAGCACATAGCTCAAGACGAGGCAAAGACTGGACCTTGATAGAAGCCACTTTCGATTTGGCAAATAACAAAGCTGATTTTTAACTACAACTGCAACACGATAGTACAACCAGCACCCAAGCGTAACGAGGTACCTTCATGTATTTTAAACCAAGTTCGACTAAGTAATACTGCAGCACACAGCTCAAGACGAGGCAAAGACTGGGCCTTGATAGGAGCCACCTTCGATTTGCAAATAACAAAGCTGATTTTTAACTACAACTGCAACACGATAGTACAAGCAACAGTGTAACGAGGTACCTTCATGTAACGAATATGTTCAAAATCATCTAATTTTGAGCCACATATTTGCTGAGTTTAGAGTGAGGGAATCATCCCAACCAATGTTTCGGACCCACAACTCTTGAGGAAGAATTTTACATAGAACGACTATAGGGCTTAGAAGACCAAGTATTTAAAAAATTTTGGCTACATTTGACTTAATGGAGCGTTTTGGAGGTGTCCGCATAGCCGACAGAGTGCACCGAAACAAAAATATATCCTGGCTAGGATCCCAGGCCATCCCAAGTGTCGTCTTCAGAGCTTTTAATCGCAACTTCTTTGTTATCGTTGATAAAGTCCGGGCAATTACTGTACCACTTTGTAAGCTGAAGACCATGAGTGTTTAAAACTTTTATAATTTTAGCTTTTTTAACTTCTAACATCTCTAGACTATCAGCGCCAGTGAGAACATCATCGACATATAAATTCTCACGAAGAACCTTTGAACGGAAAAGTTGACCTGTGTTGATCAGTTATAAAGAACAAACTTCTGATCTCTAAAAACGGTGCAGCTGAGAGCCCATATGTAACGGTGCTCAGATAATACACGCTAAGTTCATCCTGTGTGTTAGATCTCCAAAAAATCAGTTGAAATTTACGATCACGATCGTCAACTAGAATATATTAGCAGTCGGATCGAATCTATTCAATCGACCAACCATGAGTATATTATTCAAAGAATAATTCGAAGTTGTTCGAGCTGACCCATCAAAAACAACGCTTGAATACACAATGATGAGCTATGATATAATGGTGACGAGATATAGGGCAACTGTAATACGCTTTCTACACTTTCTGTTGAAGAATCGATAGTCAAATTACAAGTAGCTGGTGACGAGTTTTGCTGTTCGCTGAAAAAGACAATCAATTTTTAATGGAATCATAAGTTTTATCAAAGTTTTTTCGAACTACAAATTGTTTATTTTATTGTCACAAATGAGCTAATTGAATATCTAATTGCATAAGCAGAAATCAATTAGGTTTCTAATTGTAAAGGTAAACCATTTTTTTTTGCTGATGGCAACTAATTGCAATTAGTTTTACCATTGAATAAAAATTTCAGTTATCTAATAGGGGTTAGTTGAACTAATTCTAATTGTTTGATGAATTAGGGAATATAAACCAATTGCATCAATTTCTAATTCTAATGGAATTCAACTGTACGGTTTTATTTATGTATTTAAAAAAATGTAATGAATGAACCAAAAAATATTGTTCAAAATTCGAATTTATTTGTTTCAACAAAAAACAGCAGTATTTAAAGTTGGCTCAAGGAACTTTTCAAAAGAATAAATGCAACTTTACCACGAGCGGCTATGTTGCAAGTGCTTTAAACCATTTTTACACAAATATTTTTTATTTGTTGCGGCTCTACGGGCCTAAAGTTCCTCTCACACTTTTTTTATATATTTCTTTTATTTATTTAAAAACACTTTAACACCACTGTCCTGTCACGGTCGCCAAAAATTATCGCGTAAAAAAATTAGCTACTTAAAAATTAATTATTCAAAAGGAAGATTTACATAATATTCGTGATTCTTTATGAACTTAAATTTAAAAACTAAAATTAAAATGTAGATATTTGGGCTACAAAAATTTATGTTTTATATAATGCAACAAAATCATTAAAAAGTATTAATGCATGTAAAAATTTATATTAACATCAATGTAGCGAATAAAATAACGAAGGGATTAACAAACAAATCAAGAGATTAACAAATAGTTGGCACTATCATCAGTGATTTGCACTTCGCTTTAGAGATTTGTTGTATGAGTTTTAGTTTGAGTTTTAACATTGTTAACTTTAGTTTTCTATTTGTTGAAATACTTTTGGCTCGATATTAGAGCCTGCTGCATTCTCTTGACTATTGCCTTTGATACTTTCCTGCAATATATGAAAGCACTGTCGTCAGCATAAAAAGCTGCTTCTTGATTTATGCGAATGTTTATATCCAAGATATATAATGAATATAGTTTTAGAGAGAGAACGGACCCTTGCACAGTGGTTCAAGTTTCTAAGAAAGGCGGTCATACGTATTTTACTAAATTATATTCATCAAAATTAATATAAATAGTTATGTGCCAATTAGGTTAAAAAAAGATAAAAAAGGCTTTTAATATTATATTATAATAATTTATTTACCAAAAATTTTATTTATTTATTAAAGAAAAAATAATAAATTTTATAATGGCAATTTAATACAACTTTTGTTCATTATTTAAAAAAACGTAACATACGCAAAGCCTCAGGTGATAGCATAGACTTCTTCTTTTGTGGTAATTTACGTAAAGAAGGAATCAACGGATCGGAATTTAGAAGAAGTCTATGCAAACGGTCAGTGTTAATGACAACTTGAGACATTTGTCGCGTGTTGTCTCGTCTGAATTGCTTAAATAATTTATTACAAGATTCAGCGGCTTCTTCAGAGACCTCGCCTAGGGAAACTAGACAGTGATCAACTACTTCCGATCCTTGAATTAATACTTTTTGAACTGAAGTAGGCAAATTATACCATGGATACGTACTAATAAGCATTCGCGCGGTTCCTAACGAATAATCTCTAATTCTACACTATTTTGTATCCCGACGAAAGGCATTGCAAAAGATGATGACACCGATCAATAACTGCTTAATCTAAGCCAGTTATTTCCGCTGATATAGCTGAATTCAAAAAACCGTTCTTGCAGTGTTTCCGTCATTGGATGTGCCACTTCTGCCACTTTGAGTTCGACAATTAAACCTAATCGTGTTCTAAAGTGCTGCTGAACATATAGTTTTTTCCTGTGCAAAAAGCTCCTTTTCATCTGTTGAACGAGCCTGCCACTTTTTAAAATCTAATCAGTAAGGTAAATGTAAAAAAAGTAAGATAAATGTAATATCTAGCAGTATCAATAACGGATTTACTTAAACACATGTCAATATCATTCATTTCTTTTGGTGCTCCACCACAAATATAGCATCTACTACACGCTGTGTTCCTTAAAGCACTACAGAATTTACCATCAACCATGGTTAATTGTAATGAATGTACAACTTTTATTTCATTGTTGTTGATGTTAAAAATGGATGGTTGTAAATTGCTAATTTTATTTTTAAAAAAGGCTTCTTCTGGCACAGAAAGATCTTCTGTTTCTTTAGCAAACTGAAATCGAATAGGTTAACAAAACTTAGTGGAAGAAGGGCGTGGGTTTTTCCATATAATTTGGTCTGGATCGGAAATACTTGATGTACATATTAAACGAAGTGGACAATATGAAGTAACAAATAAGGAATTATCTTGTACACTGGAATCTGAAAATGCCTGTTTATATTCACTGTGCCCCGTACTTCCGTCAAAGCCCTATTTACCAATCAAAACAAACTCTTTACTAATGTCAACATTACTGAGGACATCATTTTGATTTTCTAGTTTACGGAAAGTTGTATTATCTAGCAAATTTTGTAACTCTATTTCGGCAGATGATTCCGTGATATGTTCCTCTGGTGGATAACACTGTTTGTTAGCCTCCAACACTTTATGATAAGATGGCAATGCATTTGGTAATTTTGAATTAATAAACTCCTTTAGTACTAAATGCTGGTGTTTTGTTAATTTAGCCTCAATTATAAGTGATAATATTTCATTTGTACTAAATTTCACACAAGAGGTGTTAGATCGGCTAGAATCACTCAACAAATAGTTCATCGCGGATTCATCTACATCAACTAACTTAGCTAACCTGCGGAGTTTTGTTCTCTTACTGCAGTCCATGATCTCCTTTCTATGTAGTGCACTTTTGGAAGGCTGGTTACTCTGCAGGCTTTAGAGTATGTTTGCTGACTATCGCAGATTGTTCACAAACTTCGATTTCACCAAGCTATTCACTATATTTAGTGACCATACGCAACCGTGATCGATCAACTTGTTTCCAATAGGTAACTAATCTCTTAAAAAGGTTGATTATTTTAAGACTTCCAATGTTTAAATGTTCCGCATCTGGTAGTTACTCCGTTAAATTGTGAACTACACGATTTTGCCGCTCACTTTCAGTCGAACTTTCCTTAATCGACAGCTAAGTATCCAGCACAAGCATTCTTGAGAAAGAACACTTATGACCAGCACCTTAATTAAATATGTTTAACATGTTTTGGTTAAGAAAGTAAAAAAAAACATAATAATAACGGTACAAACCTTCAACTTGAATATCCATTGTAAAACAATAAGATACAAATAATATATTCTTTAAAAAAAAAAAAAAAAAAACTATAAAAACACTAAAACTATGTATATATAGTTTATTAGCCCTGCTGATCAACTGTTCGTTGAGTTGCGATTTTATGCTGATTTGATTAATACAACTATTTAATTTGTTTGATTTTTAGTTTCAATTTTATCGGGCTTCCAAAATTGTGAAGAAATAAAATAATAAATAAATCGTACACATGAACTATGCAGTAGGCAACAAACAGCAAAAAATATGTATGTGCTACGAATCTTGTCGTACAGACGAAGGCCCTCTGTACCATGCACATTCGCGAACAAAATTTTTTAAATTAAAAGTACAGATGGAGAGTAACATTTTGATATGTAACTTGAAAGCGTCATAAGACGGCAACATAGTTAATACCTTAAGGGGGAAAAAAAAGACGTCGTAAAAATATACGTGAAAAATGATTTGTCGTAAAACCGCTATCCGCAAAATACGTTTTGCTTAAAAAATGATTTATTACATAATGATAACGGTAATTATCTTCAACTTAAATGTCCATTGTAAAACAATAAGTCAAATATATTTTTTTCTTTGAAAAACACTCACTAGAAATTAACTTTATTACTGCTGAAAAAGATAAGGAAAGTTGTTTTGATTTGTTCACTTCCGATGCACAAAAGTTAATGTAAAAAACAACTGATTGCAAATATTTTTGCATGTTTTAGTAGTACCACTAATAGTTAGTATCAGAGCGAACTAACGGTGAAAAAATCTAACATCGTCATTTGACCACTATGTGCTACTACTGAACCACTGTGCCTTGTGGTAAACCTGCTGGTATTTGCCTTTCACTAGAATAACTAATATTGAAGCAGACGACAAATGGTCTATTATTTAAAAAAAATTTTACTATTTTTTGTGAATAAATAGGAAAATTAAAAATATTTAGTTTGAACAACAAACATATGCCAGTAGAATCAAATGCCTTTTCAATATCAAGGAATATAACTCCAGTACTTTTGCGTTGACTTTATTATTTTTAATAAACTTAATTACCCTTTTTAATTTATGAATAGTAGAGTGTTCTTTACGGAATCTAAACTGTTGGTCAATAATAATGATCTTTACATTTGAAAAATCCTCTAAGCTTTTGAGAATGATTTTTTCAAATGCATCAGCAATTACAGTAGCTTTATATGCACCAGTTTTTAAAACGTCGCCTTTAAATCAGAAAGCGGTAAATTCCTGCCTTTAAGTGCTTCGGTAAGCTTCCAAAACTTTTTAGAGACGGTAGTCAACTAAAAAATAAATCATGACCAAGACTCATATCTATCCCTATTTATGTGGAAATTTAAAAGGCTGTTCCACTGCTTTAAAATACTAATTAATTGGGTTCTATAGTTTAATCTTTACATCTCTGCAATTCACGCCTATATTTATTTCTTTGCAGTATTAACATTTTAGCTGCATTTGAGATATATCTTTGCCATGAATTTTTTGGACCAACTGGAATCAGATTGCCAGATTGGTTTAGTGCCATATCTACTATGTTATTAGTGTTATCATCGACTTGATCAATGCCGTGACGCATAATCTCATCTCTACCAAGTCTCTGTTAACTGGCCAATCAGCTTGATTGTACAATGGAGCAGAAATTGTATTTAATTGAAAATGTCCACTGATAAAACATAAAATTGGAACATGGTCTGAACTTAAAATATTTAAATGGGATTCTAATGCCGATAAAGGTGCACAGCAGTTTGATAGCAAAATGCCTACTCTACCTAGTGAAACAGTCTGGCTAATATAGTTAATAGTTAGATAAAAGACAATGAATGGTGTCGATTCTCAAAAACGCGCCGTTTAAATTTAAATTTAATGGAAAACGAAAAAAAGAGGTGATCATTGTTTTTGTTTTTTTTTTTTTTTCATTGCAAAAATTAAATAAACGCGAGAATTTTACATGAGGAGTTTAGTCTGTCAAAAACTCGATATTTTGTATTAAAAACACAAGCAAATGTAGACATTTATTTAACATTTGCTTTTGTTTTCCTTGTAAAGTTTCACTTCACCAGCGCGTTTTTTAGAATTGACGCCAATTTTCATAAAGTACTTTACCAGCAGAGTTGTTGGAAACATAGTTCCAACGGGTGTGAAGTATAAAAAAGTAATTTAAGGTATTAGTTAGTAAATTTAAGTCAGATCTGGAGTTTGTAGTGTACATTGGGTTATACGCAGAAAAAATAACTGATCGTCTATTTATTTATATTTTATATTTATTTTTATATTTATTTATATTTTCTTAATTTTATATGTTTTAATTTTAGGTAATAACTTTTGATCTATAATACTTTTTACTGCTATGAGTACACCTCCTCCGTGAGTTGGTCGGTCTTCTCTGTATATTTCGTAGCCTTTAAGTTGAAGTTAATGATGCGGTTTAAAAATGTTTCGTTGAATTATATATCATATTTAAGCATCATATCCAATACTCTTAATTTGTCAAACTTGTTTTTACATCAACAGCATTGGAGAAAATTTCCATTAGTCTTTTGTTGCAAATGCTTTAATTAAGAATAGTACCTTGATTTTCAAAACTTGATAACTTAGGATAGTTTGCTTCAACAACGTTTAAACTTATGTAAATTGGTTGCGTATTAGACATTCCAGATATTGCATTTGCCGTTACACGCCGGCGTATTTCCAAATATTCTTCACGACAAGAGTACTTTGGGTCACTAGCTCTATGGTTAACATTTCTCAGATTCTCTTTAGTGCAGCTTTAGCATATGTACACTACACTTCGATCTTTAATGGCTTTGTTTTATGTGCAAACAGAAAAATCGTGATAACCTGCACCTGCCGTGCATATGCTAAAGTTCCTAGCACCATGACCATACATTGAACATTTGGCGCATTGGGCAGGGCCTTTATTTCCACGAAATGGTATTTTCCAACAAACAGATGTATAAAAAAATAGCTAATATTCATTATTTCGTGTTTTGAAACATGTTGAACCCCAAACTCGATTATTTAATACGCGTCATCCTCATTATATCGTTCGGTTGTAATTTCCTTTACACTTACCGGCCTTTGTTTTTTTGAGTTGAGAATTCGTATAGAACTAGAAAAACGTATATTTAAAAAATATGTATTCTTTATAGTGACTACTGTAGTACGATTCACTATGCTTTTTAAACCACAATTGTTTCGTTTAAAAATGTTCCCCACAAAATTAACCATTTTGCTATTCACTAACACTTTAAACGATATCTATTGGTGTTTAAAGCAAGCTGCTTCAGTCAGCTGTTATTTTTAGCAAAACAATTGTCGTTTATAAACAGCAGCATTTTTTGTGTGGTTTAATCTGTTTAAAAAAGTGTTTGTCTATTATGTATATGTATTGCTTTTATACCATTTTATTTATATGCCTCTTTTATTAAATAAAACCCTTTTTAATGATTTTGTGAAATAAAACAACTTTATTCATTTATTTATTTATTATTGAAAAAAAAGTACAGTGGCACTGGATAACGTTAAAAAATTAAAAATTAAATAAAAAGATAAAGCATTCAATGAAATAAAAAAAAAAAAAAAAATAATAAAGTACAAAGCAAAAAATTCATTAAACAATAATTAAAATAAAAAAAGCCACTGGTTGACCACTTTAACCACCCCACCAAGACTATTTAGCTTTTCGGACAATTCGCTCCACTTCTTGTCGCACTCCAATTTTCCATGGAGCTTTTTAAATTTACCGCTAGCAAGTCCTATTCTACTTGAAAATTTAAAAGCATTTACTAAATGAATAAAATATATTATCATTTTCTACTTACTTTGCAGAAAACTATTTAAAATTTATTAATCACAAGGTTTTTGTTTTGTTTTTTTTTGTATTATTCTTTGTCATTTTCTCCTATTTTAACATTTCTATTGGCAGAGTTGCCGTATAATATTAATTTGAATAGAGAGAAATATAAAACTGTTAACCATGGTTATAAATAAGTTAGTGAATCTCATAGTGGTTAGTGCAAACAATAAAATGTGTGGTTAAAGTTAACACCTTTTAAAGTGTTAAAAGTTAGTGAATCGCACTACTGGTTACTTATATAAAGATTATAAAATGATTATTCAAGCATTCACAAATTTAAATTTATATCTTAGATTCATTTTAATCTACATTTGATACTAAAGACATTAAGCTTTGAAGCTTTAGTGAGAAAATCTGTTACCATGTTAGCAGAGCCTACGCATTCCAAAAATATCTCGTTATTTTCTTGTAGACCTTGGCAAGTTCTCGTTGTAAACGTTGTATCTAAATGCAGTTTCGAATTGCTGATGCCATAGCCGTATACTCCGCCTCAGATGAGAAGAGAGCAATGGTTTGTCGTCTTTGTGTACACCAAGAATATGTACCACCTTGTAAGGTAAACATATATCCCGTGGTTAACCGCCTGAAATCGACATCACTTGCCCAGTTTGTATCACAAAAACTAACCAGGCTGCGCGGCTCAGCACTATGTGTTAAACCTTTATCGAGTGTACCCTTTAAACACCTCATGACTCTTGACAGCAGCCTAATGTGATTTGCCAGGATTTGCACTGAATCGGCTTAACAATATTACGAAACAGCTTATGTCAGGTCGAGTGATTTGAGCTGCAAACAGAAGACATCCTACAGCCTGCATATAAAGGACCTTCGACATTTCTGATGTTAAATTTTGACCAACTTCCATTGGAGTCGATACTGGCTTGCGGTCACTCATAGAAAAATGATTTACAGTACAGAAAACGCTTCACCCAAATCTTTCATTCTGAAGCGATTAGCTAAACTATTTTTAAGCTTATTTATAAGGCTTAAATCGTTGCAAAATACATATCGTCTACATATATGGATACATACATCATAGTGTTGCCTTTGTTTGATACATTAGTAGACACATTAATCAACTTCACTACGCTGCAAACCAAAATTTAGTAGCACTTCATTAAGTTTTTTGTTCCATGCGCGGCTAGATTGCTTTAATTCATAGAGTAATTTTTTTAAACAACAAGCTCTAACGCTACCGTCATCCAAGCCTTCCGGTGCACCATAAAAATCTGCTCTTTGAAATCACCATTAAGAAAGGCTGTTACCGCGTCTAGCTGGTAAATCATGAGCTTCTGCCTTGCTGCCAATGCAAGCAAGTAACGTAGTTATGTATAACGTACTACGGGTGCAAAAGTCTGTTCGTAGTTGATATCGTTCTGTTGACTGCAATCTTTAATAACTAACTTTGCTTTATGGCATATTTCGTCGCCATTTGCCTTGACCTCAGTTTTAAAAACCCACTCTTGATGGACTATTTCCCTTTTGGAAAATCAGTTAAGAACCCGGTATTATTTGCTTTTAGGGATTCTATTTCCGAAATCATTGCTGCTTTCCATGAATTTGATTCTTTTAAAATAATTGCATCTTCATAATTTGTAGGGGCATACTATTTTTCATCGAATTCACATTGTGTAGCACACAAATTATGTGTTTGTTTGAGTCTGATTAATATTCGGATATGTTCATTCGCTTATTTAATATTTTCAACACTGCTACTTTCTCTGTCTTCGCTAACGCCGCTGCTACTGCCTCTGCTGTCTCTATTACCGCTGCTATCGTATATGTCTCAACCTCTTCTTCGAAACCCATATAATCTTCTGTAGTTAACAATTCCATACTATCTTTTTTCTCTGAATTGGCAACTTTTTGCTCAACACAAATGTCATCTACAGGAAAATTACAATTAGTAGATGCATTCTTTATGACACATACCTTTTCATTATTTTTTTTTATGAAAACTACATCTCTGATGATCATAACTTTTTAAATAGGTTCTTGCAGCATATGCGCTTTACTTTCATTACTATACTACATCAAAATCTATTTTACTAACTTCGCATTTAATTTTCCGCGTGTCTGTCTGGGTATATGCACGAATGCCAGGCACCCAAATACTCGGACATGTGTAATATTGGGTTTTTTACCCGACCATAATTCCTCCGGCCTTTTATTATTACCACGGCATGGTACAAGGTTAATTAAGTATGCTGATGTCATTGCCGCTTCTGCCCAATAAAAATCAGCTAAACCTGCATCCAACAACATATGTCTTACGCGTTCTATAATTGTATTATTGATACGCCAAGCAACACCGTTCTGCTGTGGAGTGTAGGGCGCTGTTTTTTGATTATGTATTCTACAATCTGTTAGGTAGTCTTCAAACTTTTTGGTGCTATATTCGGTGCCGTTATCGGTGCGTAAATTTTGATTTTTTGTCGCATTGTTTTTCTACAAGTTTTTTTAAATAAATGAATTGCCTAAAAACTTTAGATCTGTGTTTTATTGGAACAACAAAAACCTTTCGTGAGTTATCAAAAAACATTTGCCAGAAAAGAAAACCTCTTGAACGGGTCCAATTACGAACGAATGCACAATTTGCGATGACCAGAATCACTGAATTGTACCCGTGTTTGCTTGCCCTTTATACAAATTACACAATTTTCGTTCAAAGCATTGTCATCACAATGTGTGTTAGATGAACTTGTAATTTTTAAATTATAATCACAGATATGAGCAAATCTTCTGTTCCACAATTCAAATTCGCTTAAAGCAAATAACACGTTTTCATTTTTTTATTCACAATACAGTGCAGTTTGTACAAATTGTTAAAAGCTTTTGCCGGATTATTATGTGAAGAAAATTTATATCCGTGCAAAAATTGTATTATCTTCTATTTAAAGTGTAAAAAAAAGTATATTAAAAGCAAATTTAGTTGTTAAAGGCGGACTAATAAACTATATCTTCGAAATTTCAACTGCTGATCAGTTAATTAAACATATTATTCATAATATTATTTATTCTGTGAACATAACCTTTAACATCAATTATTTGCAAAATATTTTTACATCATGGTGCTCAAATGTGGATTATGTTCATCCACCTGTAAAAAGGAGGATTCCATCGTTTGTGTAATATGTAATACGTATCAGCATCTTAACTGTGTTATTAAATAAACGCCACATTTAAGTAAAACTGCAACGGATTGTATTGTTAAAACTAAGCCTGGCTTCTCTTTTGGATGTATTGTCTTATGTCTTAATGCTGCCTCTTCTACAAATCCAGTGTCTACAAAAATCGAATCTGTGGAAAGATAGTTGATGGATTTAACTAACATAATTAAGGAAAGTGTTACATCACAGTTAAGTGATATTAAATCTGAACTTGCTGAGTCATTCGAAAATAGCAAAAAAACAGAAAAGAGAAAAAACTAGCACTAAATTGGTAAAGTTAAAGGGCGAAAACAATTTCCTTCGTAGACAATTGAATAGAACCGATATGTCAGTGGGCTTTCTTCTAATCTACAAACCCTTGAACTATATTCAACTGCTATAGCCAAGCATGCAATGTTGATATTGCGGAGTGGGATATCAACTTTTGTGTATGGATTCGTAACAAATCAGCAGTATTAGTCAAATTTAATAACATTTAATAACTCAATCATGAAAAATTATAGAGCCAATTATAATTTGAATTTAAAAGATGTGACACAGACTGACATTGATAAAAGAATATTCCTAAATAACGATCTTACTCCTGTTGAAGCTAAGATTCACTATTTATGTCGTACTAAGCTGAAATCCAACGAGATTAAAAGTTATGATTTATTAATCATTTTCATTTCGAAAACCTTATTCTCACTTTTTTGTTTTCTTTTATGTATTTAAATTTATTTTTCCATTTCTTTTTAATTGTAATTCCTCTTCGTTTTTTATTTCTTGTTTTGTTATGTTTTCTACGTTTAAACATTTCTTAGCAATAAATAAAAACAAAGTATAAAATTATACCTATAAATATATAAAATAATATGTGCATACTATTTGATGCAAATTACATTCCCAGCAAACAACGTGAAGTTAGAGAAAATGGCTCATGGATAGAATATAGAATAGATATAGTATTTTTATGATGTTCAGGTTAAATATTTTATTATTTTTTGCTTTTAAACTTAAATTTTTTTCTCTTTCTTTAAAGGATACCGATTGTATGTCTAGCACCTTAATCAGTTTATATAATTATATAAAGATTACTATACTTTATATAAGATTACAATACTTTTTTTTATACATCTATCTGCTGCAAGTAAACATTACAATTATTTGCATGGAATTTTTTCGTTATTTTTCGTTAATTTTCGTTATGTTATATTTATACGATTTAAATTTTATAATTATGGGGATTTTATTTTGCACAAATATTAAACTTTTTATGGATATATGCTTGATAATTTAGGACCTTTGGTGTCTTGCAGTGCAATGTTAAATTCTGTTTTAAATGATGGTAACTTAAATATCTGTAATTTCAACGTATAGTCCCAAGAAATAATTCTGTAAAATTTCATAAGATAAAAAATATCTTCGAAGATACTAAATATGGCACCATAGGTATTAGAGAAACTTGGTTGAAAATAATGTGTTTGACAAAACAATTCACAATAATGGTTTTAATATTTTTAGAAATGATCGGTGTTGGTCGCGTGCAGGTGGAGTTTGTCTATATGTATCTAACAGATATAGAGTTCGTGTGGTCAGTAATTTTTTTTTTTTTAAGGTACTGTAGAAACTCTTTTTGTTGAAATATGCCTTAACGAAGCTAAGATATTGGTAGAGATTATTTATTTGCCTCACGGTAATTTTTCGTGTTGTGAAGACGTTATGATTGATTTGACTAGTAGATATGATAACTTTATTATAATGGGAGATTTCAATACAGATCTTTTTACGAGTTCTGCAATGGTTAGGAACTTTTGTTCTAGTGCAAAACTTGACCATCATCAATAACAGCTTATCTACCCACATTGATGAGTTCCACAGCTTTTCTTCTTTAATCGATTACTTTTTTGTTTCTAACATAAAACCATAAATCCCAATATTATTTTCCAGCATTAAACTCCAACCATGCAATTATTTCACTTTCTTATGAAATAAAAAGCAAACCACCTGCTAGTGAACTTTGGTATAGGGACTACTCTTCAGTCAATTTTGATCAATGTATTTTTCAACTTGACCAATCTAATTTTTCAAATGTTTTTTATACTAATAATGTTGATGAACAATTAGAAATTTTCAATAACATTATTACTGAAACTTTTAATTCCAATGTTCCACTAAAAAGATATTTTCCAGAAAAAAGTGGCAAATGGATGGATTATGATGAAATACGCATTGCTAAGATTAATCGTAATCTTGCTTGGCGAGCGTATTGTAGTAATAATACAACCAACAAATGTGAAATTTATTGCAAGTATAGGAATAATTTAAAATCAATAATTAGACGTAAAAGAAGATTGCATAGTATCCAATATTTTGAGAACTGTTCACAATCCCAATTTTGGAGGAAGTTGAGATCAGAAGGTGTTTTAGGAGTCGATCAAGTAGAAAACATTATTGATGTAGATGAGTTCAATAGCCAATCTGTGCTTTCGCCATCCCAGAACCTTTTTAATCCAATAAGTGATTTCAATGATAACAATTCATTATCTTTTAGGAATGTTACTGAATATGAAGTATTTGAAGCCTTAAATAGCATTAAATCTAACGCAATTGGCCCAAATGGCATTCCTCAAACTAATTTTTCCATATATAACAAAATATTTTACATATAGAATTAACTCTGTTATCACATATTCGGTATTTCCAAAACTATGGAAAATCGGCAGGATTATACCAGTTCCTAAAATTAAAACACCCCGTTCTACTTTGGATTATCGGCCAATTAGCATTTTAAACTCTAGCTCTAAAGTTTTGAGAAATTTTATTAAAACAACAAATACAGGACCATCTTAGTTTTGGAAATTTCATAAATTCCTATCAATCTGGATATAAAAAAGGTTATAACACAACTGGTCTAGTCCTTGATATTACAGAAAATGTAAGACGTAATTTGGATAAATCGTACAATTCTCTTCTCATATCACTGGATTTGACAAAAGCTTTTGATTCTCTAAATCATTATATATTAGGTAAAAAGCTTTGTAATAAGTTTAAATTTAGTTTTTCTTCATGTTCCTTAATCACATCGTTTCTTAGCAGTAGGAAACAGTTTGTAGAATTTAATAATCGAAAATCATCTATTTTGGAACTTTCTAGGGGCGTACCCCAAGGGTCTGTTTTGGGACCGTTACTGTTTGTGATGTACATGAATGATCTATACAATATAATACATTTCTGTAAATGCTACAAATATGCCGATGATATTCAATTGTTGGCTGATGACAGTGGCCTGGGCTTAGATTATTTTACTAATAGTATTAATTCTGAATTAAGTCACATTTAAGTTTGGTTTGAGTCTAATTGTTTAACTCTAAACCCCTCTAAGTCCAAAGCATTGTTGTTTTCTCATAATTCAATACTTCCTTCGATTTTAATTAGAAATGAACCTTTATTATTTGTGTCAAATCATAAGCTTTTAGGCATTTATTTGGATACAAAACTTGATTTTAACTGTCACGCCAACAATATTATTTCAAGGGTATCTTTTATATTGAGAAAGTTATACAATTTAGGTATTTTTCTTCCAGTAGACGTGAGAAAACGAGTTACAATATCACTGTGTCTTCCCGTGTTTATGTATGGAACGGAAATATTTTCAGGTATTTCTGAACAAAATATGACAAAGCTTCGTCTTTGTTTTAATAGAGTCGTGCGTTTTATATATGGCCTTAGTAATAGACACCACATTTCTGCTTATGTAATAAGTACTTTAGGGACAGACTTTCAAAGTTTTATAAATCAACGAATTATTTTACAATTTTACAAGATAATAAAATACAGAAAACCCTTCTATATTGTGCGAAAATTTAATTTCGGTCGTAAAGAATTAATTTTCTTTTATGCCTAAATCACTCAACTTTATTTATGAGCAGATCATTTGTAGTAAGAGTAGCTAGAATTTGGAATAATGAACTTCCATATAAAATACGACACTTTGATAGCTCTATTAAACGATTTAAGAATACCATTAAAACATATTTGTAGAATGCTGCCATGATACTAAATACTTGCCATCTTATCAAGTATGATTTTTGATAAAATTAAGGTTCATTATTTGTGCAAAAGGGCGGGTTATCATTTGATAGTTTATAATATATATTTTATGAATAATATTAATTTTATGGATTTTTTATTATATGTACTATTTAAATATAGTTGCCTTTGCTAATCTGAATTTATTTGGCCTCAAAGGCGTATGATTCATTGAAAAAAAATTAATAAATAAATAAATAAATTACTTATTCGCCATCATTGTTAGAAATTTTACAATGGTCATCTTTAAAGACTACTTAGTGTATTTCATAATCACCTATTACATAAGTTCTTTATATACACTTTATTTTTTATCATTTCACTTTCACTTATATGTAAACATAAACTATTGTTATAACTTTCTCTTACTATTAATAATTAAAGATACCGTTATATTTATTTATAAAGAAGAACTTTTGTAAAGAAAAATTAATATTTGTCTAGCCTTCAAATTGGCTTTTTATTAAAAATTAAATAAACATTCATCTGCTTAGGCATTTAAGCTGCCTTATTCTAAATTTTGACCAGTGGCGTTTCTAAGTGCCGGCAAACTCGGGCAGTTTTTTATTTTAAATAAAAGTGACCAAAACTGTTGAATTACCTGTACACTGCATTATTACCATTTAAAGTCATTTGACTGACAGATAACAAATTGTCTGACATTTTAGGAACTTATTTATTATTTTTTGTTTTTTTTTTTACCTAAGTGCAAAATAACACCTACGTCTCCGGTACACTCAATCGACATTTTCTCATTATTTGCGATAATAACGTGTTTCTCGCGCACTTGCTTTAAATTGCGCAAAATACTTTTAGTATTGGTCATGTGTGACGTTGCCCCCGAGTCAATAAACCATTCTTTAAGGTTGTTGTTTTTTGTTGCAATTAAAGAAGATGACGAAAATAGTGAAGTGGCAAACGAACTTTTTTCCGCGTTTTTATTTTTGGAATGATTGAATTTTATTTTCAATTTAATTTATTTTCTTTGCAATTTAATTTTTACAAAGAAAAACTATTTTTAAATTTAATTTTTACAAAGAAAAATTATTATTAAATTAAAAAATGAACAAAACCAAAAAAAGGAAATTTCAATTGATTTATAAAAATCCAGGGTTCAAGCTCTGACCAATCTCTGATTGGAAAAAAAATACTGGAACAGCATCTATAATAGGGATGGAAAAAAACATCGATGTTTTAAAAATACTCGAAGTATTGTGTCAAACATCGATATAATCCGGTGTTTTTTTTTGCTCCTAAACAATCGGAAAACATCGATGTTTTCTTTCGATGCATCGAAATGACAAATTGTATACAGAACGTGTAGATTGATATATAAACGTGTTCATAGAAATTGGAAAAACAATAAGAGTGAAGATATGTTGTCTAATGAACTTTCAGTTTATTCGAGGACTCCTGTAGGAAGACTGAATAAAAATCCTTTGGATATTTGGAAAGATAATAAATCGCAGTTTCCTAAGCTTTACAAGATCGCTTTAAATATCTTACAATGGTGGGAACATCGGTTCCGTCTGAAAGACTATTTTCATAAGTTGCGCAGGTGATGACTCAGCAAATAAAAAACAGATTGAGAGGTGAAAGACTTGGTAAACTTTTATTTTAAACAGTATTGAAAAAAGTATTAGGAGATGTAAAATAAGCTTAAGATTTTTCGAAAATATTATAATAATAAATAAAAAAACATCAAAACTTCAATAATAAATAATTAAAAAAAAAAACAATCGATGTATAAAACACATCATTGTATTTTATGAAATATCGATGCAACATTAATGTATGATTGCGATGCATCGCATGTAAAAAAACATCAATGTTTTTTTACAGTGTCTATCCCTAATCTAAATTATTGTGAGGAAACAAGTATGAATGATTAAAAATAAAATAAGCATTTCGTGGATGGCTATACCGATGGTGTAGTGAAAACAGCAAAAACAAATGTACAAGACGGGTTGTAGAGAAAAGCAACAAAGAAATGTGTGAATTTCGTCCAACCAAATTAATATTGACTTTTTGGTTATATGGATGTTATTTACACTGTACACAAGTTAAGGTAGATAGATGCGAAGAATATTGATGAGGGACTTGGCGTTCCTGCAAATGCGGCGTTACATACTGCCAGCGTCTAATTTTTCTTGTTTTCTTTGGAAAATGTCCGCGTACATTTGAAAAATAACTTTTCTTTATAAAAGTTAAATTAAAAAATGAACCAAAGCCGAAAAAGTAAATTTTAATTGATTTATGAAAATCACCGGTTCAACCCCTGGCTGGGAAAAAATGTAAAAATAATTAAAAACACGCAAGGCACAGCACTCATCCAACAGTTGATATGATACTGGAACAGCATCTATAATGTTGTGAGAAAACAAGTATGAATAATTAAAAATAAATTCGCACTTCGTGACTATACGGAAGGTGTAGTACAAAATTGCAACAAATATACAAGACATGTTGTAGAGAAGACAACAAAGAAATGCTTTGTGTTGTGTGTGAATTTCGTCCAACCAAATTAATATTGATTAGTTGGTTAAATGGATGATATTTACAATATACGCAACTCAAGGTGATGGATGCGAAGAATGCTGATGATGGATTTGGCGGTCCTGAAAATACGGCATTACATTCTGCAAGCGTCCCATTTTTCTTATTTTCTTTGGAAAACGTCCGCGTACATTTGAAAAATAATTTTTATATATTTTTAAATAGTTGACTTGTGTTAAAAAAATATATTCTTTTTTTGGCTCAAGGTCTAATGTAATAAAAACTTCTTTCCTTTTTTTTTTTTGAAAAATGTAGTTTTTATAACAATTAATTGGATAATTTGTTTTTCAAAAATCAATATTTCGACTAACGTCATTAGTCATTATCAGGGATTTGTAAAATATATATTAAACAATTATCACAAAAACTAATATTGAAAACATATAAACTTTGGTAAACAAACACTTAAACTTTAATTGTTTTATACGGAAATTCATTCATGTGAAATTCTTTGTCACTAATTAATTAAACACAACGAATAAAATTTGAAACCGTGTTCGTTATAACCCGTTTTGGATGTTTTGAATAAAAATTTATCATTCTGCATGATGATATTTGCATTTGATACCCATTAGATTTAAGTAAGTTTCGATGACGTATTACTATAGAACATAAATATGGTAATCTGTTGTCCTTTTCATCTTCCATTGTAAATTGTATGTGCTGATTAAATAAATTTAATTTATTTAATATTTCGCTAACCGATTCTTTTTTAACCACAGCAAAAATATCGTCTAAATATTTGGTAGGAATTTAGGTTTAGAGATCATTTTACTAATTGATTCGTCCAGTAGTTTTTTCATCACAATATCTGCAATTACAGGTGAAGCAGGGGATCCAATAGACATATCTCTAATTTGTTCATAGCATTTAGTATCGTATTTGAGGTACCGGCTATCTTTTATGCAGAAATTATAAAGTCCAGAAATAAATCCTTATGTAAGGAATTGTGTTTTTCTAGTTCACTCCATTTGTCTTGAATTGTTCTTAAGGCTAAGTTAATCGGTATACTTTGAAACAGTGAACTCACGTCACATTCACACCTAACTCATCCAACAGTTGATATGATACTGGAACAGCATCTGTAATGTTGTGAGAAAACAAGTATGAATGATTAAAAAAAAATTCGCACTTCGTGACTATGAGGAAGGTGTAGTACAAAATTGCAACAAATATACAAGACATGTTGTAGAGGAAACAACAAAAAAATGCTTTGAGTTGTGTGTGAATTTCGTCCAACCAAATTAATATTGGTATTAAGTTAATAGGATTTGTTCCGTTAGTAAATATTATACTGTTGTCATACCTTTCGGTAAAGACCGTCGTCACTGGCTGTTTATTTGGTACGTTTGGCAAGCGCTTCCCATGTGAAAAAAATCTTTTTCAAGCCGCGTTTTGATTAGTGCTAGTGAGATAGTGTAAGGTGTTTGTTCCATAGATAATGGTGGGATAAGGTAGTTTTGTCCGTAAGGATGGTGTCTATTTAAATAATGTTATACAGGTAGATTGCCTGGTATATGTCATGCTTATAATTTGAATATTTCAGTTTTTTATTATTGGGTAGGTAAGTGTGACCATCTGTGGGTGTTTTCCGTTTGTAATATTGTTTTAATAATTCTAGTGGTGTACAAATTTGTCAGAGGTTGTATTTACCTGTTCGTTAATAATATCTCCGTTTAACGTGTTTTGTATGTTTCCAGGTTTTCAAGAATCTCCAGTCTTCCTTTTTTTACTAGGATGTATTAATGTCATACATTCATCTATTTCCCTTGGCTCGTGTTCCTGTGTGTTAAGGTGTATTGCTTAGTTGGAGTCCTCTCTTTTCCGTTTATATGATCGTATGTGTTCTGTGAACCTCGTTTTTAATGTTCGTCTAGTTTGTCCTATGGTTGCAGGTGCAAGTAAGTCTCTATACTCCGCTGGTGTTAAATTTATGGGTTTCTTGTCTTTGGTGCTGTCTGTAAACCTTCTTTCTAACAGCCATACCTAAATTAGCGCGTAAGACGCGACGCAAAATAACGCATGGCTTTTAAGCTGAAATGACATCCCTAAATAAAAGCGCAACGTTTTGTTGTGAACAGTAATGTTAACTTATCATTTTTAATAAAACTCTATAAAATTGAATGCAAAACAGTGATAAAAACGCTAGATAAACCCGAAAAAAGCTAAAATGTCATTACTGTTTTATAACGTTCTCTAAATACTACAAAAAATATGTAAACAAGAGTAGCTTGCAGGCAAGTGCATTACCTTTCCCGCTTTCAAAATTGGATTTTCCTATTGCTAAGCGTTGACACCGTGCTATTTAGGGATGCTTTATACATTTTGTATGTACTTAAAAAATTTTGACAGATATCTTCCCCTTTACGCGCTAATTTAGGGATGGCAGTAAAAAAGGTTAGTTAATCTATATATTTCTACCCCTCTGTAAGTAAAATAATGTCGTCGTGTTTATCGATTGTCTCCTTGTTTTCTTTCTTCTTTTTTAGAGTTGTATTGTATTCGGTAGTAGTGCAGTTGTAACCGTTATTTTTAGCTATAGTGTAAATTTTGTCGAGAAAGTGGGAGTCTGGAGAAAGTGGGACTGTCTTAAGTCTTTGAATCACATGTCTAAATGCTGCGAGTTTATGTTTGGTAGGATTGTTTGAGGAACTGTGGATAGTTATGTCTGTTGTGGTTGCTTTTTTGTATATGTCAAAGTTTAAGGAGTCAATTCCTCGTGTTATTGTTATATCAAGATAATGTAAAGATCCGTCTTGCTCTTTTCCCATTTCCTTTCCTTTTTAGCGAAGAGTTATGGAGTGACGTCCTTGCCGCGTTTGTGTTACCCCGTACCCGGCTAAGACTGCAACGAGCTGAGCTCTGATGGGGATATAACTTTGTTGCAATTGTCATCAAGAACCATTAATGTCCGCTATCGACTACGTGTTACTGTGTGTTATTGCATTTTTTGCATCTTTTGCATCGGTCAATGCTGCGGCATTCCTCAAGCTTGTGAGACTGATCTAGAAAGCTTTTACATAGGCCGTGTGTGAGTGTCGTTCGTCTCTTGAGCTCCACCCTCATTTTCAAAAAACATGTGTACTGGCGAATTGCGTGCAGACGATTACAGATGGGGCAACCGTAATCGGTGTTGAATCATGACTCTGCCATTTTTTGCTGAAAGAGAAGTTAAATCAGAACATACTAAAATGAGAGATGGACCACTAGCGGTGAATACGTATTTCAAAGAGATTGCTTTTTATGAAACAGACGTAATAGGTAAGAGGACCAACTTATGAATTGGCCTTGTAATGACACCAGTTTGCATCTTGATGTCGACTACTCGTACCCGATTATCTGTATCAGGATATATTTTAATAAAACGACCCAAGCGCTATTCTGTGGGGCAAAGACGTTCAGTTCTAAGAGCGACTAGGTCGTTTTCCTTTAGATTTCTCTGCAGAGATTTTAATTTGTTGCGTTTAATCAGCTCTTTAAGGTACTTGTCCTTCCAACGACTACATATTCCTTGTTGCATAGCCTTGACCTTGCGCCACCGATTCATAATGCTTACTGCAAAGTTGACTTCCTCAGGTTCAGCAGGTATGAGCAACGTAGACCAGGGGTTAGCGCAGGCAAATCATCAATATTTTCTGACAAAGGGCCTAAAGGATGTGAATTGAGACGTGTCTTGATATCAGCCATGAGGGTAGAAAATTCTTAAGAGGTGTATTTTAGCTGACCAGCCATCTTTTTGAAAAGTGTCTTGTAGCTTTTCACGCATGCCTTCCATAACCTTCCCATGTGAGGCGCGGAGGCCGGAATAAAGAGGCAATTTAAGCGTTAGTGTCCATATTCGATGGCGGTATCAAGGAGAGTTTTAACGTTATTTTCGCAATTTTTGTCAATTTCGTTGGCGGTGCCAACAAACTTCCTGCCATTGTCAGAATAAATGCAGCTTGGACAACCACGGTGAGTAATAAAACGAGCCAAGGCAGCTAAAAACGCCGGAGTCGACAGATCAATAACAGCTTCAAGGTGAAGAGCCTTTGTCGCGAAGCAGACGAAAGACACACATAACCTTTCATGATTTTACAGTACCGACTGGTGAAACTTTTAATTTCAAATGAGCCAACAAAATCATTTCCTGTATTAGCAAATGGACAGCTCAAGATAGCTTTCTCTTTGGGTAAAGCAGCCGTGATTTGGTCTGCCGTATGTAACGGTGCAAAACGCATTCTTTGCAACTGAAAGCGAAAGTCTTTATCTAGCATTTATGTCGAATGACGCTACATACCAGTGTTAGACCACCATGATAACCTGCTGCGATAAGCTAGCGAATACTTTTATTATCATCAAGAAAGGGTGTTAGAGTTATCACCGGGCTATTTGTTTTCTTCTGATTAAGTACACATATGTACTCATTAGGGAAGTGTATCTGCTAGAAGAGCCGAAAGGGGCGATTTATCACAAAAAGTTATTCCTATGCGGATACTTTTAAAGCTACAAACCGAGTTTTATTTGAGCCATAGATAGAGTTAAAAAAGATAAAACTTTGGCAATAACATCTAAGGCTCTCGGTCAGAGTATTTTCTTTCTCCTCAGATCTAGCAACTTGGACATTTTTTGTTTCTTTTGTTTTTAGTTGGACCAATATTCGGGGAGCCCCTCTTTCACTCTGTTTTGTAGCAGGGGTGATTGAGGTGCTCGAAGAGGGCATCACGCAACCTTTGGGGATTGCGATGCGGGATGTTGAGGCAGACAACAAAGTCGCTGCACCCAGCTGTGGTCTGGAGGTAGAGGTCACAGACGAAGGTTGTTTCTGGATTGCCGGCTTTTGCCGTTTCAATACAGCCGGCTCCCTTTTAGGGTTGGCCTTTGTGGTCTTTTTTGTATTTATGGTTTTGTCAATGCGAAATGGGTTCCCACTCATAGCCGCTATCTCCACCCTGCCTAACTTCACTACAGCGCCACATAACTCTAAACCAGGGATAGATGGCTTTTTAATTGAGCCACTTTCGACTTGTAATTATTTTGTAACAAACCTTATTGTATACTAAATCTAACACGGAATCTTTATTTTTATTATATCGCTATACTGATTAACAAAGGTCTGCCAATTTTTAAGACTAACTTGTTTGATGTCATCATCCCATCCGATCTTGTCGAGCCACATTTGCTGCATCAGTATCTTATTGGTTATAAAAATGGGAGCAAGCCCGCCAGCTGGATCAAAGAGCCTAGCAATTGCGGGAAGTATTTCTCTTTTTGTATAAGAAGACTTCAGTGGAATTATCTCTATTGAGAAGCAAAAGTAAGCTGCTGAAGCATTCCAACGAACACCTAGAGTCCTTGCATTATTTTTATCATCAATTTGCAAGAAATCCTGATTTAATAAATGTTCAGTGGGAACCCCACTTAAAATTTCCCTCAGGTTAGGGCTCTATTTTCTAAGATCCAAACTAGCTGTTTTTAAAATAGACATAAGCTGATTCAGGACTCTAAAGTTTCTTGTAAACTATGAGCACCTACTTAGGCATCATCGACATACATGTTTTCCCGTAGAATCGTTTCACATACTGGATAGTTATGTTTTTCATTATTTGCCAACCGATAACTGCTGTAGTCAAAATGGTAAACACGTTGACTTCAAATCTAGTTGGATGTTGAATGTTTTTTTTTCTGTTCAATGCATAGAATTTACATTAAACATGCAGCCTCATTCTTCCGTACTTCTTCATAGCATATTCGCCGGCGAAGTAAAATAACTAACAAAATGGCTATATCTATCTTTCTCTTTTGACCACCTGTCTTATCTCTCATCTATACCTTTCCTAAAGAATGTAGCACAGTTCGAAAATAACTAAATGGACATTATTGCCTGAAGAGCTACTTCTCTTTAAAAAAAAAAAGCGTTCTTAGGGCCAAAATATGAAGCGCATTTTATACCAAATATATAAACTTGTAATCGAAAGTCTCTTTATCGGCAGAGCTACGATAGACAATATGTTAAAAACGAGTATGTTTAGGATTTATTAAAATTTGTCTACGCATTTTTGAAATATATGCATTATTAGAATTATTAGATCTTTTTGAAGAACGGGGCCAACAAGTAAAATATAATTAAGGCTTTTTCCACTAGGTGTTATACTCGAAGCATTAAATACAACTCTTAATTTTGGCGTAGTACTTTCTGGTTTAAAACGCCATGATGGGGTATATAATAGCTTAGTCCAGCTACTTGTTTCTCAATTTTTTCCATATGTCCCGAAATTAAGTATTCTTATATCACCTCATCATATAAAGCCTTGTTCTGGGGCTTACGCAACAACGCATGTTCATTTCTCATAAATCGACTCAGATCTATGTGTCTATTTGGATCCAGTTATGAGAATGCATTTTTGAAGGTTAGGTTTACTACTTATCTCCCTTCAGAGGTTTTCACAGTAGTGAATCTAAATATTTCTTTACATAACTTATCATCTTGCGATAAAACTGGGTTACGGGAAACTTCTTCAGGTTACCAAAATTTTGTCAGCTGCTCATTAATAAAAACTTTGGTGAAGTAAGTATGCCTTACGGCCCAGTCACAATCCAACCAAATATGGTTTCTTGGGCCACTAACGAACAGAAAATACCATATTCTACCCCCTGCCCTAAAACCAAAGGATAAACGTCCCCTTCTAATAAAACATCAATAGTACCATTTTTATAAAACGCAGGACCAGCATAGTCAAGATTTGGTAACAATGCACATTCATTAGGGGCAAAGGAATGAGTTGGAACATTTCTAGTTACTTGAGGAACCACCAAAGCAGAAACTTTTATCGACAAATTGGGGTTTTTTAATGAGTATGCAGAAAAATTGACTATTCTGTTTGCTCTACTAACAACTTCCCGACCTAGACCTGCTATTTCAGCTGACACCGGTGCACCGGTGCAGTAGCATTTTACAAATTATCCCAGATATAAAACTTTCGTCTGAACAATGGTTAATTGACTCGTATTTTATAAAAAAAAAACCGTAGCTTTCAACGTAAACCCATGCTGTAGCCAATAAAACATGTTTCGATACTGAATGATGATGATTGTGGACAACATTAGAAGCAACATTAGTTGCAGCATTCGGCTCGAAAGACAAAATGCTTATCCTGTTACCTTAGTAAAGGAAAGAAAGAATCTCGTTGTACGTGATGTAGACTGTTGTTTGGAAAGCTTTTATAATAACAAATTTCAAATTGTTGTTTCGAGCTTGTTTCACTTGTTAAGGACCAAAAATGTTGATTTGGTTACCTTGGCTGCTACGACAAAAAAAAAAACTTTTTATAAATTGCTTTGTCACTCTGAGTCTTAAAATTCAATAAGAAAAAAGTAGATAATTAAAGCTGCCGTTGCGCAGAGCGTTTTCTTTTACAATGCCATAAACAATTGTCCCAGGACGCTTGAAAAGTTGACGGCGTTGCTGAAATACGAAAAGTCTACGGACCATTTTTAATGAGTTGCCAATAGTTTAAGTTGTTTAAGTACTAATGTTTTACAAGCAGTTGCAAAAGAGCAGATAAGAAAAGATGCCAAAACACAATAGTAATGAACAAAGCAAGCACTTCATTTTACGTAAAGCAGAAGTTATGCCTTTGCTGCAAGCTAAGCAAAAATTTTTTACTTAAATGCAGAACATTTTTAAATCTGCCCAGGGCTGAGAAAAGATTGTGTTTAATCTTTCGATTAAAACGATGAAAATAAAGAAAGCAAGCTGTAGCCAGAGTGTTTTCGATGGAGAAAAATGTTATGCTAACTCTAAATAAAAAGAAGAATACTGCAATTTTATGAAAGAATTAAAGAGTTTTTTGTTGAATAGCTAGCTGACAACTGTGATAATGAAAAAATATAAAATAAACTTAGACGACCTAATGACCCTTGCCGATTCAATTGCAAAATATAAAACAATTCATTATAAGTTAAAACTTTAGGACTTAAATAGGATCCAATGATGGACGCGTTTAGATTGACAATTAGCATCTTGAATAAACATAAAATTACTAAAAGACGTGTATGTCAGAGGTGGCAAAAATCGTTGATCCCTTAGGATGGTTGTCACCAGTAACTATTCTTGCAAAGCTCTTTATACAAAAGTTATGCATGTTGCAACACGAAACGATTCTCAATTAGATATAAATTAGTTGGCAAACTTTCGGAATAAGTGCAGTATGTCAATTAACAACTAGTTCAAGATTTGAAATGTATGGTTTTAAAGATGCATTAGAAGAGACATATGCAGCAGTTATTTATGTAAAAAAGGAGACATAGTGCCGCTTTTTACAGCAACAACAAAAGTAAATCCTATAAGAAAAAGAAAGACCTTGCCAGAATTAGAACTTTAAGCGGTATATTTATTAGCAAAATTATAACAAAGGGTAACTAATATAAAAAAGGGCAATATGCCAAACTTTTAAGAGTAGTTTCATTAATAACCTGAAAAGTGAATCAAATAAGTATTTATACCTTTTAACAACTGTATTTGTTGATATAAAGAAGCATCAGTTAATCAACAAAAACAGTAAATTAGTGGACCTTTTTCCGTTCATATACAATGATGGGCTACTACATGTGGTCTTTTTACTGCCAAAGAGTAATTTTTCTTTTAATAAACAGCATTCAGTCATTAACAAGTCTCACTTGTTAAACACAATAATCAACAGTTATCATAGACTCACTTTACATAGTGGTAGTCGTTAAATGGAAACAACTTTGCGACAAAAATATTGGATTATTAAAATATAAAAACTATCGAAAAATGTATACGAAAATGCTCAGCAGTTGATGGGATCTTTTCTTAAGTCACGGGTGACGATGTCAGCTCCTTTGAAGCACGTTTGTGTAGACTATGTCACACCTATTAAGATGAAATATTCTAAAGGCAATGAACAAAGTTCATAAAGGTTATATTGCTGTATTTTTATGTATGGCAACCAAGGCACTTTATCTGGAGCCAGTAAGTTCACCCACTGCTGCTCTTTAACGATTTTTTTCAAGAAGAGGTTTTTGTTCTAATATTTATTCGCACAATGGAACCCAACGTTAAGTCCGTAATATTCTAATTAAAAATAACAAAAGGTGAGCCAAAACTCGTATACGAAGAAATCAGTACTCTGTCGGCACAGATAGAGGCAATATTGAATTCGAGACCACTTGTTATTCTGAATGATAATGAAACTGAGAATATAGATGCCCAAACACCCTGCCATTTTTTAATTAAAAAGCCAATTAACTTATATCCAGAACATTTTGAAGAAAGAACTGGCAGCTTACCATATAGATGGATGCTAATTCAAAAGTTGAAAACGACACTTTAGCAAACAAATGGAAGATTCCATCAGCATATTTAAAGGAAGGCTCAATAGTTTTGATCAAATATGAAAATACTCATCCAGATAGTTGGCGAAGGCAAGGATTTAAAAAAAAAATAGCAAAAAGATTGCAAAGTGAGGGTGGTCACTTTAATATTAAAAATACTTCATTAAAACCAATTAAGAGCAATTAATAACTGATGTCCATTGGTGGCTGCTGATGAAGAAGAAAAAGATAGAGTAATGAGATGGTCATGCTGTCTATTGAACGCAAAAGATCGGGAACCGGTGAAAGAAAACTAAAAAATGTATTTGAAAATCAGCAAAATTTCGACGAGCTGATTCGTCATTGACACAACGGTTAATGTATTGAAGTCAAATATGGAGGATGTTTAAGTCAAATTTTAAGAAAATGTATGTTTACTTTATTAACAGCTAAGCTAAATTTAATGATTGATAAATGCAATGACATACAAACATCAATTATAAACCTCTTAAACCAACCATGGTCACATTAATACTAAATTAGTAAATCCTTTGAAGCTAGAAAAGAGTTACTGGAAATTAAAATGGTTCTTCCAAGACAAGGTTCAAAGTCTTTCGGGCAATGTAATTGGGTCGGAGCTGAAGAAAATCTACTACCAAATGACAACAAGGGGTATGATAGTTGATGACAGACTTGTCGTTCAAATAGAAATTCGCCTTATCCAAATACACAGCTCAGAAGTGTATCAAATTATTAAATTCCCTATTGATGTGGGATTAAACAGTATATCCTAGTACTCTGTCCGATTTTGCTAAAATTGTTAAGCAACATGCATTATTTCGCTTGAAAAACTTGACAATTAGCTGGTGGTAACAATACAGCGATTTAGAAGATAACGTTTACTGAGCAAACGGTTTTCTGCTTCATTAAATATATTATTGTCTTTTACTCTTTATAAATTTACAATTTTGCCATTTCTTTTTTTTAAACTTAAACACACTGCTGTAGTCAAGTGGTAAACACGTTGGCTACAAACTTGGTTGTCCAGGGTTCAACCCCTGCGGTAATCAGAAAATAAAAATGTTTTTTTCTGTTTAATGGTATAAATACATATTCAGAATTAACATGAAAACGTGCAGCCACCTTTGTCGGTACTTCGTCAAAGCATATTCGCCGGCGCACAGTGGTCAATTTCGCGAGATAGCGGACCATCCTACGTTGCTCAAGCGGAACAGTCGCCTAATGACCAGTTTTTCCGAAGAAACAGGCGACCATTTGCTTCGAAGTGCTTCTTCCACGAACAACTTTCGTTGGATTTTGCTCGTCTTTGAAGACCCACACGGTCGATTGTTGTTTCGTTTCGGGCTCATACGCATAGATCCATGATTCGTCACCTGTGACGATCTTATAAACGTCTTTTGGAGCACCGCAATCGTATTTTTGCAACATTTCTTTGCACCAATCGACACGAGCCTTTTTTTTGAGCGACTTTCAACGAGAACAAACCTTTTTTACGGCCAGGTGTTCATGCAGTATCGAATGTATGCTGGTGAAAGAAATGTCCAAGGATATCTCTATCTCTCGGTATGTCGAATGTCGATCTTGCATTATGAGTTCACGCACGGCATCAATGTTCTCTGGCACAACAGCCGTTTTTGGACGACCTTCAAGGCATTCGTCTTTGAGCGATCTTCGGCAACGATTAAATTCATTATACCAATTTTTCACAGTGCTATAGGATCATGCTTCATCGCCATACAAGGATTTAAGTTCATCAATGCACTCTTGTCGTGATAATCCACGTCGAAAGTTGTAAGAAATGATGGCAAGAAAATGTTCACGAGTTAATTCCATTTTTTTCTATATTAATTTTTTCAAGTCACTGTAAACAACACAAATAATGGTCGTACGTCAAAACGTTTTGAGTACGATTATGCTTAAGAATGACAAACTTTCTAATGGAAATGTCAGATTGCACTTGGCAGCACTCATTGTTGTCAGGCCAGAAATATATATAGCAGCCCTCGTACTTAATATCTATCGGTTTCATACATTGTTTTTGTTATTTTACTTACCTTTGTTAAACGTGCTTCCAAAGATAAAGATGTTAACTTTGCTAGACTTGTACGCCTGAGGCCATCAGAACTTCCTCGACGTAAGGAGTGAAGTGAATCACGGGGAGCTTCTTTTGCCTGTGGAAGAGTTGCAGTGAAATCTGTCTGTCCACCAGGTACATCAAAGTTAAACACATAATGTGTTGGGACTCTACAAAACAAAATCATTTATAAATACATATATACTTATATTAAAATTTATTATCAGAGCCTATAAAAAATCATTCATGCAGAATTTAAAACTATTGTCGTTCCATTTGCTGCATAAATTTCAATATGAAATTTATGTATTTAAAAAAAAAAATTTATATAAAAGTTTTTACACTTCAGGTAATGAAATTTTTGCAACTATTGAAAAATTTATTTTAGAAGGGCTTGTTCAAACATGCTTAAACTATATCAATCATTATTAGTGATTAAAATGTAATGCATCAAATAAAATTAATTTTAATTAACGCTTTTTATACCGTATGCGTTCATGTTGAAATCCAGTTTGGCACTAGATGAGTTAGAGAAAATCTTAGTACACCAGTCGATCAGACATAGCTTTGAAAATTTCGCAATAGAAAATCAGCAAGATCAGTCTATGCCTCTAATTTTTCCATATCGTTTAAAGCAATGTACTTTAGTTAATTTACTTCAATCCAAAAAATAAAAAACAAATATATGGGGCAATAGAGAATAAAAATAAAATGAGAAAACGGCATCAAGCAAAAAAAAATTGGAACTCGCTCACAATTTTCGAGCAATGGGGCTCTGAACTTTTTATACGAAAATAATAATTTTTTAGATATCAATATGGGTATCATTTAAAAGCATTTAAAGAGATTTTTTAGAAAATGGTATTTTTTTAATTTTAAACTCATTAAAGGCGATGACATTTGTTTAAAAATCTGCAGTATGCTGCAGCTTGGTACATGTGATTATACATATATGGTGAAGGGTATTATTTCTTCTTTGAAATCAGCGAAGTTGTTTTAGCAGGTGACCGTTTTTAGTCAATTGGGGTTAAAAATCCTACACAAGCATATTTCAACCAGTGTAACGGAACTTACGTTCAAGCGCCAGAATGTTGCCTATTAGTTTTAAATACTGTTTTACCTGTGTTTATTAATATGTGTAAATAATAAACATCAGAAGGTAGTTTATATCATTACTTGAATTTAAGCAGCTACACTTTGCACACTAGTGTGAACATATCACAGAGATGTTAATTGCCATAAATGCTGATAAGAGCAACAAATTCGAAATTTTTTTTAACATATGATAAGAACGGGGTGCAAAAACTTAATGTCCAAATTTAAAAATAAAACCGAGAATTGGTTATGCGGCAATTCACCGAAAAGATTAAAACAAATAGTTGAAAGCATAACAACGCCTACGTCGAATACGCATTTCACAGATGAAAAATAATTAGCACTTGTTCTGAATTACAATTTGTCAAGAAAAAAAATACGATATACTGAAGGCGTTTAAAGAAAGAAGGTGGGGAACCCTACCATCTTGTACGCAGTTACTTTAAAAAACAATTGGAATTTTTGCATTCTTCTGTATCTGTGGATAATAAAAGTGCGATTTTGTCGGACCTTCTTTAAAATACAGTATCAATAATTGTTGCAAATTTGGAAGTGGAGGACTTAGGTATGTACAAGTAGTAATTGCGAGTTGACATTGATAATATAAGTTCGCATATGAAAACGAGACTGTTATTCTACAGTCCTTAGGGCAATGTTTGTGCCATTAATATTGCAATTATATAATAAAATGCAATCAACCAATCATAAGTCAGTTAAGGTCATGTGGATTTATACTACACCAGGCTCGAAATTTTTATGTCGTCCAATACAGTATCTTTTGAATCGAATTTAACAATGGTAGATGTGGCAAACTCAAAAACTGACACGAAATCCAAGTGTGAATGTAACAAATGTGGCAAAAAAAGTTTTAAATTCAATGATATCTGTCACAAAACTAACAGTAATTAACATAAAAGGAATTAGATTCATGGAATATATTTTGCACCTGACCTACGATAATAAATACCGTAGTATTAAAGGACATCAAAATATGTCAGTAAAAAATAATACTGTTTTAAAAAATATAAGATCAGGAAAAAAAGAGCATACAAGATGCGTTTAAAAAGCATGGGTTACACAACGGCAAACGGCTATATAGGTACGGAAGCTCTAACCAGAAACTACTTCTGGAAAAACTCGTATTGACAAGAACTTATTAAGCCGCATTAAAGTTATAACAGCGATTATATACAGCAAAAAATCAATAAATACCGCGAAATTCAAAAAATATGCTGACGAGACTGTAATGTACAATTTAATAATTTGTTATATGAAATAAGTCAAAAGGCCGAAACGATGTTTTTAGTATGTGTATTTTATTTCGAACACAGACTAACAGCTGACAGTCTTTCGTTAAGGTAATTTGTCTTCTGCATATTCTAATCCACATACCAACTTGGTACATTTATACATAATATTTATAGACTCCATTGCCTCTCTTTACTAAATGTGGTCGAAAGAAAACAAACGTTACTTGCTATATTCTCACAAAAACTACTTGTGGACATCCATGATGTTGTTGTGGCCAGTGCCTTTTTACCCTCTCTACCTATGTTCAAGTAAGGCCAATTTTCTAGAACCCCAAAAGCTCCACCATTCCTAACTCAACACATCCGTAAGAAAGAAAAATTTAGTTAAACTTCCATAGTAATTTAAATATATTTATTCACATTGTTATTTTAACTGGGTAAACGTAGACCCCTAACATTAAATTTTCTTTTGTTTTTGACACGCAAAAGAAACCTTTAAAACAGGATTTTTTGAAAAAAAAAATACATATTATAGCAGTGTATTCTTCCCCTCAGACTTTTGCTTTTGAAAATTTGTATATTAGTTAAAAAATAATAAATAATAGAAAAATCTCTAAAATTAATATAAGTGTTACTCCTTTTGATGTAGTTGTTGTTTTTAGTTATATTTTATAGGTAAATTTATAAAATTAATAACAAAATAAAGTAAAAACAAATTACGTGCTCACTCACCAACTGAATTGTAGAGATTTTTTTTGTTTTGTTTTTTTACGAAAACGTTTACGGCATTCCGTAGAGGCCTCTCCGAACGCTCTGCGTACGCTGCTATTTTTAAAGGCTGTAAATTTTAATTGCCAATTTGTTTAAACTTTATTACTTACTGTAATTATTAAATTATTCACCAATTAATGTTTTGATAGATAATTAAATTTCCAATAACGGACACTGGCTAAAGTGTAGCAGACAAAATTCGTTAAGCTTAGATGTTGCTTTTGTTTAATATTTCTGTTATTTTAAGTTTATACGGGTAACTGTGCAATATCTTTGATTTAAATTAATTTATAAATATACTCTCTTTAATTATAATATTTTTTTTTAAAGAGAAGTAGCACTTTAGGCAATAATACCTATTTAGTTGTCTTCGTAACCGTGCTACATTCTTTAGGAAAGGGATAGATGAGAGATAAGACAGGTGGTGAAAAGAAAGAGAAAGATATGGCCATTTTTTAATTAGTTATTTTACTTCGCCGGCGCACAGTGGCCAATTTCGCGAGATAGCGGTCAAAACTCTATAACTTTTGACCGAATTGGTATTTTTTACGCAATTTGTTTTGTTCAATAGGAGGGACTTTAAGCTTCAATTTGCGTGTTCAAACGTAAAAATCGAGTGATAGGAACGTAAGTAATGTGGAGTTAAAAATGCATTTTAATTTTTTGTTGAGTTTCCATATAAAAGTTGAATATTTTGACATTTAAAATAGGTATTTTTTTATTATTTCTTATTTCCTTCAATCGAATTTTACAACCGATACTTATTTATTATTCTTAAACTTAATTTTGGTCAGAAAGTGCCAACATTTGGCCACTGACATTTATTCAGTCTCAATATTCACAGGGGCCAAAGGTTGGTTTTTTTTTGGAAGAAAGCTAATTCTTGTGAGGATTAAACTGAAAAATAACACTGAAATTCCCAACAATATCAATACCATTTGGATATATTATATACAGAACACAACATCGATAAAATTTTTAGTAAACTTTTACTATTGATTTAAAGTGCACATATATTTTATTTAAATGTATTAATAAAAATTTATACTAAAATTAGAAACAAATTATAATCTTTAAACTAGTATTAATTAAACAATATTAGTAAAAATTTCTTCCAAATAGCTTTGATTTTCATTTTGCAGTAGTTGTTTAGCTTCTTCATCTAACTCTAATGAGGTTGATTTCCATTTTTGTCGAATACTGGACATATACGGGTCTGATGTGCACAACAAAATATTAATAAGATCTTCATTAGTACAATATCTGGAAATTTTTCTTGTATTGTGCTTGCGAAAGAATCTGTAGTCTTTGTTCCTTTTTTCTTGCGCTTCTTCTGAGAGATCTCCAATTGGAAGCATATTGTGCTGAATTATTTGTTCCCCATGGAACAAAATTTTGTGAACTGTGGTTGGCATATGTCTCCAAGAATATTTTTGGTTATAAAGGGTTGCTGTCTCATTAGCATACTGACCAAATTTTTTTTGCATCTATCTTTTTGCTACATGCTATAACTTCTAATATGATTTGGAATCGTCGTATTAAATCATAATCTACTCCAGTTATAGAAGCTGCAGTTTCTGGATCGGAAAAAAATCTCCTTGCTGTGTTTCCATCATTACAATTTCCTTCTCCTTGCTTTGGCTGGTCAATTATAAGGCCTATCTCACGGTATTTTTCTTGAATATCTTTTTTTTTTTTTGCTTTCTTTTTTCCAAATTTCCTTTGTTGTTTCTCACTGTTTCGCCTAACGGGCCAAATTCCAAATCGTATCCCAATTTAAGAATATGTGACATTCTAAATTCATATACTTCATTAAAACTATCGTCTTGTGTTGGTGGTTGGCTCTATTGACTTGATGTTTTTTGGCATATGGTGCAGCTTGACGAAGACTTTGTTTCGGTTAAAGCTTGTGCAACTTTTCCATCGATCATTGTAAGTGACATTTTAAAGTTAACTTCGATGCATTGATCATTAAATTCAAATATCACGGGTTTAAGTTCTTTAATTTCATCTCTTATTTTGCCAACTTCTTCAGTTATGACATCTTTAGTTTCTTTTTTGTAAGCAAACTTTATTGGTCTACAAAATTTTGTTGACGATGGAATTTCATTATTCCATACATCTATCTCTGCAGCTCTACTAGTTGACGGCTCTGAACCAATAAATGTTTTTGTTAAACGTAATGGAACGAAAGAAATCATGAATAAATTGGCATCTGATGAATTTTCCGCATTACATTGTTTGTATTGTTTCTGGCCAGAGGACCCATCACATCCCCATTTAGAAATTAAAGTCATGCTGCAATTTTTAAACTTCTTTAAATAGTCAGCATCAAATGTCTTTAGTAATCGTTCTGCAGTGTGTTCAAGAAGATCCTGCAATTTTATTTCTGCTGAACTTGAAGTTACACTAATAGCAGTTGGTGAAGGTAAACAATCTTTTTTGGCAGAAACTATATCTCGATATGATGGAAAAATTCCACAATTTTTTTCATTGGTTCGCTTCCGCAATTCTGTATATTGGTTTTTAGTCATTTTGAAATCCAAAAATAGTGCAAATGCTTCTTCTGGAGAAAATTTATTTTCTTCAGTTGGTGTCGGCATACTTTTTAAAATCCTTTTTGTGCGTCTGGGGCTTGCTTCCACTATTTGATTAATGATAGCAATTTTACTCTTTTTAGTTTTCGATGGTTGAATTTGATGCAGAAATGAATCCTTTATGATGCTACAAGAAACTTCTTCATTGATATGTTTAAGCTTGCGTCTTCGTGATCTTTCACTACAATTATCAATTGGCTTTGCTGGTCGACCACCTTTTCCAGTTTCCGTAGTAGTTACTGATGCCTTTTTAAAAATAAGTTTATTTCTTAGCCATTCTTGGTTGCGTGAGTAAAACAATTTCTTGTTTCTGGAACATCGATTGTGCCGTTTTCTTAAAGTACTTAAAAAGTTTTTTATTTTTAATTTATGAATTTTAATTTCTTGTTTGTCGCATATTTTGAAGAATGGATTATTCATTATATGTAAAATAATGTCGTTTTCATCTTTCCGTTCAAAATATATATCAGATAGAACACTATAACTGAATTTAGCCATTATTTAAACAATAATGAAGAAAAAAAATGAATGCATAGATTAATATACAATTGCTCGAAGTTTCAACATAATTTTTGTTACCTCTTTGAAACATAATATAACAGGTACTTGGTTTTACCACTTACTTCCATTGGTTTTAAATTTATTTGCAATTTTCAGGTATTTAAGTTATGTAGATGGCAATAAAATCATTTTTTATCTTTTCCAAATTAATTGCTAGATACCACATAATTTGGGAGTTCTATTGTCATTTTTGTCAAAATTTTGATACACCCTTCTATGTGGACTAGGTCCAAATATGGGCCAACTTCTCCTAATTTCAACAGAATTATTTTTTGGATCAATAAGAACTCTTGTACAAAATTTCATCAAAATATATGCATAATAGCCACTTTCACATACAAATAACTTCTCAAAAAATATGACGTTCATTTGTACCGAATATCTTACCTTGGGTCAGAAAAATTGCTGTAGCTCAAAAAGTGCAGTCCCGATGCATGGACATGTATATATAGGAATGTAGGGGAGAGTTAGCACTACAAAATAGTAAATTTGTGTTTTGACTCAGCTTGACTCACAGGAGTTGTGCTCTATGAAGTAGGAAATTTCCGAGAAATTTGACCTTTAAAAAAAAAAATATTTAAATTGTTCTGAAAACAGTAGAGCTTCAATTTTTTTACCAGTAATAGGAAATAAGTTAAGTTACAACACAAAATTTATTTCGTCCAATCTTGAAAAACAAAAAAGTTATGATCATTTAAACTTTAAAAATTAACTAAAAATATCATAAATTTACTAAATTCTGAAAAAGCCCATTTTGGACCACCCTGTTCTTAGTGAAATAGTTGAAATAGAGTTCTAATTTTTTGGCTCCCGAGGTTTACTACTGTCTACTTTCATATGAGTCTAATAACTTTAAAATCGGAGAACAAAAACCAAAATTAGTTTTGGCCGCTATCTCAAAATATTGACCACAGTGCGGCGAAGTAAAATAACTAACTCTCTCCTTTCACCACCTGTCTTATCTCTCATCTATCCCCTTCCTAAAGAATGTAGCACGGTTACCAAATAACTAAATAGGTAATAATGCCTGAAGTGCTACTTCTCTTTCAAAAAAAAAAATTAAAGTAAAAAATGGTTGTCGAAAAATCCGTACGAAGAAAGTGTTGCTTATGTTATTTCGTAGTTGAAAAAAAAATGTTGCCAGAAACATATTTTTAGTTTGAAAAACAAGCTGCGAGAAACATTCCGAAAATTCACAAATAAACAGAGTACTACTTCAGCAGCATTATTTCTCATTTATTTCGCAGTAATTTTTTTATATGAAAATGACTTTATTGTATACAACTTCGCATTGAACAAATATTATCTGTTCGGAAGAAGTTATCTTGAGAAAATCCATAGATCCTTTCATTATTTGATAAGAGGTTTCTTACTGTTGATTGTGGAGTCGGTAAATTGGATTACCCCTCCATCAAAAGGAATTATAACCTTGTCATATGGATGCACAGCAACATTTAAAGCACTTACTTTTTCCGCCTCTAAACATGTATGAACAGAGAGGATAACTTCTATTAGAGCTTCGTAATGAGACTTAGACATTGGTAGTCTAAACATATATTTAGTAAAAACGTTTGTCGAACTTATAGATAACTACTCCATGTACATAGAACAGCTACAGAAGGATATTGAATCGCTAAGAACTAAACATATCAATGTAAAAGAACTAAATTTTTAAGTTGCTCCTGGACATGCGTCTGTTATCGTATGCATTAAGTTAAGATGTTGCATCAAAACTGGAGTGGTTAAATTGAATTTTTCTTTTCTGATGGCTCTTAACACCCGTTAGAATGTTTAAACTAATTGAACATACGCATATGCATCTTGTTAAACATAGTTTTTGATAGGAAATCAGTTTATATATTTTGGTCAAGCTAATTTATGTTGTGTATTTACGTAGGCTAGTTATAAGTATCACAAAGATCTATTGTATGTGGTACATTTGTCCTTGAAAGTAATTCTCATTGCAAATGAGAAACATATGGAAGTAATTAAAGCATTTATGATAAGAAATGAATAATATATTATATTTAATGTTTTGATCGGTAGTATTAAGCTGGAACAATAATAAATAAAATCAGTATCTTACATACATTCAAGAGGTAAAGATTGTGTTCATTCTCAATTTTGTAACAACGTTGCATAAAAATACTTTGCATTTAAAAATAGCTTTTAATTATGATACCATTGATTCTTATTGTAAAAAATTAAAAATATATTCTTATAAAAAAATAGTGTTTAGAAAAAAGTGAAACAATACAGACACATTGATTTTTTATTTTAATTTACGTGTTTTAATTGCTTCACATATTATTTAAGATTACAATTTGCGATAAATGTATTTTTAAACTTTTCTTCAGAGTTCTCCAATTACTTTACCGAAATTTGTTATTACTAGGTGGAAAGAATTCAGCCAGCATCAAGGGTAGACCAAATAACAACTATGTTAATAAATAATTATTCATATTCTATACAACATAATTAAAACATCTGAATGATATTTACTAAAAACATTTTTTATATTTTAGAGTAGGACGTTCTATTACTCCACCAAATGCATTAGTCAGTCCAGCAACAAATTCAACTATGCCTACGGCTGCGGCTGTAGCGGCTGCTGCAGCAACTGCAAAAATACAAGCCTTAGATGCAGTAGCGAGTAACGCTGTTCTTGGTTTAGCATCCGCTTCACCTTCGCTTGGAATATCACCACTCACAGCTAAAGTACCTACTTTTCCCCTTCCCACACCTGGAAATAGTTTTCATTCAGCAATTACTTTGCCCAACGCAGCTTCGCTTATATCGTCAGGCATGTTCCAACCTCCAAGTATAACTTCAAATATTATAACGCCTTCGGCCTTACAAGTGGTTTCTACCCAAACAAATTCTGCTGCAAAACCAATAGTAGTTCCAAATTCTAATGTACCAGTTCCAATCATTGCTAAATTAACTGCCGGTATAACGGACGTTAATCCGTTAACAACAATTTCTCACTCAGTTGTAGCATTAGCCTCTACAGATGTCCCAGCTTTGCCTAGTGTCATACATAATGAATCAGATAAAAAGGCAACCCATGATAAGCAACAAGAAGAGTCAAAGATAATAGTAGATGAAGGTGAAATGCAAACCTTGCAACAACAAGAAAGCATGTCTATTAAAGGACAAAGTGCTCGACAATTTGTTATGCAACGTCTAAGGAGGCCACAAGAGTCAAGAGTTATTATTCTGCGTAACATGGTTGGGCCAGAAGATGTTGACGAAACACTAAAAGAGGAAATTCAGGAAGAATGTACTAAATTTGGAAATGTCAGTCGAGTAATTATATTTAACGAAATTCAAATAGAAAACGAAGACGACGAAGCGGAGGTTATCGTTAAGATTTTTGTTGAATTTTCAACAATAGCTGAAGCTATGCGCGGTAAAGATGCCTTACATGGACGTTTTTTTGGAGGTCGTCGAGTAACAGCAGAACTATATGATCAATCACTCTTCGATCACGGTGACTTGTCTGGTTAATATTACTGGTTGAGTCGAAATAATACTTATTTAACTGTATTAACATATATCAATAAATAAATTCACTTTTTTTAGTATATGCAGCCAAATTCAATTAAATAGAAAGCAGGCCGAATAAAAGCTATCAAAATGAAGTTTTTATTCTGGATAATTTGAAGCTTTTTTGTGTGCGCATAAGAAGTTTTGCTTTAACAAACTTGCAACCATAGATCAAGATCGGCCGGATACACATTTTGTATAACACTATTTTGTTTTTTAGACTAACCCCTGACCTCCGCAACTAGACTTAATATACTTGTCACATATGTATTTAATATGTTTAAACACATGATTTTTATCTAGAATAAAACACAAGTATTCCATATTTTCACCTATAGGAATATCTCCTCTTGAAGGACTTTGTGTCGCGTAAAAAATAATTAACTATTTAAAAATTAATTGATTCAAACGCCAGAGATTAAATAATATAGGTGGAATATAATATATACGAAGAATACCAATAATACCCTGTTCAGACATACGCTTTAATTGCTCAATTAAGGAATGAACGCAGTTAAGGCCTTGAGCTCAATTTTCTATATAAGAAGTCATTTACTAAATTGAGCAATTAATACTTAATTGCATTACTAATTGAATAAATTACGAAATACAACCCTTGCCAACAAGTATGTTTACTGGGAAGTATGTCCAGTGAGAAGAAAAAATTCATAAAATTGACAAGCCGTATGTAAAAATATATACAAACCAAGGTACATTTATTTTACTAGGTAGTGTCATTCGTCCAGCTAGCTTGTAGTTGTTTATATTTTACTAGTAAAATAAATGTACCTTTAAATAAATAAATAAAAAGAAAATAGCAAGCGAAGCTGAAGGTAAGTTAATAAAAAATTTAAATAATTTTGAAATTATCGGGTATGTCACAGAACTCAATTCAGATCGAAAGTGTTTTCAATTCCGCAAATTGCTTCTTCAGAAAACTTAAGACGAAAAATTTTTTTCAGAATGAAACTACTTCCAAATTTCAAAGTGGAAATTAGTTTCTTTGAAATTTTGTTACTTGCGTTTCTTAAGTCTTAGATTAGCCTTGTTGTTTACTTTGGTGTCCCAAATATTGCCTCACTTAAATTAAATATTGGAGATTCAATACTTTTCAGGAATAAAAAAATCGATCGGAATCTGAAAAAGGTAAATCAAAATCGATCAGAATTGTTAATACGGAATTAAAACCATTCCAATCGGAATGTGTGACATGCCTGTATATTCTATTTCATTATAATTTAACAAATATCCTTTGATTTGTGTTCTGGTGTAATATTTCAAGGAGCTGTAGTTCTTGTTTTCTTAAATTTTTCAGAAATATTAAATCCTTTTGTGTTCTTTTTTTTAACAAAGATAGCTTGGATTCAAAAATTAATCGCACTAACTGCAGTAGTTCAATATTTCTTAACTACCAAAGAGTGAATTTTATCTAATTTTTAACTTTAAGAACAAGAAACTTTCGCGATTACAATAAAAATGTTTTTTTCCTCAGGTGTCAAATGCTAATTGAATACGCTTAATTGAGCATGTGTGAACACCAAATTAAATTGCGCAACTAAAATTGAATTGACTCAATTAAGAAAACATGTCTGAACAGGGTATAATTATCTTTGAGCCAGCATGTAAATGAAGTCGATGTAAGTGATCACTGTAAAGTTAAACAAACGATTTTTTGGTAATAACGTATGAAAGCGAACATCGAAGAGAATGGAAGCTTTTGATAGGCGGCTACTGACTCGAATTATATTGAATATGTTGTTAATGTTCATGTGATGTATAAATTGAGCTACGTTTTTGAATAGATGGTTGAACCGGGCCGTTGTTTAGAAGTTTTTGTTTTTCCGTATTTTGGATATGCGAAATTATTCTCCAAAAAGTATTTTCCAGTTCATCGGGTATAAGGTGAATAATATCTTTGACCTTTAAAGACAGATCTGCTTTGTGTCTTGTATTTTAAACCAAGTTCGACTAAGTAATACTGCAGCACATAGCTCAAGACGAGGCAAAGACTGGACCTTGATAGAAGCCACTTTCGATTTGGCAAATAACAAAGCTGATTTTTAACTACAACTGCAACACGATAGTACAACCAGCACCCAAGCGTAACGAGGTACCTTCATGTATTTTAAACCAAGTTCGACTAAGTAATACTGCAGCACACAGCTCAAGACGAGGCAAAGACTGGGCCTTGATAGGAGCCACCTTCGATTTGCAAATAACAAAGCTGATTTTTAACTACAACTGCAACACGATAGTACAAGCAACAGTGTAACGAGGTACCTTCATGTAACGAATATGTTCAAAATCATCTAATTTTGAGCCACATATTTGCTGAGTTTAGAGTGAGGGAATCATCCCAACCAATGTTTCGGACCCACAACTCTTGAGGAAGAATTTTACATAGAACGACTATAGGGCTTAGAAGACCAAGTATTTAAAAAATTTTGGCTACATTTGACTTAATGAAGCGCTTTGGAGGTGTCCGCATATCCGACAGAGTGCACCGAAACAAAAATATATCCTGGCTAGGATCCCAGGCCATCCCAAGTGTCGTCTTCAGAGCTTTTAATCGCAACTTCTTTGTTATCGTTGATAAAGTCCGGGCAATTACTGTACCACTTTGTAAGCTGAAGACCATGAGTGTTTAAAACTTTTATAATTTTAGCTTTTTTAACTTCTAACATCTCTAGACTATCAGCGCCAGTGAGAACATCATCGACATATAAATTCTCACGAAGAACCTTTGAACGGAAAAGTTGACCTGTGTTGATCCGTTATAAAGAACAAACTTCTGATCTCTAAAAACGGTGCAGCTGAGAGCCCATATGTAACGGTGCTCAGATAATACACGCTAAGTTCATCCTGTGTGTTAGATCTCCAAAAAATCAGTTGAAATTTACGATCACGATCGTCAACTAGAATATATTAGCAGTCGGATCGAATCTATTCAATCGACCAACCATGAGTATATTATTCAAAGAATAATTCGAAGTTGTTCGAGCTGACCCATCAAAAACAACGCTTGAATACACAATGATGAGCTATGATATAATGGTGACGAGATATAGGGCAACTGTAATACGCTTTCTACACTTTCTGTTGAAGAATCGATAGTCAAATTACAAGTAGCTGGTGACGAGTTTTGCTGTTCGCTGAAAAAGACAATCAATTTTTAATGGAATCATAAGTTTTATCAAAGTTTTTTCGAACTACAAATTGTTTATTTTATTGTCACAAATGAGCTAATTGAATATCTAATTGCATAAGCAGAAATCAATTAGGTTTCTAATTGTAAAGGTAAACCATTTTTTTTTGCTGATGGCAACTAATTGCAATTAGTTTTACCATTGAATAAAAATTTCAGTTATCTAATAGGGGTTAGTTGAACTAATTCTAATTGTTTGATGAATTAGGGAATATAAACCAATTGCATCAATTTCTAATTCTAATGGAATTCAACTGTACGGTTTTATTTATGTATTTAAAAAAAATGTAATGAATGAACCAAAAAATATTGTTCAAAATTCGAATTTATTTGTTTCAACAAAAAACAGCAGTATTTAAAGTTGGCTCAAGGAACTTTTCAAAAGAATAAATTCAACTTTACCACGAGCGGCTATGTTGCAAGTGCTTTAAACCATTTTTACACAAATTTTTTTTATTTGTTGCGGCTCTACGGGCCTAAAGTTCCTCTCACACTTTTTTTAATATATTTCTTTTATTTATTTAAAAACACTTTAACACCACTGTCCTGTCACGGTCGCCAAAAATTATCGCGTAAAAAAATTAGCTACTTAAAAATTAATTATTCAAAAGGAAGATTTAAATAATATACGTGATTCTTTATGAACTTAAATTTAAAAATTAAAATTAAAATGTAGATATTTGGGCTACAAAAATTTATATTTTATATAATGCAACAAAATCATTAAAAAGTATTAATGCATGTAAATATTTATATTAACATCAATGTAGCGAATAAAATAACGAAGGGATTAACAAACAAATCAAGAGATTAACAAATAGTTGCCACTATCATCAGTGATTTGCACTTCGCTTTAGAGATTTGTTGTATGAGTTTTAGTTTGAGTTTTAACATTGTTAACTTTAGTTTTCCATTTGTTGAAATACTTTTGGCTCGATATTAGAGCCTGCTGCATTCTCTTGACTATTGCCTTTGATACTTTCCTGCAATATATGAAAGCACTGTCGTCAGCATAAAAAGCTGCTTCTTGATTTCTGCGAATGTTTATATCCAAGATATATAATGAATATAGTTTTGGAGAGAGAACGGACCCTTGCACAGTGGTTCAAGTTTCTAAGGAAGGCGGTCATACGTAGTTTACTAAATTATATTCATCAAAATCAATATGAATAGTTATGTGCCAATTAGGTTAAAACAAGATAAAAAAGGCTTTTAATATTATATTATAATAATTTATTTACCAAAAATTTTATTTATTTATTAAAGAAAAAATAATAAATTTTATAATGGCAATTTAATACAACTTTTGTTTATTATTTAAAAAAACGTAACATACGCAAAGCCTCAGGTGATGGCATAGACTTCTTCTTTTGTGGTAATTTACGTAAAGAAGGAATCAACGGATCGGAATTTAGAAGAAGTCTATGCAAACGGTCAGTGTTAATGACAACTTGAGACATTTGTCGCGTGTTGTCTCGTCTGAATTGCTTAAATAATTTATTACAAGATTCAGCGGCTTCTTCAGAGACCTCGCCTAGGGAAACTAGATAGTGATTAACTACTTCCGATCCTTGAATTAATACTTTTTGAACTGAAGTAGGCAAATTATACCATGGATACGTACTAATAAGCAGTCGCGCGGTTCCTAACGAATAATTTTTAATTCTACACTATTTTGTATCCCGACGAAAGACATTGCAAAAGATGATGACACCGATCAATAACTGCTTAATCTAAGCCAGTTATTTCCGCTGATATAGCTGAATTCAAAAAACCGTTCTTGCCGTGTTTCCGTCATTGGATGTGCCACTTTTGCCACTTTGAGTTTTTTCGACAATTAAACCTAATCGTGTCCTAAAGTGCTGCTGAACATATAGTTTTTTTCTCTGCAAAAAGCTCCTTTTCATCTGTTGAACGAGCCTGCCACTTTTTAAAATCTAATCAGTAAGGTAAATGTAAAAAAAAGTAAGATAAATGTAATATCTAGCAGTATCAATAACGGATTTACGTAAACACATGTCAATATCATTCATTTCTTTTGGTGCTCCACCACAAATATAGCATCTACTACACGCTGTGTTCCTTAAAGCACTACAGAATTTACCATCAACCATGGTTAATTGTAATGAATGTACAACTTTTATTTCATTGTTGTTGATGTTAAAAATGGATGGTTGTAAATTGCTAATTTTATTTTTAAAATAGGCTTCTTCTGGCACAGAAAGATCTTCTGTTTCTTTAGCAAACTGAAATCGAATAGGTTAACAAAACTTAGTGGAAGAAGGGCGTGGGTTTTTCCATATAATTTGGTCTGGATCGGAAATACTTGATGTACATATTAAACGAAGTGGACAATATGAAGAAGGAATTATCTTGTACACTGGAATCTGAAAATGCCTGTTTATATTCACTGTGCCCCGTACTTCCAATCAAAACAAACTCTTTACTAATGTCAGCATTACTGAGGACATCATTTTGATTTTCTAGTTTACGGGAAGTTGTATTATCTAGCAAATTTTGTAACTCTATTTCGGCAGATGATTCCGTGATATGTTCCTCTGGTGGATAACACTGTTTGTTAGCCTCCAACACTTTATGATAAGATGGCAATGCATTTGGTAATTTTGAATTAATAAACTCCTTTAGTACTAAATGCTGGTGTTTTGTTAATTTAGCCTCAATTATAAGTGATAATATTTCATTTGTACTAAATTTCATACAAGAGGAGTTAGATCGGCTAGAATCACTCAACAAATAGTTCATCGCGGATTCATCTACATCAACTAACTTAGCTAACCTGCGGCGTTTTGTTCTCTTACTGCAGTCCATGATCTCCTTTCTATGTAGTGCACTTGTGGAAGGCTGGTTACTCTGCAGGCTTTAGAGTATGTTTGCTGACTATCGCAGATTGTTCACAAACTTCGATTTCACCAAGCTATTCACTATATTTAGTGACCATACGCAACCGTGATCGATCAACTTGTTTCCAATAGGTAACTAATCTCTTAAAAAGGTTGATTATTTTAAGACTTCCAATGTTTAAATGTTCCGCATCTGGTAGTTACTCCGTTAAATTGTGAACTACACGATTTTGCCGCTCACTTTCAGTCGAACTTTCCTTAATCGACAGCTAAGTATCCAGCACAAGCATTCTTGAGAAAGAACACTTATTAACAGCACCTTAATTAAATATGTTTAACATGTTTTGGTTAAGGAAGTAAAAAAAACATAATAATAACGGTACAAACCTTCAACTTGAATATCCATTGTAAAACAATAAGATACAAATAATATATTCTTAAAAAAAAAAAAAAAACTATAAAAACAATAAAACTATGTATATATAGTTTATTAGCCCTGCTGATCAACTGTTCGTTGAGTTGCGATTTTATGCTGATTTGATTAATACAACTATTTAATTTGTTTGATTTTTAGTTTCAATTTTATCGGGCTTCCAAAATTGTGAAGAAATAAAATAATAAATAAATTGTAAACATGAACTATGCAGTAGGCAACAAACAGCAAAAAATATGTATGTGCTACGAATCTTGTCGTACAGACGAAGGCCCTCTGTACCATGCACATTCGCGAACAAAATTTTTTAAATTAAAAGTACAGATGGAGAGTAACATTTTGATATGTAACTTGAAAGCGTCATAAGACGGCAACATAGTTAATACCTTAAGGGGGAAAAAAAGACGTCGTAAAAATATACGTGAAAAATGATTTGTCGTAAAACCGCTATCCGCAAAATACGTTTTGCTTAATAAATGATTTATTACATAGTGATAACGGTAATTATCTTCAACTTAAATGTCCATTGTAAAACAATAAGTCAAATATATTTTTTTCTTTGAAAAACACTCACTAGAAATTAACTTTATTACTGCTGAAAAAGATAAGGAAAGTTGTTTTGATTTGTTCACTTCCGATGCACAAAAGTTAATGTAAAAAACAACTGATTGCAAATATTTTTGCATGTTTTAGTAGTACCACTAATAGTTAGTATCAGAGCGAACTAACGGTGAAAAAATCTAACATCGTCATTTGACCACTATGTGCTACTACTGAACCACTGTGCCTTGTGATAAACCTGCTGGTATTTGCCTTTCACTAGAATAACTAATATTGAAGCAGACGACAAATGGTCTATTATTTAAAAAGCTTTTTACTATTTTTTGTGAATAAATAGGAAAATTAAAAATATTTAGTTTGAACAACAAACATATGCCAGTAGAATCAAATGCCTTTTCAATATCAAGGAATATAATTCCAGTACTTTTGCTTTGACTTTATTATTTTTAATAAACTTAATTACCCTTTTTAATTTATGAATAGTAAAATGTTCTTTACGGAATCTAAACTGTTGGTCAATAATAATGATCTTTACATTTGAAAAATCCTCTAAGCTTTTGAGAATGATTTTTTCAAATGCATCAGCAATTACAGTAGCTTTATATGCACCAGTTTTTAAAACGTCGCCTTTAAATCAGAAAGCGGTAAATTCCTGCCTTTAAGTGCTTCGGTAAGCTTCCAAAACTTTTTAGAGACGGTAGTCAACTAAAAAATAAATCATGACCAAGACTCATATCTATCCCTATTTATGTGGAAATTTAAAAGGCTGTTCCACTGTTTTAAAATACTAATTAATTGGGTTCTATAGTTTAATCTTTACATCTCTGCAATTCACGCCTATATTTATTTCTTTGCAGTATTAACATTTTAGCTGCATTTGAGATATATCTTTACCATGAATTTTTTGGACCAACTGGAATCAGATTGCCAGATTGGTTTAGTGCCATATCTACTATGTTATTAGTGTTATCATCGACTTGATCAATGCCGTGACGCATAATCTCATCTCTACCAAGTCTCTGTTAACTGGCCAATCAGCTTGATTGTACAATAGAGCAGAAATTGTATTTAATTAAAAATGTCCACTGATAAAACATGAAATTGGAACATGGTCTGAACTTAAAATATTTAAATGGGATTCGACTAAGTAATACTGCAGCACACAGCTCAAGACGAGGCAAAACTGGGCCTTGATAGGAGCCACCTTCGATTTGCAAAAAACAAAGCTGATTTTTAGCTACAACTGCAACACGATAGTACAAGCAACAGCGTAACGAGGTACCTTCATGTAACGAATATGTTCAAAATCATCTAATTTTGAGCCACATATTTGCTAAGTTTAAAGTGAGGGAATCGTCCCAACCAATATTTTGGACCCACAGTTCTTGAGGAAGAATTTTACATAGAACGACTATAGGGCTTAGAAGACCAAGTATTTAAAAAATCTTGGTTACATTTGACTAAATGGAGCGTTTTGTAGGTGTCCGCATATGCGACAGAGCGTACCGAAACAAAAATATATCCTGGCTAGGATCCCAGACCATCCCAAGTGTCGTCCTTAGAGCTTTTAATCGCAACTTCTTTGTTATCGTTGACAAAGTCCAGGCAATTACTGTTCCACTTTGTAAGCTGCAGATCATGAGCATTTAAAACTTTTATAATTTCAGTTTTTTAACTTTTAACATGTCTAGACTATCAGCGCCAGTGCGAAAATCATCGACATATAAATTCTCACGAAGAACCTTTGAACGGAAAAGTTGACCTGTGTTGATCAGCTATAAGGAACAAACTTCTGATCGCTAAAAACGGTGCAGCTGAGAGCCCATATGTAACGGTGCTCAGACAATACACGCTAAGTTCATCCTGTGTGTTAGATCTCCAAAAAATCAGTTGAAATTTACGATCCCGATCGTCGACTAGAAATTTGCGGTACATTTTGGATATATCAGCAGTCGGATCGAATCTATTCAATCGAAACCATGAGTATATTATTCAAAGAATAATTCGAAGTTGTACGAGCTTACCCTTAAAAAACAACGCTTGAATACACAATGATAAACTATGATACAATGTTGACGAGATAAAGGGCCACTGTAATACGCTTTCTACACTTTCTGTTGGAGAATCGACAGTCAAATTACAAGTAGCTGGCGACGAGTTTTGCTGTTCGCTGGTAAAGGCAATCAATTTTTAACCCTTATAGAACCAATAATGTTTTTCGTTCGCATTTCTACAAAAAACTTTTTTTGTAAAAAAAAACTTTATATTCCTACAAAGTTTATTTTTTAGAAATTTTGATTTTTTTTTTTAAGGAAAAGGACCTCGCACAATCGTGTATGTTGGTTGAATAAGCTTAAAATAAGTACCAAATTTTAAGTCTTATTTTCATATTATATATTTTTATTAAAACGAAAAAAAAAAAATATTTTTTTTACAATAAATCAATATTTGTACTTCAGGAAAAACAACATGATCTCCAGAAGTGTTGTTGCGCTTTTTAATTCTTTTATAAGTCCCACAGAATTTTAAAAACTTTCTGGTGACATCATCCCTCGAGAAGGGAAAGGTCTCATTCACATCCTTAATTTCTCTCAAGACTTTCCCACAAAACGGAGCGCTTCTTGCGTTTTGCGCAAAAATCAGGTTTATTTCGCAACCTTGTTATTAGAAGCAATTTTTTTTTTTTGCTCATGTTAAAAATAAATTTTTGCTATTTATATATATTAATTATTAAAAACAAATTAACTTACTTATGTAAGTCGGTCATTATTTATAGTTTGTTTTTTTTTTCTTTGCCCAAAAAAAAAACGTTTTGTGGTTGTTTTTTTATTTTTTATGAGTAAACAAACGAATACCAAACAAAGCATCAACTAAAAAACTGATGCCTGGTTGCTTTTTTACTGCCTTAAAAATACTCATTGTTGACGTTTTGAAATCGTATACATTGTAAATATTTTGTACAGCGGCTTTATGAAACAGTATACTTTGTTCGAATGCAAAGCAATTAACATTTTGGAAGTCAGCCATAATTATAAAATATGATTAATTTGAACATAAAAGTTATTTTGTGTGGTACTCTTTAAAACACAATTTATCTTTTGCCAAACACAAATGTACCTTGCATTTTTGGCATTCACAACCATCATTGCGATACCGCTTGGCTGTACCATCTATAAACTCAGGCTAGTGGTCGAACCGATCATACCTATCATATCATCTGGTGCATTATGGGTCGATATTTACTTCCATAATACCCGTCAGGCAACTGGAATGGTTCAACTTCTGGAGGCACAGCTTTGTTCTTTGCCAAGACTTCTCCTAACTCCATTTTAAAACTTAGGAATTTCTTTACCTTATTTTTTGGTATTTTTAGTATTTCCGCATCGTTCCTATATTCCTTCCAGCTATAATAAATGGCTAAGTCGAGAAAATGAAAAAATATCTTGACGGGCCACTTTCTGGTTTTCATTTTAATCCGATAGTATTCCATCATTGGTCGGCTATATCAACTCCTCCCATTTTTTCATTGTATAATTAAATAACAGCTAGAATAGGAACCGGCAAACGTCGTTTTAAATTTTTTATCCACCGTTCTTTTTCACAAATTGGATCTTTTCCGCAGATAGTTGATGCAATCGTGATACATTTTGTATCACACCATTTGACTACGGCTACTGTTTCGTTTTTAACGAATTGAATCATTTCACCACGGGACATGCTTTTATTCCTAGTTCTTCAAGTTTTTTCAAAAGGGAATGGTGGTAAAAAATCTGTCAAAGTATATATGACTTTCCTCTGGCAAGTATTTTGTAAGCCGTAAGACAACTGAGGCCTCGTGGCCTAATCCGCAATCCGGAAAGGTGCCAGCACCTTGGAACACCTCGAAATCTACAATGAGTCCATATGACGTTCCACACACAAAATTGTTCAAACCCACTGGACGAGGTTTAGATCTCATTACCTGCCGAACAGGACACCTTCCAGTAAAAGGCATCATCTGCTCATCAATGGAATAACTTGTCACATCAGTAGCTAACTGATTACAACGACTTCTAACCATATCAATTACAGGTTGCACCCTCCACAACTTATTTGTCGGATGCGGTATACTTGTTTCAAAAAAATGAATGGTGCTTCGCAGCTTCGTAAACTTGTTTCTGGACATTGTAGAAGAAATAAGCTCATTGCGAAAACCGTCCGCCCAATACATGTTAATCTGCAGATATCCAAGACAAGACATAGTTATTGCGCAGCCGTAAAAATTTTTAATTTCAGACTCTGTTAAGCTCATTTCAGCACCAGTTGTAGCATGAAAGTACATTTTGGTATACGTAACGACATCCTTGCAATAACTTTCGGGAAAATATTTAGAAAAGTATTCATAAGGTGTACCAAGTTTCACAAAATTTTGACATGTTTGCACTTTGGGAATGTCATGTGAAAAAATTTTTTTTTGGCGCCACAAGTCATCTCTTACATTGTAATTTAAGTTACTAGCCTCTTGCGTTTCAGAAAAGTTAACTGTAGTAATGGCAAAATTAATAAAATTTAAGGAGAAAATATTGGATATTTTTACCATCATTAAAGCTCTGTTCCGAAGAGTCGTCAGCACAATCATTTGGCTCCCAATGTGTGTCTTCGAATTCATCATCAGATGAAAAATCAATGTCGGAATTTTCAAGGATATCTAAAGCCCTTTGAAGGTCTTATTCCTTCAAAAAGTCAAAACTTTTTCCTAAAAATATATCACATAGCACAATTGTGAGCTTGGATTCAAACAACATATAATTGCCACATGGCACAATTGTGTTATCTTATTTTCCGTTAAACATTATTTTAAATTCAAACACCAGCAGGCGTTCAAAATATGCCTCTATGCTCTTAACTTTCTCGGTAATTTAAATTAAAAAAAAAAACGAAAAATTTTCCGCTACTAAGAGCACAAACGCGACTAACTTTTTAAGACTCGTGTATATATTTTTTACTGTTTAAAAATTTTTATTGCTAAAGCAAGAGCTAACACAATCACTGCTTTTGGAATTTTAAAATAAAAATAATTTTTGTGGCTTTGAGAATTTTTTTTAACCACATCGCACAATCGCTTAAGGTGGTTATCAAAGGGTTAATGGAAGCACAAGTTTTATCAAAGTTTTTCCGAACTACAAATTGTTTATTTTATTGTCACAAACGAGCTAATTGAATATCTAATTGCATTAGCAGAAGTCAATTAGGTTTCTAATTGTAAAGGTATCCCATTTTTTTTGTTTGCTAATGGCAACTAATTGCAATTAGTTTTACCCTTGAATAAAAATTTCAATTATCTAATAGGAGTTAGTTGAACTAATTCTAATTGCTTGATGAATTAGGGAATATAAACCAATTGCATCAACTTCTAATTGGAATTCAAATATATGGTTTTATTTATGTATTTTAAAAAAAATATGTAATGAATGAACCAAAAAATATTGTTCAAAATTCGAATTTATTTGTTTCAACAAAAAACAGCAGTATTTAAAGTTGGCTCAAGGAACTTTTTAAAAGAATAAATTCAACTTTACCACGAGCGGCTCTGTTGCACCGGAAAGAAAGTGCTTTAAACCATTTTTACACAATTTTTTATTTGTTGCTGCTCTGCGGGCCTAAAGTTCCTCTCACACTTTTTTTTACTTTTTTTTTTTATTTAAAAACACTTTAACACCACTGTCCTTTCACGGTCGCCAAAAAATATCGCTGTTAAAAAATTAATTATTAAAATGGAAGATATAAATAATAAACGTAATTCTTTATTAACTTAAAATTAAAAAGTAAAATTAAAATGTGGATATTTGGGCTACAAAAAATTTATATTTTATATAATGCAACAAAATCATTAAAAAGTATAATGCATGTAAATATTTATATTAACATCAACGTAGCGAATAAACAAACGAAGGCATTAACAAACAAATCAAGTGATTAACAAATAGTGATGGCACTATCATCAGTGATGTGCACTTTGCTTTAGAGCTTGAGTTTTAATATCGTTAACTTTAGTTTTCCATTTGTTGAAATATTTTTGGCTTGGTTTAAGAGCCTGCTGCATTCTCTTGACTTATGCGTTTAATACTTTCCTGCAATATATGAAAGCACTGTCGTCAGCATAAAAAGCTTCTTCTTGATTTCTGCGAATGTTTACATCCAAGGTATATAATGAATATAGTGTCCTAAAGTGCTGGTGAACATATAGTTTTTTCTGTGCAAGAAGATGATTCCGTGATATGTTCCTCTGGTGGATAACACTGTTTTTTGGCCTCCAACGCTTTATGATAAGATGGCAATGCATTTGGTAATTTTGAATTAATAAACTCCTTTAGTACTAAATACTGATTTTTTGTTAATTTAGCCTCAATTATAAGTGATAGTATTTCATTTGAATTAAATTTCACACAAGAGGTGTTAGATCGGCTAGAATCACTCAACAAATAGTTCATCGCGGAATCATCTACATCAACTTACTTAGCTAACCTGCGGCGTTTTGTTCTCTTACTGCAGTCCATGAACTCCTTTCTATGTAGTAGACTTGTGGAAGGCTGGTTACTCTCTGCAGGCTTCAGAGTATGTTTGCTGACTATCGCAGATAGTTCACAAACTTCGATTTCACCAAGATATTCACTATATTTAGTGACCATACGCAACCGTGATCGATAAACTTGTTTTCAATAGGTAACCAATCTCTTACAAATGTTGATTATTTTAAGACTTCCAATGTTTAAATGTTCCTCATCTGGCAGTAACTCCGTTAAATTGTGAACACGATTTTGCCGCTCACTTTCAGTCGAGCTTTCCTTAATCGACAGCTAAGTATCCAGCACAAGCATTCTTGAGAAAGAACACTTAATAAAAGCACCTTAATTAAATATGTTTAATATGTTTTGGTCAAGGATGTAAAAAAAAAAACATAATAATAAGGGTACATACCCTCAACTTGAATATCCATTGTAAAACAATAAGTCGCAAATAATTTATTCTTAAAAAAAACTATAAAAACACAAACTATGTACCCTATATATTGTTTATTAACCATGCTGATCAACTATTCGTTATGCAGATTTGATTAATACAACTATTTATTTTGTTTGATTTTTAGTTTCAACTTTATCGGGCTTCCAAAATTGTGAAGAAATAAAATAATAAATAAATCGTAAACATGAACTATGCAGTAGGCAAAAAATATGTATATGCTACGAATCTTGTCATACAGACGAAGGCCTGCACCATGCACATTCGCACACAAAAGCAGAAAAATTCTTTTTAAATTAAAAGTAGAGATGGAGAGTAACATTTTGATATGTAACTTGAAAGCGTCATAAGACGGCAACATAGTTAATACCTTAAGGTTTTCATTTTAATCCGATAGTATTTCATCATTTTTTCATTGTATAATTGAATTACAGCTGGAATACCAACCGGCAAACATCGTTTTAAACTTTTTATCCACCGTTCTTTTTCACAAATTGGATCTTTTCCGCAGATAGTTGATGCAATCGTGACACATTTTGTATCACACCATTTGACTACGGCTACTTTTTCGTTTGTAACGAATTGAATCATTTCACCATGGGACATGCTTTTATCAGCAGGGAGGCTAATTCTTTTCCCTAATTGATTTGGCATTACAGTCCCTGTGGCTTTATATCCCAGTTCTTCAAGTTTTTCCAAAAGGGGAATGGTGGTAAAAAATCTGTCAAAGTATATATGACTTTCCTCTGGCAAGTATTTTGTAAGCCGTAAGACAACTGATGCCCCGTGGCCTAATCCGCAATCCCGAAAGGTGCCAGCACCTTGGAACACCTCGAAATCTACAATGAGTCCATATGACGTTGCACACACAAAATTTTTCAAACCCACTGGACGAGGTTTAGATCTCAATACCTGCCGAACGGGACACCTTCCAGTAAAAGGTATCATCTGCTCATCAATGAAATAACTTGTCACATCAGTAGCTAACTGATTTCAACCACTTCTAACCAAATCAATTACAGATTGCACCCTCCACAACTTATTTGTCGGATGCGGTATACTTGTGTCAACAAAATGAATGGTGCTTCGCAGCTTCATGAACTTGTTTCTGGACATTGAAGAAGAAATAAACTCATTGCGAAAACCTCCCGCCCAATACATGTTAATCTGCGGATATCCAAGACAAGACATAGTTATTGCGCAGCCGTAAAAATTTTTAATTTTAGACTCTGTTAAGCTCATTTCAGCACCAGTTGTAGCATGAAAGTACATTTTGGTATACGTAACGACATCCTTGTAATAACTTTCGGGAAAATATTTAGAAAAGTATTCACAAGGTGTACCAAGTTTCACAAAATTTTGACATGTTTGCACATTGGGAATGTCATGTGAAAAAATTTCTTTTTGGCGCCACAAGTCATCTCTTACATTGTAATTTAAGTTACTAGCCTCTTGCGTTTCAGAAAAGTTAACTGTAATAATGGCAAAATTGATAAAATTTAAGGAGAAAATATTGGATATTTTTACCATCATCAAAGCTCTGTTCAGAAGAGACGTCGGTACAATCATTTGGCTCCCAATGTGTGTCTTCGAATTCATCATCAGATGAAAAATCAATGTCGGAATTTTCAAGGATATCTAAAGCCCTTTAAAGGTCTGATTCCTTTAAAAAGTCAAAACTTTTTCCTAAAAATATATCACATAGCACAATTGTGAGCTCGGATTCAAACAACATATAATTGCCACATGGCACAATTGTGTTATCTTATTTTCCGTTAAACATAATTTTAAATTCAAACACCAGTAGGTCGATTCACTAATTTTTAACCACGTTGGTTAAGGTTAATTTTTACTAAACCTATTGTGGTTTGCACTAACCACTATATTATTCTTTAATTCATTTTTAGCCACACTAAGCACTTTTAAATTTCTCCGCGCTTAAATTAATATACGTTGACATTACTGCAAGCGAAATGTCAAAATAAGAGAAAAGCACAAAGAGGAATACAAAAAAAAAAAAAAAACAAACCAAAAATAGTTTGTCTGTGGTAATAATCGTGCGAATTTAATATTAAAATATTTTGTGCAAGGTAAGTAAAATATTCATTTTTATAACTTTTTTAATTTAGTAAAGGTTTCATACTTTAATAGAATGACTACAAACATAAAAAGAAGCCGCGCCTCCGCCGAGCAGCTAAGCCATCTAGTGGACTTCTTGATGGAAAATGAGGGCCTTGCAGCAGGTAAATTTAAAAAGCTGCATGGCAAATTGGAAGCCAAAAAAAAAGTGGACAGAATTGGCAGAAAAGTTAAATTGTCTTGGCGGGTCTATTAAAACGAGCAACCAGTGGCAGACGGTAAGTAAACATTGTTGAAATAAACATTGTTCAAATACAAATAAATTTAAAAATTTTTCTTATTAACAAAGGTGTGGAAAGAACTAAAAAGCCGGACTAGTGTCAAAGTCAGAGAAAGAAAGAAGCAGCAGGCCTTAACAGGAAATAGACCGTTAACGCAGGAGGCATTAAGCCATTTAGAAAGAAGGGTTGTTGCCATTATCGGCAACGAATATATAGAGGGCCAAGAATCCGTGATGGAAAATGTTCCGATGGAAGAGGTAAGTTACAGTGAAATTAATGTCTACGAAAATCAAAGCAAATTCCTTTTCCATTAGAATTTGCAAATTTTATTAGAGGATGGCGAAGACATCATTGTGCATTCGCCATCAAAAAATGAAGAGCATTTTGATGTGCGGTCGGAAACTTCCAGCACATATAAAAGGATGCCATCAAGAGGTGTTAAAAGGAAGCTGGAGAAGGACGACGGCGAAACCAAGAAGCAATTCTTGGATATCGCCAACAAGCAGGCTGACACTTTAAAGGTAAGTAATATCATCACGGTAAACTATTATAAAATACTATTATTTGTTTTTGTGTTTTTATAGATGTTTGCAGAAGCTAACGCCTCGAACGCAGCGACGAACGCCTCGAACGCAGCCACCAACGCCTCTAATGCAGAAAACATCAAGAGCGTGGTCGATGCCGTCAAAACAATGGGGGACGGGCTTAAAGAAGTTGCCACTGCCATTGACTATTTAGCCAATGTGATAAGTAAAATGTAAGTAACATTGTAAATTGCAAATTTATTTTATATATTATTTATATTATTAAATATATTATATATTATTTTTCTATAAAAAACTATTATGATTAAGACTTACTTAAACATGTAATGGCATATACAGTGTGTCTTATTCATAATAATTTATAAGAGTTTCAATAACACAATCATTGCTTTTTTGTTTCAGACTTAAAGAATAAACGAATTTCTTTTATTTATTTTTGAGTTTCATGTCTTTGTTGTTGAATTGTTTGTCTTATTATTTTTACTTTTATGGTTTGTTTTTATTTATAAGTTGCTTTTTAGTGTTATTAATTGTGTGTGCCTTGGAATATTTGGTATTTTTATTTTCATTGGTTTTGGTGTTTGTTAATTTTGTTATATTTATTTATTTAATTTTTCATTTTAACAAAAGTTGTTTTTTTAATTTTAAATGAATTGCTACTGTGTTTGATTATTTTATTTTTGGTTTTGTTATATAATTTTATATGAAATGTTTTACTGTTTGTTTATTTTGTTATTTTCATTTAATTTTTACTTTCATTAAAAGTTTTTGTTTTTTATTTCAATAAAATGGGAACATAACTACTTCATTAAATGGTAAATGCTTTTTGCTTTCATTTACTATTAGTAATTCGCTGTCACTGTTCAAAAAACATATATATATATATATATATATATATATATATATACAGTTATGTGAAAAAAAATAGGGACAGTTGTATTCACCGTGTTTGGTGTTTACGAATTCATGTAAAATGAAAGAATTTGTAATAAAACAGAGTTGTTTTGCAATGCTTGTAAACGACATTACGAAATCCCGTTACAATTTGTGCTTCTTTTTCTTTATTTCTGATAACAAATTATTTTTTTTGTAAAGTGCGCGATTTCCGCTGTGAAAAATAATAAGGACAGTTTTCCGTTTTGGTAAAAATACATTAATAAAAATTTAAAATACTTTTTTTTTGTAAGTAAGTGAGTAAAACACATTTATAGACTAACATTAATTGCTAAATAAATTACAATTTTGTAACTGTTTAGGCAAATATGGGTAGAAATACACACTGCGACCACGCTACTCGAAATAATATTAAAAATTTATGTGAAAGCGGATATTCGTACAGAAAAATTGCACAAATCCTCGGTATTTCAAAAACCATGGTAGAAAATGCTGTTAAATGGATTCCCAAGGATGACACCCGTGGAAGAAAACCAAAAATTACACCTACTATAAAGAGAAATATTATTCGATGCGTAAAAAAAGATCCATTTATCACGTCTAAACAAATAAAAAATGATTTAAACCTTGACGTTGACACATCAACTATTCGAAAAACACTCATCGGTGAGGAATTTAGAGCCCGTAGTGCAAGAAAAGTGCCATTGTTGTCCAAAAAGAATATAAAACAAAGATTAGAGTTTGCTAAAAATCACATCAATTGGCCTAAAGAAAAATGGCGTAACATTCTGTGGTCCGATGAAACGAAAGTAAACTTATTTTCTTCTGATAGAGGTGTACACCATGTAAGAAGACCTATCCGTCATGAATTCAATCCAAGATATTCTTTAAAGACAGTCAAACATGGTGGTGGTAGCATCATGGTATGGGGGTCATTCTCTTATTATGGTGTGGGTCCTCTATATCGTATCCAGAACATAATGAAATCGGCTGATTACACTGATATTTTAAAAAATAAAATGCTGCCGTATGCCGAAGAAAATATGCCACTCAAATGGGTCTTCCAGCAGGATAATGATCCAAAGCATACGGCAAAGTACACAAAGAAGTGGTTCCAGGACAACAAAATCAATGTTTTAGAATGGCCAGCACAGTCCCCTGATTTAAGCCCCATAGAAAATTTGTGGAACGAAGTTAAAAGGGCAATCAGGGGAAAGTGTCCATAAAATTGCGACGAGCTTTGGAATCTTATACTGGACTTGTGGAACGCAATACCGCTACATGTGTGCCAAAATTTGGTCGACTCACTGCCTAGAAGATGTGCTGCTGTTCTGGATAACAAAGGATCCGCAACAAGGTACTAATGTGGCACTAAGGCTTTATGCAACAATATTCAAAATAAATATCTATTTAGTTTTACCTAAGTTAGTTATAGCTTTAAGATTTCATGAAGTGTCCTTATTTGTTTTCACACGCTAAACTATATAAATTCAAACAAAATCATAAAAAAGCCAAAATATATTATAGGAATAGGAAAATTTTTTTTGTAATCTTTTTTCTACCGTTTAAGAAAAAATAAATCGTTTGAACAAGAAATAATTTTCGATTTTTTATTTGACTGTACATGTAATGTAAGCTTGGGTGGGCACTGTCCCTATTATTTTTCACATAACTGTATATATATATATATATATATATATATATATATATAAAGACGCTCTACTTTATAATTTTGTAAAAAAGTGTTTTATTTAACAATATGAAAACATACATAACAAAGACATTTCAGGAGTGATTATGAGTTTTTTCCTTAAGATATTAAATATAAAAAATTAATTGAAATTATGGAATCAACTTGGTTTATATATAAGAAGAAACAAAGAATTGAAATTGAATTAAATAATTATGTAAAAAAATTTTCTATTAAACGATCTTGGACGCGCTTAGCTACTGAGGATGGTAAGTTTTTATTTACCACATCGATAGTTGTTTGAGTCGATGGTGTCTCAAACTCTGCTTCAAATCTTTGGTCTTGTAGCTGCATGTTATGTAACGTTGCGCAGGCACTAACAACTTTTCCGGCAAAGCTTGGATCGTATAGTAAAATACGTTGCTTAGATAAACACCGCCACGTTCCTTTTAGAACGCCAAACAGTCGTTCAACTGGGTTTCGAGCTTTACATAAAGCCTCATTATACAAAAATTTAGGACTTCCCTCTAAATGGTTTGGAAGAGGAGTCATTAACCATGGCTCTAATGGATACCCAGAATCTCCTGTATATTTTAAGTAGTTTTCATAAATTTGTTGTTAAATTTTTGATGTATATTTTTTAATTTTACATACCAATTAAAAAAAAGTTGTGGTTTCCATTTTCAAAACTTCGCTGCATAACTCTTCGAATCGCGGATGAACTCCATATATATGAATCGTGCCGTGCTCCTGTAAACTTTGCATTAACATTTAAAATTTTTAAATTTGGATCGCATATCTGCAAATATAAATACTTTTATTGTTGGTTTAGTTTTATAGCTTTACTTACCATTTGCACATTAATTGAATGGTAGCCATGGTGATTAACGTAAGATTCTTCATGGCTTTTCGGAGCTAATATTGGTACATGAGTGCAATCGATTGCACCAATTGTACCAGGCACAAAAGGCGAAGCAGCTGAAGCAAAAACAGCTTTTGCAACACGGCGATCTTCTTGAGTCATCGGAAACTTAACCACTGAGCAAAACAACTTCCTGTTTATACCTTCAGTAACTTTGTGAATGCAGCGGCTTACGGACGACTGGCTCATAGATATACCCCATTGCTCTCCTACAGGACGTTGGTAGCATCCAGTTGCATAAAAACGCAAAGTCGCTAGCACCTGCATATAAATAACTTCATTTAATTATTATTATTATTATATTTAATAATATACCTGTTTTTCAGCCGATATCGCAGTAATCCTACAACCCTTTAAACTATCACCAAGTTGCACAACGATTTCTTGAGCCATTTCCGGACTTACGCGGTATAGTTTTTTAAATTCTGACGACGTCAAGTCGAAAGGATTATCTAATTCGCGAAGACTTCGACGGTTTACTGAAGACGCACTACTAAATAAGTTATTTTGTGTTAGAATGTATCCCAAATATTCAAAAGCCATTTTTTATAAAATTATAAATTTTTATAAAAACTTCTACTTTTATATTTAACGCCACCAAAAATTCTGCTGTTAATAAACCAAAATGTCTTGGCTAAAAAACAGCTGATTAAAACAGCTGATATTAAAAGCCAGCAACCAATGTTAAACTCTTGTGGTTTTGGCTAAAGTTTATAGTGCATTGCAACAGTGGCTAATTCAGTGGCTAAAATATTTAACCAAAACAACCTTGGTTTAAATAGCATAGAGAATCGACCTACAGCAGGCGTTCAAAATATGCCTCTTTGCTCTTAACTTTCTTGGTAATTTTAATCTAAAAAAAACGACAAAGTTTCCACTTACCAACAGGCATGCTTCCGCATTTACTAAGAGCACAAACGCGACTAACTTTTTAAGACTCGTGTATATATTTTTTACTGTTTAAAAATTTTTAATGCTAAAGCAAGAGCTAACACAATCACTGCTTTTGGAATTTTAAAATAAAAATAATTTTTGTGGCTTTGGGAATTTTTTTTAACCACATCGCACAATCGCTTAAGGTGGTTCTCAAAGGGTTAATGGAAGCACAAGTTTTATTAAAGTTTTTCCGAACTACAAATTGTTTATTTTATTGTCACAAATGAGCTAATTGAATATCTAATTGCATTAGCAGGAGTCAATTAGGTTTCTAATTGTAAAGGTAAACCATTTTTTTTTGCTAATGGCAACTAATTGCAATTAGTTTTACCATTGAATAAAAATTTCAATTATCTAGTGGGAGTTAGTTGAACTAATTCTAATTGTTTGATGAATTAGGGAACATAAACCAATTGCACCAACTTCTAATTCTAATTGGAATTCAACTATATGGTTTTATTTATGGATTTAAAAAAAATATGTAATGAATGAACCAAAAAATATTGTTCAAAATTCGAATTTATTTGTTTCAACAAAAAACAGCAGTATTAAAAGTTGGCTCAAGGAACTTTTCAAAAGAATAAATTCAACTTTACCACGAGCGGCTCTGTTGCACCGAAAAGAAAGTGCTTTAAACCATTTTTACACAATTTTTTTTTATTTGTTGCGGCTCTACGGGCCTAAAGTTCCTCTCACACTTTTTTTTTTTGTTTTATTTAAAAATACTTTAACACCACTGTCGTTTCATGGTCGCCAAAAAATATCGCGTAAAATAATTAGCTATTAAAAAATTTATTATTCAAATGGAAGATTTAAATAATAAACGTAATTCTTTATTAACTTAAAATTAAAAACTAAAATTAAAATGTAGATATTTGGGCTACAAAAAATTTATATTTTATATAATGCAACAAAATCATTAAAAAGTATTAATGCATGTAAATATTTATATTAACATCAACGTAGCGAATAAACAAACGAAGGGATTAACAAACAAATCAAGGGATTAACAAATAGTGATGGCACTATCATCAGTCATTTGCACTTCGCCTTAGAGATTTGTTGTATGGAAGTATATTAGCTTGAGTTTTGATATCGTTAACTTTAGTTTTCCATTTGTTGAAATATTTTTTGCTCGGTTTAAGAGCCTGCTGCATTCTCTTGACTTATGCGTTTAATACTTTCCTGCAATATATGAAAGCACTGTCGTCAGCATAAAAAGCTGCTTCTTGATTTCTGCGAATGTTTATATCCAAGGTATATAATGGATATGGTGTGGGAGAAAGAACGGACCCTTGCACAGTGGTTCAAGTTTCTAAGGAAGGCGGTCATATGTAGTTTACTCAACTATATTCAACAAAATTAATATGAATATTTATGGGCCAATTAGGGTAAAATAAGATTAAAAAGTCTTTAAATAATAAATTATAATAATTTATTTACCAAAAATTTTATTTATTAATTAAAGAAAAAATAATAAATTTTATAACGGCAATTAAATACAACTTTTGTTTATTATTTTAAAAAACTTAACAACGCAAGGCCTCAGGTGATATCAAAGACTTATTCTTTAGTGGTTATTAACGTAAAGAAGAAATCAACGAATCGGAATTTAGAAGAAGTCTATGCAAACGATCAGTGTTAGTGACAACACGAGAAATTTTTCGCGTCTGACGAGTAATCTCTAAATTCTACACTATTTTGTATCCCGACGAAAGACATTGCAGAAGATGATGACACCGGTCAATAACTGCTTAATCTAAGCCAGTTATTTTAGCTGATATAGCCGAATTAAAAAAAAAGTTCTTGCAGTGTTTTCGTCATTGGATGTGCCACTTCTGCCACTTCGAGCTTTTTCGACAATTAAACCTAATCGTGTCCTAAAGTGCTGCTGAACATCTAGTTTTTTTTGTGCAAGAAGCTCCTTTTCATCTGTTGAACGAGCCTGCCACTTTTTAAAATCCAAACTGATATCTAGCAGTATCAATAACGGATTTACTTAAACACATGTCAATATCATTAATTTCTTTCGGTGATCCACCACAAATATAGCATCTACTACACGCTGTGTTCCTTAAAGCACTACAGACTACCATCAACCATGGTTAATTGTAATGAATGTAAAACTTTAATTTCGTTGTTGTTGATGTTAAAAATAGATGGTTGTAAATTGCTAATTTTATTTTTAAAATAGGCTTCTTCTGGCACAGAAAAATCTTCTGTTTCTTTAGCAAACTGCAATCGAATAGGTTTACAAAACTTAGTGGAAGAAGGGCTGTTGAGAGGCACCCTCGTAATTTTAAACTCTAGTTATAAGTTAATCAAAATTAATAAATGTGTACTTATGAAATATGACTCCTTTTGGCAAGTCAGCATTTTATTAAATTAAACTTTGTTTATAAGTAAATCAAAATTAATGTACTATTGAAATATAACTCTTTTTGGCAAGTCAGCACTTTAATTATTTAAAATATTTATTTTTAAGAAATGCTGATTCTGCTTAATCAGCTTTTTTAGCGTTAAGAATTTAGTATAAATAGGGATGAGAAATTTTTAAAAAGAGAGTTGTAAACTAGAAGTAAGAACAAACACTTATAACCTGAAATTCCTACGGGACCCTGCAGGTTATATAAACAAATAAAAATTAATAGAATAAATAATAAATAATAGTGTTCTTCTTTTTTAACACAACAACTCTAACAGGGCGTGGGTTTTTCCATATAATTTGGTCTGGATCGGAAGTATCTGATGTACATATTAAACGAAATGGACAATATGAAGTAAAAAATAAGGAATTATCTTGTACACTGGAATCTGAAAATGCCTGTTTATATTCACTGTGCCCCGTACTTCCGTCAAAGCCCCATTTATCAATCAAAACAAACTCTTAACTAATGTCAGCATTACTGAGGACATCATTTTGATTTTCTAGTATACGGGAAGTTGTAAGTTGCAAAGATTGTAACTATTTCGGCAGATGATTCCGTGATATGTTCCTCTGGTGGATAACACTGTTTCTTGGCCTCCAACACTTTATGATAAGATGGCAATGCATTTGGTAATTTTGAATTAATAAACTCCTTTAGTACTAAATACTGGTGTTTTGTTAATTTAGCCTCAATTATAAGTGATAATATTTCATTTGTACTAAATTTCACACAAGAGATGTTAGATCGGCTAGAATCACTCAACAAATAGTTCATCGCGGAATCATCTACATTAACTTACTTAGCTAACCTGCGGCGTTTTGTTCTCTTACTGCAGTCCATGAACTCCTTTCTATGTAGTACACTTGTGGAAGGCTGGTTACTCTCTGCAGGCTTCAGAGTATGTTTTCTGACTATCGCAGATAGTTCACAAACTTCGATTTCACCAAGCTATTCACTATATTTAGTGACCATACGCAACCGTGATCGATCAACTTGTTTTCAATAGGTAACCAATCTCTTACAAAGGTTGATTATTTTAAGACTTCCAATGTTTGAATGTTCCTCATCTGGCAGTAACTCCTTTAAATTGTGAACTACACGATTTTGCAGCTCACTTTCAGTCGAACTTTCCTTATCGACAGCTAAGTATCCAGCACAAGCATTCTTGAGAAAGAACACTTAATAACAGCACCTTAATTAAATATGTTTAATATGTTTTGGTCAAGGATGTAAAAAAAAACATAATAATAACGGTACATACCCTCAACTTGAATATCCATTGTAAAACAATAAGTCGCAAATAATTTATTCTTAAAAAAAAAAAACTATAAAAACACAAACTATGTACCTATATATAGTTTATTAACCATGCTGATCAACTGTTCGTTATGCAGATTTGATTAATACAACTATTTATTTTGTTTGATTTTTAGTTTCAACTTTATCGGGCTTCCAAAATTGTGAAGAAATAAAATAATAAATAAATCGTAAACATGAACTATGCAGTAGGCAACAAACAGCAAAAAATATGTATGTGCTACGAATCTTGTCATACTGACGAAGGCCCTCTGTACCATGCACATTCGCGAACAAAAGATAAATTCTTTTTAAATTAAAAGTAGAGATGGAGAGTAACATTTTGATATGTAACTTGAAAGCGTCATAAGACGGCAACATAGTTAATACCTTAAGGTTTTTATTTTAATCTGATAGTATTTCATCATTTTTTCATTGTATAATTGAATAACAGCTGGAATAGCAACCGGAAAACATCGTTTTAAACTTTTTATCCACCGTTCTTTTTCACAAATTGGATCTTTTCCGCAGATAGTTGATGCAATCGTGACACATTTTGTATCACACCATTTGACTACGGCTACTGTTTCGTTTTTAACGAATTGAATCATTTCACCATGGGACATGATTTTATCAGCACGGAGGCTAATTCTTTTCCCTAATCGATTTGGCATTACAGTCCCTTCTCTATATCCCAGTTCTTCAAGTTTTTCCAAAAGGGGAATGGTAGTAAAAAATCTGTCAAAGTATATATGACTTTCCTCTGGAAAGTATTTTGTAAGCCGTAAGACAACTGATGCCCCGTGGCCTAATCCGCAATCCGGAAAGGTGCCAGCACCTTGGAACACCTCGAAATCTACAATGAGTCCATATGACGTTGCACATACAAAATTTTTCAAACCCACTGGACGAGGTTTAGATCTCATTACCTGCCGAACAGGACACCTTCCAGTAAAATGTATCATCTGCTCATCAATGGAATAACTTGTCACATCAGTAGCTAACTGATTATAACCACTTCTAACCAAATCAATTACAGATTGCACCCTCCACAACTTATTTGTCGGATGCGGTATACTTGTGTCAACAAAATGAATGGTGCTTCGCAGCTTCATAAACTATTTTCTGGACATTGTAGAAGAAATAAACTCATTGCGAAAACCTCCCGCCCAATATATGTTAATCTGCGGATATCCAAGACAAGACATAGTTATTGCGCAGCCGTAAAAATTTTTAATTTCAGACTCTGTTAAGCTCATTTCAGCACCAGTTGTAGCATGAAAGTACATTTTGGTATACGTAACGACATCCTTGTAATAACTTTGGGGAAAATATTTAGAAAAGTATTCATAAGGTGTACCAAGTTTTACAAAATTTTGACATGTTTGCACTTTGGGAATGTCATGTGAAAAAATTTCTTTTTGGTGCCACAAGTCATCTCTTACATTGTAATTTAAGTTACTAGCCTCTTGCGTTTCAGAAAAGTTAACTGTAATAATGCCAAAATAATAAAATTTAAGGAGAAAATATTGGATATTTTTACCATCATCAAAGCTCTGTTCCGAAGAGACGTCGGTACAATCATTTGGCTCCCAATGTGTGTCTTCGAATTCATCATCAGATGAAAAATCAATGTCGGAATTTTCAAGGATATCTAAAGCCCTTTGAAGGTCTGATTCCTTTAAATAGTCAAAACTTTTTCCTAAAAATATATCACATAGCACAATTGTGAGCTTGGATTCAAACAACATATAATTGCCACATGGCACAATTGTGTTATCTTATTTTCCGTTAAACATAATTTTAAATTCAAACATCAGCAGGCGTTCAAAATATGCCTCTTTGCTCTTAACTTTCTCGGTAATTTAAATTTAAAAAAAACGAAAATTTTTCCACTTACCAACAGGCATGCTTTCGCATTTACTAAGAGCACAAACGCGACTAACTTTTTAAGACTCGTGTATATATTTTTTACTGTTTAAAAATTTTTAATGCTAAAGCAAGAGCTAACACAATCACTGCTTTTGGAATTTTAAAATAAAAATAATTTTTGTGGCTTTGGGAATTTTTTTTTCCCACTTCGCACAATCGCTTAAGGTGGTTCTCAAAGGGTTAATGGAAGCACAAGTTTTATTAAAGTTTTTCCTAACTACAAATTGTTTATTTTATTGTCACAAATGAGCTTATTGAATATCTAATTGCATTAGCAGAAGTCAATTAGGTTTCTAATTGTAAAGGTAAACCATTTTTTTTTGCTAATGGCAACTAATTGCAATTAGTTTTACCATTGAATAAAAATTTCAATTATCTAACGGGAGTTAGTTGAACTAATTCTAATTGTTTGATGAATTAGGGAATATAAACCAATTGCACCAACTTCTAATTCTAATTGGAATTCAACTTTATGGTTTTATTTATGGATTTAAAAAAAATATGTATTGAATGAACCAAAAAATATTGTTCAAAATTCGAATTTATTTGTTTCAACAAAAAACAGCAGTATTTAAAGTTGGCTCAAGGAACTTTTTAAAAGAATAAATTCAACTTTACCACGAGCGGCTCTTCTGTTGCACCGAAAAGAAAGTGCTTTAAACCACTTTTACACAATTTTTTTTTATTTGTTGCGGCTTTACGGGCCTGAAGTTCCTCTCACACTTTTTTTAATTCTTTTTTGTTTGTTTAAAAACACTTTAACACCACTGTCATTTCATGGTCGCCAAAAAATATCGCGTAAAATAATTAGCTATTAAAAAATTAATTATTCAAATGGAAGATTTAAATAATAAACGTAATTCTTTATTAACTTAAAATTAAAAACTAAAATTAAAATGTAGATATTTGGGCTACAAAAAATTTATATTTTATATAATGCAACAAAATCATTAAAAAGTATTAATGCATGTAAATATTTATATTAACATCAACGTAGCGAATAAACAAACGAAGGGATTAACAAACAAATCAAGGGATTAACAAATAGTGATGGCACTATCATCAGTCATTTGCACTTCGCCTTAGAGATTTGTTGTATGGAAGTATATTAGCTTGAGTTTTGATATCGTTAACTTTAGTTTTCCATTTGTTGAAATATTTTTTGCTCGGTTTAAGAGCCTGCTGCATTCTCTTGACTTATGCGTTTAATACTTTCCTGCAATATATGAAAGCACTGTCGTCAGCATAAAAAGCTGCTTCTTGATTTCTGCGAATGTTTATATCCAAGGTATATAATGGATATGGTGTGGGAGAAAGAACGGACCCTTGCACAGTGGTTCAAGTTTCTAAGGAAGGCGGTCATATGTAGTTTACTCAACTATATTCAACAAAATTAATATGAATATTTATGGGCCAATTAGGGTAAAATAAGATTAAAAAGTCTTTAAATAATAAATTATAATAATTTATTTACCAAAAATTTTATTTATTAATTAAAGAAAAAATAATAAATTTTATAACGGCAATTAAATACAACTTTTGTTTATTATTTTAAAAAACTTAACAACGCAAGGCCTCAGGTGATATCAAAGACTTATTCTTTAGTGGTAATTAACGTAAAGAAGAAATCAACGAATCGGAATTTAGAAGAAGTCTATGCAAACGATCAGTGTTAGTGACAACACGAGAAATTTTTCGCGTCTGACGAGTAATCTCTAAATTCTACACTATTTTGTATCCCGACGAAAGACATTGCAGAAGATGATGACACCGGTCAATAACTGCTTAATCTAAGCCATTTATTTTAGCTGATATAGCCGAATTAAAAAAAAAAGTTCTTGCAGTGTTTTCGTCATTGGATGTGCCACTTCTGCCACTTCGAGCTTTTTCGACAATTAAACCTAATCGTGTCCTAAAGTGCTGCTGAACATCTAGTTTTTTTTGTGCAAGAAGCTCCTTTTCATCTGTTGAACGAGCCTGCCACTTTTTAAAATCCAAACTGATATCTAGCAGTATCAATAACGGATTTACTTAAACACATGTCAATATCATTAATTTCTTTCGGTGATCCACCACAAATATAGCATCTACTACACGCTGTGTTCCTTAAAGCACTACAGACTACCATCAACCATGGTTAATTGTAATGAATGTAAAACTTTAATTTCGTTGTTGTTGATGTTAAAAATAGATGGTTGTAAATTGCTAATTTTATTTTTAAAATAGGCTTCTTCTGGCACAGAAAAATCTTCTGTTTCTTTAGCAAACTGCAATCGAATAGGTTTACAAAACTTAGTGGAAGAAGGGCTGTTGAGAGGCACCCTCGTAATTTTAAACTCTAGTTATAAGTTAATCAAAATTAATAAATGTGTACTTATGAAATATGACTCCTTTTGGCAAGTCAGCATTTTATTAAATTAAACTTTGTTTATAAGTAAATCAAAATTAATGTACTATTGAAATATAACTCTTTTTGGCAAGTCAGCACTTTAATTATTTAAAATATTTATTTTTAAGAAATGCTGATTCTGCTTAATCAGCTTTTTTAGCGTTAAGAATTTAGTATAAATAGGGATGAGAAATTTTTAAAAAGAGAGTTGTAAACTAGAAGTAAGAACAAACACTTATAACCTGAAATTCCTACGGGACCCTGCAGGTTATATAAACAAATAAAAATTAATAGAATAAATAATAAATAATAGTGTTCTTCTTTTTTAACACAACAACTCTAACAGGGCGTGGGTTTTTCCATATAATTTGGTCTGGATCGGAAGTATTTGATGTACATATTAAACGAAATGGACAATATGAAGTAAAAAATAAGGAATTATCTTGTACACTGGAATCTGAAAATGCCTGTTTATATTCACTGTGCCCCGTACTTCCGTCAAAGCCCCATTTATCAATCAAAACAAACTCTTAACTAATGTCAGCATTACTGAGGACATCATTTTGATTTTCTAGTATACGGGAAGTTGTAAGTTGCAAAGATTGTAACTATTTCGGCAGATGATTCCGTGATATGTTCCTCTGGTGGATAACACTGTTTCTTGGCCTCCAACACTTTATGATAAGATGGCAATGCATTTGGTAATTTTGAATTAATAAACTCCTTTAGTACTAAATACTGGTGTTTTGTTAATTTAGCCTCAATTATAAGTGATAATATTTCATTTGTACTAAATTTCACACAAGAGGTGTTAGATCGGCTAGAATCACTCAACAAATAGTTCATCGCGGAATCATCTACATTAACTTACTTAGCTAACCTGCGGCGTTTTGTTCTCTTACTGCAGTCCATGAACTCCTTTCTATGTAGTACACTTGTGGAAGGCTGGTTACTCTCTGCAGGCTTCAGAGTATGTTTTCTGACTATCGCAGATAGTTCACAAACTTCGATTTCACCAAGCTATTCACTATATTTAGTGACCATACGCAACCGTGATCGATCAACTTGTTTTCAATAGGTAACCAATCTCTTACAAAGGTTGATTATTTTAAGACTTCCAATGTTTGAATGTTCCTCATCTGGCAGTAACTCCTTTAAATTGTGAACTACACGATTTTGCAGCTCACTTTCAGTCGAACTTTCCTTATCGACAGCTAAGTATCCAGCACAAGCATTCTTGAGAAAGAACACTTAATAACAGCACCTTAATTAAATATGTTTAATATGTTTTGGTCAAGGATGTAAAAAAAAACATAATAATAACGGTACATACCCTCAACTTGAATATCCATTGTAAAACAATAAGTCGCAAATAATTTATTCTTAAAAAAAAAAAACTATAAAAACACAAACTATGTACCTATATATAGTTTATTAACCATGCTGATCAACTGTTCGTTATGCAGATTTGATTAATACAACTATTTATTTTGTTTGATTTTTAGTTTCAACTTTATCGGGCTTCCAAAATTGTGAAGAAATAAAATAATAAATAAATCGTAAACATGAACTATGCAGTAGGCAACAAACAGCAAAAAATATGTATGTGCTACGAATCTTGTCATACTGACGAAGGCCCTCTGTACCATGCACATTCGCGAACAAAAGATAAATTCTTTTTAAATTAAAAGTAGAGATGGAGAGTAACATTTTGATATGTAACTTGAAAGCGTCATAAGACGGCAACATAGTTAATACCTTAAGGTTTTTATTTTAATCTGATAGTATTTCATCATTTTTTCATTGTATAATTGAATAACAGCTGGAATAGCAACCGGAAAACATCGTTTTAAACTTTTTATCCACCGTTCTTTTTCACAAATTGGATCTTTTCCGCAGATAGTTGATGCAATCGTGACACATTTTGTATCACACCATTTGACTACGGCTACTGTTTCGTTTTTAACGAATTGAATCATTTCACCATGGGACATGATTTTATCAGCACGGAGGCTAATTCTTTTCCCTAATCGATTTGGCATTACAGTCCCTTCTCTATATCCCAGTTCTTCAAGTTTTTCCAAAAGGGGAATGGTAGTAAAAAATCTGTCAAAGTATATATGACTTTCCTCTGGAAAGTATTTTGTAAGCCGTAAGACAACTGATGCCCCGTGGCCTAATCCGCAATCCGGAAAGGTGCCAGCACCTTGGAACACCTCGAAATCTACAATGAGTCCATATGACGTTGCACATACAAAATTTTTCAAACCCACTGGACGAGGTTTAGATCTCATTACCTGCCGAACAGGACACCTTCCAGTAAAATGTATCATCTGCTCATCAATGGAATAACTTGTCACATCAGTAGCTAACTGATTATAACCACTTCTAACCAAATCAATTACAGATTGCACCCTCCACAACTTATTTGTCGGATGCGGTATACTTGTGTCAACAAAATGAATGGTGCTTCGCAGCTTCATAAACTATTTTCTGGACATTGTAGAAGAAATAAACTCATTGCGAAAACCTCCCGCCCAATATATGTTAATCTGCGGATATCCAAGACAAGACATAGTTATTGCGCAGCCGTAAAAATTTTTAATTTCAGACTCTGTTAAGCTCATTTCAGCACCAGTTGTAGCATGAAAGTACATTTTGGTATACGTAACGACATCCTTGTAATAACTTTGGGGAAAATATTTAGAAAAGTATTCATAAGGTGTACCAAGTTTTACAAAATTTTGACATGTTTGCACTTTGGGAATGTCATGTGAAAAAATTTCTTTTTGGTGCCACAAGTCATCTCTTACATTGTAATTTAAGTTACTAGCCTCTTGCGTTTCAGAAAAGTTAACTGTAATAATGCCAAAATAATAAAATTTAAGGAGAAAATATTGGATATTTTTACCATCATCAAAGCTCTGTTCCGAAGAGACGTCGGTACAATCATTTGGCTCCCAATGTGTGTCTTCGAATTCATCATCAGATGAAAAATCAATGTCGGAATTTTCAAGGATATCTAAAGCCCTTTGAAGGTCTGATTCCTTTAAATAGTCAAAACTTTTTCCTAAAAATATATCACATAGCACAATTGTGAGCTTGGATTCAAACAACATATAATTGCCACATGGCACAATTGTGTTATCTTATTTTCCGTTAAACATAATTTTAAATTCAAACATCAGCAGGCGTTCAAAATATGCCTCTTTGCTCTTAACTTTCTCGGTAATTTAAATTTAAAAAAAACGAAAATTTTTCCACTTACCAACAGGCATGCTTTCGCATTTACTAAGAGCACAAACGCGACTAACTTTTTAAGACTCGTGTATATATTTTTTACTGTTTAAAAATTTTTAATGCTAAAGCAAGAGCTAACACAATCACTGCTTTTGGAATTTTAAAATAAAAATAATTTTTGTGGCTTTGGGAATTTTTTTTCCCACTTCGCACAATCGCTTAAGGTGGTTCTCAAAGGGTTAATGGAAGCACAAGTTTTATTAAAGTTTTTCCTAACTACAAATTGTTTATTTTATTGTCACAAATGAGCTTATTGAATATCTAATTGCATTAGCAGAAGTCAATTAGGTTTCTAATTGTAAAGGTAAACCATTTTTTTTTTGCTAATGGCAACTAATTGCAATTAGTTTTACCATTGAATAAAAATTTCAATTATCTAACGGGAGTTAGTTGAACTAATTCTAATTGTTTGATGAATTAGGGAATATAAACCAATTGCACCAACTTCTAATTCTAATTGGAATTCAACTTTATGGTTTTATTTATGGATTTAAAAAAAATATGTATTGAATGAACCAAAAAATATTGTTCAAAATTCGAATTTATTTGTTTCAACAAAAAACAGCAGTATTTAAAGTTGGCTCAAGGAACTTTTTAAAAGAATAAATTCAACTTTACCACGAGCGGCTCTTCTGTTGCACCGAAAAGAAAGTGCTTTAAACCACTTTTACACAATTTTTTTTTATTTGTTGCGGCTTTACGGGCCTGAAGTTCCTCTCACACTTTTTTTAATTCTTTTTTGTTTGTTTAAAAACACTTTAACACCACTGTCATTTCATGGTCGCCAAAAAATATCGCGTAAAATAATTAGCTATTAAAAAATTAATTATTCAAATGGAAGATTTAAATAATAAACGTAATTCTTTATTAACTTAAAATTAAAAACTAAAATTAAAATGTAGATATTTGGGCTACAAAAAATTTATATTTTATATAATGCAACAAAATCATTAAAAAGTATTAATGCATGTAAATATTTATATTAACATCAACGTAGCGAATAAACAAACAAAGGGATTAACAAACAAATCAAGGGATTAACAAATAGTGATGGCACTATCATCAGTAATGTGCACTTCGCCTTAGAGATTTGTTGTATGGAAGTATGTACCGAAGTATGTACCATGCACATTCGCGAACAAAAGCAGATAAATTTTTTTTAAATTAAAAGTAGAGATGGAGAGTAACATTTTGATGTGTAACTTGAAAGCGTCATAAGACGGCAACATAGTTAATACCTTAAGGTTTTCATTTTAATCCGATAGTATTTCATTATTTTTTCATTGTATAATTGAATAACAGCTGGAATAGCAACCGGCAAACATCGTTTTAAACTTTTTATCCACCGTTCTTTTTCACAAATTGGATCTTTTCCGCAGATAGTTGATGCAATCGTGACACATTTTGTATCACACCATTTGACTACGGCTACTGTTTCGTTTTTAACGAATTGAATCATTTCACCATGAGACATGACTTTATCAGCAGGGAGGCTAATTCTTTTCCCTAATCGATTTGGCATTACAGTCCCTGTGGCTCTATATCCCAGTTCTTCAAGTTTTTCCAAAAGGGGAATGGTAGTAAAAAATCTGTCAAAGTATATATGACTTTCCTCTGGAAAGTATTTTGTAAGCCGTAAGACAACTGATGCCCCGTGGCCTAATCCGCAATCCGGAAAGGTGCCAGCACCTTGGAACACCTCGAAATCTACAATGAGTCCATATGACGTTGCACACACAAAATTTTTCAAACCCACTGGACGAGGTTTAGATCTCATTACCTGCCGAACAGGACACCTTCCAGTAAAATGTATCATCTGCTCATCAATGGAATAACTTGTCACATCAGTAGCTAACTGATTACAACCACTTCTAACCAAATCAATTACAGATTGCACCCTCCACAACTTATTTGTCGGATGCGGTATACTGGTGTCAACAAAATGAATGGGGCATCGCAGCTTCATAAACTTGTTTCTGGACATTGTAGAAGAAATAAACTCATTGCGAAAACCTCCCGCCCAATATATGTTAATCTGCGGATATCCAAGACAAGACGTAGTTATTGCGCAGCCATAAAAATTTTTAATTTCAGACTCTGTTAAGCTCATTTCAGCACCAGTTGTAGCATGAAAGTACATTTTGGTATACGTAACGACATCCTTGTAATAACTTTCGGGAAAATATTTAGAAAAGTATTCATAAGGTGTACCAAGTTTCACAAAATTTTGACATGTTTGCACTTTGGGAATGTCATGTGAAAAAATTTCTTTTTGGCGCCACAAGTCATCTCTTACATTGTAATTTAAGTTACTAGCCTCTTGCGTTTCAGAAAAGTTAACTGTAATAATGCCATAATAAAAAAATTTAAGGAGAAAATATTGGATATTTTTACCATCATCAAAGCTCTGTTCCGAAGAGACGTCGGTACAATCATTTGGCTCCCAATGTGTGTCTTCGAATTCATCATCAGATGAAAAATTAATGTCGGAATTTTCAAGGATATCTAAAGCCCTTTGAAGGTCTGATTCCTTTAAAAAGTCAAAACTTTTTCCTAAAAATATGTTACATAGCACAATTGTGAGCTTGGATTCAAACAACATATAATTGCAACATGGCACAATTGTGTTATCTTATTTTCCGTTAAACATAATTTTAAATTCAAACATCAGCAGGCGTTCAAAATATGCCTCTTTGCTCTTAACTTTCTCGGTAATTTAAATTTAAAAAAAACGAAAAATTTTCCATTTACCAACAGGCATGCTTCCGCATTTACTAAGAGCACAAACGCGACTAACTTTTTAAGACTAGTGTATATATTTTTTACTGTTTAAAAATTTTTAATGCTAAAGCAAGAGCTAACACAATCACTGCTTTTGGAATTTTAAAATAAAAATAATTTTTGTGGCTTTGGGAATTTTTTTTCCCACATCGCACAATCGCTTAAGGTGTTTATTTTATTGTCACAAATGAGCTAATTGAATATCTAATTGCATTAGCAGAACTAAATTAGGTTTCTAATTATATAGGTAAACCATTTTTTTTTGCTAATGGCAACTAATTGCAATTAGTTTTACCATTGAATAAAAATTTCAATTATATAATTATCTAATGGGAGTTAGTTGAACTAATTCTAATTGTCTGATGAATTAGGGAATATGAACCAGTTGCACCAACTTCTAATTCTAATTGGAATTCAACTTTATGGTTTTATTTATGGATTTAAAAAAAATATGTAATGAATGAACCAAAAAATATTGTTCAAAATTCGAATTTATTTGTTTCAACAAAAAACAGCAGTATTTAAAGTTGGCTCAAGGAACTATTCAAAAGAATAAATTCAACTTTACCACGAGCGGCTCTGTTGCACCGAAAAGAAAGTGCTTTAAACCATTTTTACACAATTTTTTTTATTTGTTGCGGCTCTACGGGCCAAAAGTTCCTTTCACACTTTTTTTAATTTTTTTATTTAAAAACACTTTAACACCACTGTCATTTCATGGTCGCCAAAAAATATCGCGTAAAATAATTAGCTATTAAAAAATTAATTATTCAAATGGAAGATTTAAATAATAAACGTAATTCTTTATTAACTTAAAATTAAAAACTAAAATTAAAATGTAGATATTTGGGCTACAAAAAATTTATATTTTATATAATGCAACAAAATCATTAAAAAGTATTAATGCATGTAAATATTTATATTAACATCAACGTAGCGAATAAACAAACGAAGGAATTAACAAACAAATCAAGGGATTAACAAATAGTGATGGCACTATCATCAGTGATGTGCACTTCGCCTTAGAGATTTGTTGTATGGAAGTATATTAGCTTGAGTTTTAATATCGTTAACTTTAGTTTTCCATTTGTTGAAATATTTTTGGCTCGGTTTAAGAGCCTGCTGCATTCTCTTGACTTATGCGTTTAATACTTTCCTGCAATATATGAAAGCACTGTCGTCAGCATAAAAAGCTGCTTCTTGATTTCTGTGAATGTTTATATCCAAGGTATATAATGAATATGGTGTGGGAGAAAGAACGGACCCTTGCACAGTGGTTCAAGTTTCTAAGGAAGGCGGTCATATGTAGTTTACTCAACTATATTCAACAAAATTAATATGAATATTTATGGGCCAATTAGGGTAAAATAAGATTAAAAAGTCTTTAAATAATATATTATAATAATTTATTTACCAAAAATTTTATTTATTAATTAAAGAAAAAATAATAAATTTTATAACGGCAATTAAATACAACTTTTGTTTATTATTTTAAAAAACTTAACAACGCAAGGCCTCAGGTGATAGCAAAGACTTTTTCTTTTGTGGTAATTAACGTAAAGAAGAAATCAACGAATCGGAATTTAGAAGAAGATGATGACACCGGTCAATAACTGCTTAATCTAAGCCAGTTATATCAGCTGAATAGCCGAATTAAAAATAAAAAAGTTCTTGCAGTGTTTTCGTCATTGGATGTGCCACTTTTGCCACTTTGAGCTTTTTCGACAATTAAACCTAATCGTGTCCTAAAGTGCTGCTGAACATCTAGTTTTTTGTGTGCAAGAAGCTCCTTTTCATCTGTTGAACGAGCCTGCCACTTTTTAAAATCCAAACTGATATCTAGCAGTATCAATAACGGATTTACTTAAACACATGTCAATATCATTAATTTCTTTCGGTGATCCACCACAAATATAGCATCTACTACACGCTGTGTTCCTTAAAGCACTACAGACTACCATCAACCATGGTTAATTGTAATGAATGTACAACTTTAATTTCGTTGTTGTTGATGTTAAAAATAGATGGTTGTAAATTGCTAATTTTATTTTTAAAATAGGCTTCTTCTGGCACAGAAAAATCTTCTGTTTCTTTAGCAAACTGCAATCGAATAGGTTTACAAAACTTAGTGGAAGAAGGGCTGTTGAGAGGCACCCTTGTAATTTTAAACTCTAGTTATAAGTTAATCAAAATTAATAAATGTGTACTTATGAAATATGACTCCTTTTGGCAAGTCAGCATTTTATTAAATTAAACTTTGTTTATAAGTAAATCAAAATTAATGTACTATTGAAATATAACTCTTTTTGGCAAGTCAGCACTTTAATTATTTAAAATATTTATTTTTAAGAAATGCTGATTCTGCTTAATCAGCTTTTTAGCGTTAAGAATTTAGTATAAATAGGGATGAGAAATTTTTAAAAAGAGAGTTGTAAACTAGAAGTAAGAACAAACACTTATAACCTGAAATTCCTACGGGACCCTGCAGGTTATATAAACAAATAAAAATTAATAGAATAAATAATAAATAATAGTGTTCTTCTTTTTTAACACAACAACTCTAACAGGGCGTGGGTTTTTCCATATTATTTGGTCTGGATCGGAAGTATTTGATGTACATATTAAACGAAATGGACAATATGAAGTAAAAAATAAGGAATTATCTTGTACTGTAGTGTGTTTGACAAGTCGTAGTTACCATACCTTCTGTATGTAACACGAGCTTCATACTTTGTGGAAGCAAAAGTCCACACACATCGTGGGAATATGCTGACTAGCTCATTCCCATCCCAATAGCTATTTTATAAGAATAAACAAAGTATCATATGTATGATACTTTGTATTAGTATTAGTGTACTTTAAGTTTGTAGAATGTAAGATTAATTTGTATTAAGGCAATAATAAGAAAACATCGAAACAGAACAGACGCAAAAGCGGCTGTTCGCAATTATAAATAAAGAAAAACTATATTAAAATGTTGAAGTAGTATCATTTCTTAACATGGCGATCCTGCCTAATGATAAAATAAAAAGCAGTGTTGTACTTGATTGGTGTTAGAAAGAAGTGGTTAAAAACAAGAGACAAAAATAAGTTAAATTTTTTAATATCTAACAAAGCATTGAAATAATAAAGTATAATAAATATCTATATAACAAAAAGAAACTTAAATAGTTATGATCTTTATGAATACGTTGCGTAATATCTTCACCTCTCGAACTCCGACGGAATGGTCAAAATGCGCAGAAAAACGATACGTTATCATTAATTTAAAAAGCAAACAACAATAAATGGTCAACAACAAGATGAAACAAACAACCAACCCCAAGAAAACAATAGTCATGGTCAACAACAATTGAGGGAGCAACCAGAAAAACGATAAGTTATCATTAATTTAAATATTATTATTTTTAACTTTACAAATAAATATGTAACCTAAAATATATTAAAACAAAGAAAACATTGTATAACATATTTCATAGGGACAGAAATTAAGAAAATATACATACATAAACTTTTTAGTTCTATTAGTGGCTGGGAATAAATGGTCAAATATAATAGAAAAGTTAAAATTTTATAAAACTGAATTCAAAAAAAAAAAAAGTTACAAATATAATTATTAATTAATTATTAATTAAAAAGTGAAATGATTTTGCGTGTTTTATAAAAGTGTCTAACTAGGCAAAGCATTAATATGTTGAATTAATTTTTTTATTACTGCGACACTCACGAGTCCCTCCAGTACTACTTAATCTAAGTAAAGCCCGGTTCGGTCAAAATTGGCATTGACCGATGTATGACAGCGCCATAGTAGGACGATGCATTGAAGTGTATCGTATGCCACGCGGTGCCATACATACCTTTAGTTTCTAACTACTAACACGCCCCAGAAAAAAAAAAAAAAAAAAGACAGACTAACAAGTAGTTGGCCGTGTAAATTTATGTTAAGTAAACTTTTTTTGTAAATCAGAAATTTTCAAATGTAAACGGCCCAGCTACTAACGAACGAGACGGTTCTATTTAAAATCAGTCCAATCCTTTAAATTTTTTTTTTCTCTCTTTTCCATAAGGGAGAAGTATAATGATAAAGAAGTTAAATTTTTTTTTTAGTCCTTTTTAATGATAACGATAGAGGGGAATACAGAAAGAGAAGTTAATTTTTGTAATTAAAAAAAAAAAAATAGCATTGTGCAGTAGAATTTTTAATAGTATTAATGTTTTGATTCTCAGACCCTCCAAGCTCACTCAATTAAAAACTTATTAACTGTCATTGCAATGGGTGGTACAGCATCAAAAATTGAAAAACCTAACGCTAACGTCGTCAATGACGTAGTGGTTAAAATTGACTCTCCCACCGTATACTTCATAATAATCATCGGTATTTTAGCCACACAACTTCTAGTAACGCTCTACCAATTACACAAAAGATCCTTGAGAAGAAATTACACTAGAGCTGCATCTTTGGCTAACAATCTAGACAAAGTCTAATATCAGGATTATTGTTTTCCACTCTACTAGAAAGAACACTGTTTGAGAGACCTTTTCTGAAAACCTTTTGATTATAATTATATCTTTTACATTTTGTTACGGAAGTACTCATAATGAGCATTCTCCAGTTTTATTTACCAATTTCTTCTTTTATTTACCAGTTTATTAACTGATGGAATGGGAGCTAATAGTATCAAGAGCTAAGGCAATAAAAGAGGAATTCCTTAAATCCTATAAATGCTTAAATACTGACAGAGACACTAAACTCGAAACCGTCAATAAGCATGTGAATATCCTTCAAAATCAATTAGAAAAGCTCAGAGTACTCCTTAATACAAATTATAATAGATTAACAAAAGCTCATCAAACCTCAGCTGATAACTTTTATTCTGACCTACGTGAAAAATTAATTTCCGTAAGTTATCGAAAAAATTTTAAAATCCTTGTTCCACACTCAATCCATGAACCAATAGTGTTCGATCTTTTACCCGAAACAGAACAAAAATCCAAAATGCCTCAAACGTTAATTGAATTTCTAAATACAGCCTCAAGGTTACTTCCAGATTTCAATGGAAATTCTGAAAACCTGCAAAGCTTTATCGACGCCATTAATTTGGTAGATTCGATTAAAGAAACACACGAATCAGTAGCTGTAAACCTTATCAAAACAAAATTGAGAGGAACAGCAAGAAATCTAATTTCATCTGAAAATACTTTACAAGAAATAATCTCAAAACTAAAATCAACGGTTAAAGGTGAATCCGTTGACGTAATTAATGCCAAATTAATGAGCACAAGACAGTCCGGAAAAAACGTTAATGCCTACGCCCAGGAATTGGAGGAATTGACGAAAAAATTGGAAACCGCCTATATTACTGATGGGTTACCCCATGAAACAGCCAACAAATATGCTACTCGTTCAGCTGTTACGGCTATAACCAAAAATAGTTCCAATGATAGAGTTAAAATGATAATGCAATCAGGCAACTTCAACAACATGAATGAAGTATTAACTAAATTCATAAGTAGTTGTACTGAAGCCTACGGTCAGGAAAACTCTATCCTAAGCTATGGCTTTAAACGCCAAAATAACAATAATAACAGTAATCATGGAGGAAATAACAATGTCAACCCTAACCGAAACTTCAATCAAAACCGAAATTATAGAAACAATAATAGCGGGTTATATCGTAATAACGGGTCAAACAACCACAATTACAATAACAATAACTCAGGTTCTTATCGTAACAATAACAATAATAGAAATCGTCATAACTATCCACAGAACAGAAACCGTTATAATAACGCACAAAACGGAAACATAAATCTAGCTGCCGAAGCCTCGGGAAACGAGCAGCGACCCCTAAATACTCAATAAATACAAAAACCTACAATATTAACTTGACTTTATGTAGCTATTTACGATCTAGAACTACCCTAAATGACAATATTTCAATTTTTTTAATAGACACTGGAGCTGATATTTCAATTATCAAGCACAACCAGGTCCTAAATGAGTCAATTAATGTTTACAATAAAAAAAACCTAAATGGTATTGGCCAAGGTATAATTTCAACTTTAGGCAGTGTACAATCCGAATTAAAAATAGATAAATATCTAATAAAACATACTTTTCACGTAGTCAGGGATGACTTCAAAATACAGGCAGACGGAATAATTGGAATGGATTTCATACGAAAATATAATTGTATATTACAATATTCCAATAATAAAGATCTAATGATTATCCGATCAAATGAAATCGATCATGACATTGGAATACCCCTTAGAAACGGTCCAACCATAAACTCAATATCACTTCCTGTCAGATCTGAGGTTATAAGACCCATAAAATTTGAATCATCCGAACAAAATGTTTTAGTACCTTATCAAACAATTCAAAACGGCGTTTATGTCGCAAATACAAGAACTTCCAAATCAAACCCTTTAGTAAAAATTATTAATACCACTGAACAAGATTTGGTAATTTCTGATATTAAACTTATTACTGAAACACTTAAAGATTACAAAATTGCCAAACCAAATTGTACACCTGCCAAATCCAAAGAAAAAATGGAAAGACTTTCCAGAAACTTCCCAACTTTTGTTGAAAAAGATTTAAAATCCTTATGCCATGAATTTATAGACATTTTCGCTCTAGAATCTGAAAACATATCTGTCAATAACTTTTACAAACAAAGACTCAAAGTAAATAATACACAACCTGTTTATATAAAAACTATCGCATTCCACATTCCCAAAAAGAGGAAATAAATAACCAGGTTGATAAGCTAATTAAAGACGATATTGTTGAACCATCCACTTCAGATCACAATAGTCCTATACTCTTGGTACCAAAGAAACCTTTACCTGGTAATACCCAAAAGAGATGGAGACTGGTAGTAGACTACAGAGCAGCTAATAAAAATTTAATAGCTGATAAATTCCCGTTACCTCGTATAGATGACATCCTTGATCAATTGGGCAGAGCTAAATTCTTCTCTTGCCTTGATCTTATGTCAGGTTTTCATCAAATAGAGCTGGAAGAGGAATCCAGAGATATCACTTCCTTTTCCACAGATAAAGGATCCTACAGATTTAAAAGATTGCCGTATGGTCTAAAAATAGCCCCAAATTCCTTCCAACGCATGATGTCGTTGGCTTTTTCAGGTCTATCTCCAGCACAGGCATTCGTGTATATGGATGACCTTGTAATTATTGGTTGTTCAAAGGAACATATGTTACGAAATTTAAAGAACGTATTTACATTATGCAGGAAACACAATCTGAAATTACATCCAGACAAATGTTCATTTTTCCGCACTGAAGTAACATTTTTAGGACACAAATGTACTGATCAAGGTATATCTCCTGATGATAGCAAATTTTCTATAGTACAAAACTATCCAACACCAAAGAACGGTGATGAAGCTAAACGCTTCAAAGCATTTTGTAATTATTACCAAGGTTCATACCAAACTTTGCTGAATCATCTCGACATATTACTAGATTGTCAAGAAAAAATGTGTTTTTTGAATGGAACCAAGATTGCGAAAGATCGTTCCAATACCTTAAAAACCAATTATTAAGTCCTAAAATTTTACAATACCCTGATTTTTCTAAAGAATTTTTTATTACAACAGACACAAGCAAACACGCTTGTGGTGCTGTCCTTAGTCAAGAAAGACAAGGTATACTAATGCCAATTTCATACGCTTCTAGATCTTTCACTAAGGGTGAAAGTAACAAATCTACCATAGAGCAGGAATTAACTGCAATACATTGGGCTGTAAAATATTTCAGACCATACATTTACGGCAAAAAGTTTGTAATCCAAAGTGATCACAAGCCATTAACTTACTTATTTTCCCTGAAGAATCCATCATCTAAGCTTACTCGTATGAGACTTGACCTCGAGGAGTACGACTTTGTAGTCGAATATATTAGGGGTCAGGAAAATACCGTGGCAGACGCTCTGTCACGCATAGAGTTCAAGGATATTAAAAATATTGAAGTAAATAAAGTCCTGAAGGTAACAACAAGACTTCAGAATAAAACAGGAGGAGAAAGTATGAATAAAACTCCTCGAACAGAATCAGTCAAATTTAAAATATATGAGGCTATAAATGCCCAAGAGCATCGTAAAATACCTAGATTGTATTTTACTAAGGATAAAGTAATTATCCATAAGGGAAAGCAAGTTCTTTCCGAATTTAAGTTGAAAGATCTCATTATTAATAGAAATGTCGACCTAGGTCAACTCTTTCTAAAGCTTGCAAAAATAGCTAATAGTATTGGTCTCACAACATTGCTACTCTCACTAGATGACAGTATGCTTATTTACCTAGGAACAAATATGGAAACCTTCAAATGTAAAGGTAATAAAATCTTGCAAGATTCTAATTTAACAATTATGCTCGTACCGAAACTGACTAAAGTTTCTACTGATTCTGAAAAACTGAGAATTATGCAAAAATATCATGATGATCCCATTACAGGTGGACATCCAGGCATAACTCGTATGATAAAAAAAATCCAACTTCAATATCATTGGAAAGGCATGACTAGAGATATAGCTAGATACGTCAAACAATGCCTTCAATGCCAAACCAACAAAACCACGGTTAAAGGCAAGGAGCCCTTGGTTATAACACCAACTCCCCTAAAAGCATTTCAAAGAGTGATAATCGACACAATAGGCCCCCTTCCACGGTCTGATTCACAGAATGAATACGCTGTGACTATAATGTGCGATTTAACTAAATACCTAGTAGCTATCCCAATATTAAATAAATCAGCCAGAAATGTTGCGAAAGCCATTATGGAAGATTTTATTTTGATATATGGTCCAATGAACACAATAATTACGGACCTAGGGACAGAATATATAAATCAGGTACTCACAGAACTATGCAAGCTAATGAAAATAGAGAAATTACACTCTACTGCTTACCATCATGAAACACTCGGTACAGTTGAAAGATCTCACAGAACTTTCAACGAGTATTTAAGATCTTATGTTTCATCTGACAAATCAGATTGGGATAATTGGTTAAAATTCTTTGTATATTGTTACAATACAACTCCATCTACAGCTCATGGATACTGTCCATTTGAGTTGATCTTCGGAAAAATTCCAACGGAACTAGATTTTACCAATACCAATAGCATAGAACCTCTTTACAACGCTGAAGCTTACGAAAAGGAAGTTAAATTCAGACTCCAAGTAGCTCAACGCAGAGCTGCTAGCCTCATTGAAAATGCAAAACTTTTAAGACAAAATATATCCAATGAAAATTCTAATCCTATTACACTCTATATTAATGACTCTGTTCTTGTCCGCAATGAATCAGGACACAAACTGGATGCGGTCTACAAAGGTCCCTTCACAGTCACTGACATTGATAATTCAAACAATGTCACATTAATGGACACTAATGGTAAACTTTTTACTGTCCATAAGAACAGAATTAAAAAATTACCTAAATAAATAAATTCACAGTAAACTGTCGAATAACGCTTTATATAATTTTTTTTCCCCACTTTTCATAATAACGTTAGTTTTTACTTAAAACTTATAGAAATAACATAGTAGATTTATGTTATTAAAATAGCGTTAACTATTTTAAAGGTTTTTATTGAATAATGCTATTTCAGCAATTTAAGATTCTCTTATTCCTTTCTCTCTTCTCATTTTAAAAGGGGAAGGGAAGGATAAATCCTTTTATTTAATCATTTAAATATAAATATCATATGTATGATACTTTGTATTAGTATTAGTGTACTTTAAGTTTGTAGAATGTAAGATTAATTTGTATTAAGGCAATAATAAGAAAACATCGAAACAGAACAGACGCAAAAGCGGCTGTTCGCAATTATAAATAAAGAAAAACTATATTAAAATGTTGAAGTAGTATCATTTCTTAACAGTACACTGGAATCTGAAAATGCCTGTTTATATTCACTGTGCCCCGTACTTCCGTCAAAGCCCCATTTATCAATCAAAACAAACTCTTAACTAACGTCAGCATTACTGAGGACATCATTTTGATTTTCTAGTATACGGGAAGTTGTAAGTTGCAAAGATTGTAACTATTTCGGCAGATGATTCCGTGATATGTTCCTCTGGTGGATAACACTGTTTCTTGGCCTCCAACACTTTATGATAAGATGGCAATGCATTTGGTAATTTTGAATTAATAAACTCCTTTAGTACTTAATACTGGTGTTTTGTTAATTTAGCCTCAATTATAAGTGATAATATTTCATTTGTACTAAATTTCACACAAGAGGTGTTAGATCGGCTAGAATCACTCAACAAATAGTTCATCGCGGAATCATCTACATTAACTTACTTAGCTAACCTGCGGCGTTTTGTTCTCTTACTGCAGTCCATGAACTCCTTTCCATGTAGTACACTTGTGGAAGGCTGGTTACTCTCTGCAGGCTTCAGAGTATGTTTTCTGACTATCGCAGATAGTTCACAAACTTCGATTTCACTAAGCTATTCACTATATTTAGTGACCATACGCAACCGTGATCGGTCAACTTGTTTTCAATAGGTAACCAATCTCTTACAAAGGTTGATTATTTTAAGACTTCCAATGTTTAAATGTTCCTCATCTGGCAGTAACTCCTTTAAATTGTGAACTACACGATTTTGCAGCTCACTTTCAGTCGAACTTTCCTTATCGACAGCTAAGTATCCAGCACAAGCATTCTTGAGAAAGAACACTTAATAACAGCACCTTAATTAAATATGTTTAATATGTTTTGGTCAAGGATGTAAAAAAAACATAATAATAACGGTACATACCCTCAACTTGAATATCCATTGTAAAACAATAAGTCGCAAATAATTTATTCTTAAAAAAAACTATAAAAACACAAACTATGTACCTATATATAGTTTATTAACCATGCTGATCAACTGTTCGTTATGCAGATTTGATTATTACAACTATTTATTTTGTTTGATTTTTAGTTTCAACTTTATCGGGCTTCCAAAATTGTGAAGAAATAAAATAATAAATAAATCGTAAACATGAACTATGCAGTAGGCAACAAACAGCAAAAAATATGTATGTGCTATGAATCTTGTCATACTGACGAAGGCCCTCTGTACCATGCACATTCGCGAACAAAAGATAAATTCTTTTTAAATTAAAAGTAGAGATGGAGAGTAACATTTTGATATGTAACTTGAAAGCGTCATAAGACGGCGATATAGTTAATACCTTAAGGTTTTTATTTTAATCCGATAGTATTTCATCATTTTTTCATTGTATAATTGAATAACAGCTGGAATAGCAACCGGCAAACATCGTTTTAAACTTTTTATCCACCGTTCTTTTTCACAAATTGGATCTTTTCCGCAGATAGTTGATGCAATCGTGACACATTTTGTATCACACCATTTGACTACGGCTACTGTTTCGTTTTTAACGAATTGAATCATTTCACCATGGGACATGATTTTATCAGCACGGAGGCTAATTCTTTTCCCTAATCGATTTGGCATTACAAGTTTTTCCAAAAGGGGAATGGTAGTAAAAAATCTGTCAAAGTATATATGACTTTCCTCTGGAAAGTATTTTGTAAGCCGTAAGACAACTGATGCCCCGTGGCCTAATCCGCAATCCGGAAAGGTGCCAGCACCTTGGAACACCTCGAAATCTACAATGAGTCCATATGACGTTGCACACACAAAATTTTTCAAACCCACTGGACGAGGTTTAGATCTCATTACCTGCCGAACAGGACACCTTCCAGTAAAATGTATCATCTGCTCATCAATGGAGTAACTTGTCACATCAGTAGCTAACTGATTACAACCACTTCTAACCAAATCAATTACAGATTGCACCCTCCACAACTTATTTGTCGGATGCGGTATACTTGTGTCAACAAAATGAATGGTGCTTCGCAGCTTCGTAAACTTGTTTCTGGACATTGTAGAAGAAATAAGCTCATTGCGAAAACCGTCCGCCCAATACATGTTAATCTGCAGATATCCAAGACAAGACATAGTTATTGCGCAGCCGTAAAAATTTTTAATTTCAGACTCTGTTAAGCTCATTTCAGCACCAGTTGTAGCATGAAAGTACATTTTGGTATACGTAACGACATCCTTGTAATAACTTTCGGGAAAATATTTAGAAAAGTATTCATAAGGTGTACAAAGTTTCACAAAATTTTGACATGTTTGCACTTTGGGAATGTCATGTGAAAAAATTTCTTTTTGGTGCCACAAGTCATCTCTTACATTGTAATTTAAGTTACTAGCCTCTTGCGTTTCAGAAAAGTTAACTGTAATAATGCCAAAATAATAAAATTTAAGGAGAAAATATTGGATATTTTTACCATCATCAAAGCTCTGTTCCGAAGAGACGTTGGTACAATCATTTGGCTCCCAATGTGTGTCTTCGAATTCATCATCAGATGAAAAATCAATGTCGGAATTTTCAAGGATATCTAAAGCCCTTTGAAGGTCTGATTCCTTTAAATAGTCAAAACTTTTTCCTAAAAATATATCACATAGCACAATTGTGAGCTTGGATTCAAACAACATATAATTGCCACATGGCACAATTGTGTTATCTTATTTTCCGTTAAACATAATTTTAAATTCAAACACCAGCAGGCGTTCAAAATATGCCTCTTTGCTCTTAACTTTCTCGGTAATTTAAATTAAAAAAAAACGAAAATTTTTCCACTTACCAACAGGCATGCTTTCGCATTTACTAAGAGCACAAACGCGACTAACTTTTTAAGACTCGTTTATATATTTTTTACTGTTTAAAAATTTTTAATGCTAAAGCAAGAGCTAACACAATCACTGCTTTTGGAATTTTAAAATAAAAATAATTTTTGTGGCTTTGGGAATTTTTTTTCCCACTTCGCACAATCGCTTAAGGTGGTTCTCAAAGGGTTAATGGAAGCACAAGTTTTATTAAAGTTTTTCCTAACTACAAATTGTTTATTTTATTGTCACAAATGAGCTAATTGAATATCTAATTGCATTAGCAGAAGTCAATTAGGTTTCTAATTGTAAAGGTAAACCTTTTTTTTTTTGCTAATGGCAACTAATTGCAATTAGTTTTACCATTGAATAAAAATTTCAATTATCTAACGGGAGTTAGTTGAACTAATTTTAATTGTTTGATGAATTAGGGAATATAAACCAATTGCACCAACTTCTAATTCTAATTGGAATTTAACTTTATGGTTTTATTTATGGATTTAAAAAAAATATGTATTGAATGAACCAAAAAATATTGTTCAAAATTCGAATTTATTTGTTTCAACAAAAAACAGCAGTATTTAAAGTTGGCTCAAGGAACTTTTTAAAAGAATAAATTCAACTTTACCACGAGCGGCTCTGTTGCACCGAAAAGAAAGTGCTTTAAACCACTTTTACACATTTTTTTTTTATTTGTTGCGGCTCTACGGGCCTGAAGTTCCTCTCACACTTTTTTTAATTCTTTTTTGTTTGTTTAAAAACACTTTAACACCACTGTCATTTCATGGTCGCCAAAAAATATCGCGTAAAATAATTAGCTATTAAAAAATTAATTATTCAAATGGAAGATTTAAATAATAAACGTAATTCTTTATTAACTTAAAATTAAAAACTAAAATTAAAATGTAGATATTTGGGCTACAAAAAATTTATATTTTATATAATGCAACAAAATCATTAAAAGGTATTAATGCATGTAAATATTTATATTAACATCAACGTAGCGAATAAACAAACAAAGGGATTAACAAACAAATCAAGGGATTAACAAATAGTGATGGCACTATCATCAGTGATGTGCACTTCGCCTTAGAGATTTGTTGTATGGAAGTATGTACCGAAGTATGTACCATGCACATTCGCGAACAAAAGCAGATACATTTTTTTTAAATTAAAAGTAGAGATGGAGAGTAACATTTTGATATGTAACTTAAAAGCGTCATAAGACAGCAACATAGTTAATACCTTAAGGTTTTCATTTTAATCCAATAGTATTTCATCATTTTTTCATTGTATAATTGAATAACAGCTGGAATAGCAACCGGCAAACATCGTTTTAAACTTTTTATCCACCGTTCTTTTTCACAAATTGGATCTTTTCCGCAGATAGTTGATGCAATCGTGACACATTTTGTATCACACCATTTGACTACGGCTACTGTTTCGTTTTTAACGAATTGAATCATTTCACCATGAGACATGATTTTATCAGCAGGGAGGCTAATTCTTTTCCCTAATCGATTTGGCATTACAGTCCCTGTGGCTCTATATCCCAGTTCTTCAAGTTTTTCCAAAAGGGGAATGGTAGTAAAAAATCTGTCAAAGTATATATGACTTTCCTCTGGAAAGTATTTTGTAAGCCGTAAGACAACTGATGCCCCGTGGCCTAATCCGCAATCCGGAAAGGTGCCAGCACCTTGGAACACCTCGAAATCTACAATGAGTCCATATGACGTTGCACATACAAAAATTTTCAAACCCACTGGACGAGGTTTAGATCTCATTACCTTCCGAACAGGACACCTTCCAGTAAAATGTATCATCTGCTCATCAATGGAATAACTTGTCACATCAGTAGCTAACTGATTACAACCACTTCTAACCAAATCAATTACAGATTGCACCCTCCACAACTTATTTGTCGGATGCGGTATACTGTTGTCAACAAAATGAATGGGGCTTCGCAGCTTCATAAACTTTTTTTTGGACATTGTAGAAGAAGTAAACTCATTGCGAAAACTTCCCGTCCAATATATGTTGATCTGCGGATATCCAAGACAAGACATAGTTATTGCGCAGCCGTAAAAATTTTTAATTTCAGACTCTGTTAAGCTCATTTCAGCACCAGCTGTAGCATGAAAGTACATTTTGGTATACGTAAGGACATCCTTGTAATAACTTTCGGGAAAATATTTAGAAAAGTATTCATAAGGTGTACCAAGTTTCACAAAATTTTGACATGTTTGCACTTTGGGAATGTCATGTGAAAAAATTTCTTTTTGGCGCCACAAGTCATCTCTTACATTGTAATTTAAGTTACTAGCCTCTTGCGTTTCAGAAAAGTTAACTGTAATAATGCCATAATAATAAAATTTAAGGAGAAAATATTGGATATTTTTACCATCATCAAAGCTCTGTTCCGAAGAGACGTCGGTACAATCATTTGGCTCCCAATGTGTGTCTTCAAATTCATCATCAGATGAAAAATCAATGTCGGAATTTTCAAGGATATCTAAAGCCCTTTGAAGGTCTGATTCCTTTAAAAAGTCAAAACTTTTTCCTAAAAATATTTTCCGTTAAACATAATTTTAAATTCAAACACCAGCAGGCGTTCAAAATATGCCTCTTTGCTCTTAACTTTCTCGGTAATTTAAATTTAAAAAAAACGAAAAATTTTCCACTTACCAACAGGCATGCTTCCGCATTTACTAAGAGCACAAACGCGACTAACTTTTTAAGACTAGTGTATATATTTTTTACTGTTTAAAAATTTTTAATGCTAAAGCAAGAGCTAACACAATCACTGCTTTTGGAATTTTAAAATAAAAATAATTTTTGTTGCTTTGGGAATTTTTTTTTCCCACATCGCACAATCGCTTAAGGTGTTTATTTTATTGTCACAAATGAGCTAATTGAATATCTAATTGCATTAGCAGAAGTCAATTAGGTTTCTAATTATAAAGGTAAACCATTTTTTTTTTGCTAATAGCAACTAATTGCAATTAGTTTTACCATTGAATAAAAATTTCAATTATCTAATTATCTAATGGGAGTTAGTTGAACTAATTCTAATTGTCTGATTAATTAGGGAATATAAACCAATTGCACCAACTTCTAATTCTAATTGGAATTCAACTTTATGGTTTTATTTATGGATTTAAAAAAAAAATGTAATGAATGAACCAAAAAATATTGTTCAAAATTCGAATTTATTTGTTTCAACAAAAAACAGCAGTATTTAAAGTTGGCTCAAGGAACTATTCAAAAGAATAAATTCAACTTTACCACGAGCGGCTCTGTTGCACCGAAAAGAAAGTGCTTTAAACCATTTTTACACAATTTTTTTTTATTTGTTGCGGCTCTACGGGCCAAAAGTTCCTCTCACACTTTTTTTAATTTTTTTTTTATTTAAAAACACTTTAACACCACTGTCATTTCATGGTCGCCAAAAAATATCGCGTAAAATAATTAGCTATTAAAAAATTAATTATTCAAATGGAAGATTTAAATAATAAACGTAATTCTTTATTAACTTAAAATTAAAAACTAAAATTAAAATGTAGATATTTGGGCTACAAAAAATTTATATTTTATATAATGCAACAAAATCATTAAAAAGTATTAATGCATGTAAATATTTATATTAACATCAACGTAGCGAATAAACAAACGAAGGGATTAACAAACAAATCAAGGGATTAACAAATAGTGATGGCACTATCATCAGTGATGTGCACTTCGCCTTAGAGATTTGTTGTATGGAAGTATATTAGCTTGAGTTTTAATATCGTTAACTTTAGTTTTCCATTTGTTGAAATATTTTTGGCTCGGTTTAAGAGCCTTCTGCATTCTCTTGACTTATGCGTTTATTACTTTCCTGCAATATATGAAAGCACTGTCGTCAGCATAAAAAGCTGCTTCTTGATTTCTGCGAATGTTTATATCCAAGGTATATAATGAATATGGTGTGGGAGAAAGAACGGACCCTTGCACAGTGGTTCAAGTTTCTAAGGAAGGCGGTCATATGTAGTTTACTCAACTATATTCAACAAAATTAATATGAATATTTATGGGCCAATTAGGGTAAAATAAGATTAAAAAGTCTTTAAAAAATAAATTATAATAATTTATTTACCAAAAATTTTATTTATTAATTAAAGAAAAAATAATAAATTTTATAACGGCAATTAAATACAACTTTTGTTTATTATTTTAAAAAACTTAACAACGCAAGGCCTCAGGTGATATCAAAGACTTATTCTTTAGTGGTAATTAACGTAAAGAAGAAATCAACGAATCGGAATTTAGAAGAAGTCTATACAAACGATCAGTGTTAGTGACAACACGAGAAATTTTTCGCGTCTGACGAGTAATCTCTAAATTCTACACTATTTTGTATCCCGACGAAAGACATTGCAAAAGATGATGACACCGGTCAATAACTGCTTAATCTAAGCCAGTTATTTTAGCTGATATAGCCGAATTAAAAAAAAAAGTTCTTGCAGTGTTTTCGTCATTGGATGTGCCACTTCTGCCACTTCGAGCTTTTTCGACAATTAAACCTAATCGTGTCCTAAAGTGCTGGTGAACATATAGTTTTTTCTGTGCAAGAAGCTCCTTTTCATCTGTTGAACGAGCCTGCCACTTTTTAAAATCCTAACTGATATCTAGCAGCACCAATAACGGATTTACTTAAACACATGTCAATATCATTAATTTCTTTCGGTGATCCACCACAAATATAGCATCTACTACACGCTGTGTTCCTTAAAGCACTACAGACTTCCATCAAGCGTGGTTAATTGTAATGAATGTACAACTTTAATTTCGTTGTTGTTGATGTTAAAAATAGATGGTTGTAAATTGCTAATTTTATTTTTAAAATAGGCTTTTTCTGGCACAGAAAAATCTTTTGTTTCTTTAGCAAACTGAAATCGAATAGGTTTACAAAACTTAGTGGAAGAAGGGCTGTTGAGAGGCACCCTCGTAATTTTAAACTCTAGTTATAAGTTAATCAAAATTAATAAATGTGTACTTATGAAATATGACTCCTTTTGGCAAGTCAGCATTTTATTAAATTAAACTTTGTTTATAAGTAAATCAAAATTAATGCACTATTGAAATATAACTCTTTTTGGCCAGTCAGCACTTGAATTATTTAAAATATTTATTTTTAAGAAATGCTGATTCTGTTTAATCAGCATTTTTAGCGTTAAGAATTTAGTATAAATAGGGATGAGAAATTATTAAAAAGAGAGTTGTAAACTAGAAGTAAGAACAAACACTTATAACCTGAAATTCCTACGGGACCCTGCAGGTTATATAAATAAATAACAATTAATACAATAAATAATAAATAATAGTGTTCTTCTTTTTTAACACAACAACTCTAACAGGGCGTGGGTTTTTCCATATAATTTGGTCTGGATCGGAAGTATTTGATGTACATATTAAACGAAATGAACAATATGAAGTAACAAACAAGGAATTATCTTGTACACTGGAATCTGAAAATGCCTGTTTATATTCACTGTGCCCCGTACTTCCGTCAAAGCCCCATTTATCAATCAAAATAAACTGTTTACTAATGTCAGCATTACTGAGGACATCATTTTGATTTTCTAGTATACGGGAAGTTGTAAGTTGCAAAGATTGTAACTATTTCGGCAGATGATTCCGTGATATGTTCCTCTGGTGGATAACACTGTTTCTTGGCCTCCAACACTTTATGATAAGATGGCAGTGCATTTGGTAATTTTGAATTAATAAACTCCTTTAGTAGTAAATACTGGTGTTTTGTTAATTTAGCCTCAATTATTAGTGATAATATTTCATTTGTACTAAATTTCACACAAGAGGTGTTAGATCGGCTAGAATCACTCAACAAATAGTTCATCGCGGAATCATCTACATTAACTAACTTAGCTAACCTGCGGCGTTTTGTTCTCTTACTGCAGTCCATGAACTCCTTTCTATGTAGTACACTTGTGGAAGGCTGGTTACTCTCTGCAGGCTTCAGAGTATGTTTTCTGACTATCGCAGATAGTTCATAAACTTCGATTTCACCAAGCTATTAACTATATTTAGTGACCATACGCAACCGTGATCGATCAACTTGTTTTCAATAGGTAACCAATCTCTTACAAAGGTTGATTATTTTAAGACTTCCAATGTTTAAATGTTCCTCATCTGGCAGTAACTCCTTTAACTCCATGGGACATGATTTTATCAGCACGGAGGCTAATTCTTTTCCCTATTCGATTTGGCATTACACTCCCTGTGGCTCTATATCCCAGTTCTTCAAGTTTTTCCAAAAGGGGAATGGTAGTAAAAAATCTGTCAAAGTATATATGACTTTCCTCTGGAAAGTATTTTGTAAGCCGTAAGACAACTGATGCCCCGTGGCCTAATCCGCAATCCGGAAAGTTGCCAGCACCTTGGAACACCTCGAAATCTACAATGAGTCCATATGACGTTGCACACACAAAATTTTTCAAACCCACTGGACGAGGTTTAGATCTCATTACCTGCCGAACAGGACACCTTCCAGTAAAATGTATCATCTGCTCATCATTGGAATAACTTGTCACATCAGTAGCTAACTGATTACAACCACTTCTAACCAAATCAATTACAGATTGCACCCTCCACAACTTATTTGTCGGATGCGGTATACTTGTGTCAACAAAATGAATGGTGCTTCGCAGCTTCATAAACTTGTTTCTGGACATTGTAGAAGAAATAAACTCATTGCGAAAACCTCCCGCCCAATATATGTTAATCTGCGGATATCCAAGACAAGACATAGTTATTGCGCAGCCGTAAAAATTTTTAATTTCAGACTCTGTTAAGCTCATTTCAGCACCAGTTGTAGCATGAAAGTACATTTTGGTATACGTAACGACATCCTTGTAATAACTTTCGGGAAAATATTTAGAAAAGTATTTATAAGGTGTACCAAGTTTCACAAAATTTTGACATGTTTGCACTTTGGGAATGTCATGTGAAAAAATTTCTTTTTGGTGCCACAAGTCATCTCTTACATTGTAATTTAAGTTACTAGCCTCTTGCGTTTCAGAAAAGTTAACTGTAATAATGCCAAAATAATAAAATTTAAGGAGAAAATATTGGATATTTTTACCATCATCAAAGCTCTGTTCCGAAGAGACGTCGGTACAATCATTTGGCTCCCAATGTGTGTCTTCGAATTCATCATCAGATGAAAAATCAATGTCGGAATTTTCAAGGATATCTAAAGCCCTTTGAAGGTCTGATTCCTTTAAATAGTCAAAACTTTTTCCTAAAAATATATCACATAGCACAATTGTGAGCTTGGATTCAAACAACATATAATTGCCACATGGCACAATTGTGTTATCTTATTTTCCGTTAAACATAATTTTAAATTCAAACACCAGCAGGCGTTCAAAATATGCCTCTTTGCTCTTAACTTTCTCGGTAATTTAAATTAAAAAAAAAACGAAAATTTTTCCACTTACCAACAGGCATGCTTTCGCATTTACTAAGAGCACAAACGCGACTAACTTTTTAAGACTCGTGTATATATTTTTTACTGTTTAAAAATTTTTAATGCTAAAGCAAGAGCTAACACAATCACTGCTTTTGGAATTTTAAAATAAAAATAATTTTTGTGGCTTTGGGAATTTTTTTTCCCACTTCGCACAATCGCTTAAGGTGGTTCTCAAAGGGTTAATGGAAGCACAAGTTTTATTAAAGTTTTTCCTAACTACAAATTGTTTATTTTATTGTCACAAATGAGCTAATTGAATATCTAATTGCATTAGCAGAAGTCAATTAGGTTTCTAATTGTAAAGGTAAACCATTTTTTTTTTGCTAATGGCAACTAATTGCAATTAGTTTTACCATTGAATAAAAATTTCAATTATCTAACGGGAGTTAGTTTAACTAATTTTAATTGTTTGATGAATTAGGGAATATAAACCAATTGCACCAACTTCTAATTCTAATTGGAATTCAACTTTATGGTTTTATTTATGGATTTAAAAAAAATATGTATTGAATGAACCAAAAAATATTGTTCAAAATTCGAATTTATTTGTTTCAACAAAAAACAGCAGTATTTAAAGTTGGCTCAAGGAACTTTTTAAAAGAATAAATTCAACTTTACCACGAGCGGCTCTGTTGCACCGAAAAGAAAGTGCTTTAAACCACTTTTACACAATTTTTTTTTATTTGTTGCGGCTCTACGGGCCTGAAGTTCCTCTCACACTTTTTTTAATTCTTTTTTGTTTGTTTAAAAACACTTTAACACCACTGTCATTTCATGGTCGCCAAAAAATATCGCGTAAAATAATTAGCTATTACAAAATTAATTATTCAAATGGAAGATTTAAATAATAAACGTAATTCTTTATTAACTTAAAATTAAAAAGTAGATATTTGGGCTACAAAAAATTTATATTTTATATAATGCAACAAAATCATTAAAAAGTATTAATGCATGTAAATATTTATATTAACACCAACGTAGCGAATAAACAAACAAAGGGATTAACAAACAAATCAAGGGATTAACAAATAGTGATGGCACTATCATCAGTGATGTGCACTTCGCCTTAGAGATTTGTTGTATGGAAGTATGTACCGAAGTATGTACCATGCACATTCGCGAACAAAAGCAGATACATTTTTTTTAAATTAAAAGTAGAGATGGAGAGTAACATTTTGATATGTAACTTAAAAGCGTCATAAGACAGCAACATAGTTAATACCTTAAGGTTTTCATTTTAATCCAATAGTATATCATTTTTTCATTGTATAATTGAATAACAGCTGGAATAGCAACCGGCAAACATCGTTTTAAACTTTTTATCCACCGTTCTTTTTCACAAATTGGATCTTTTCCGCAGATAGTTGATGCAATCGTGACACATTTTGTATCACACCATTTGACTACGGCTACTGTTTCGTTTTTAACGAATTGAATCATTTCACCATGAGACATGATTTTATCAGCAGGGAGGCTAATTCTTTTCCCTAATCGATTTGGCATTACAGTCCCTGTGGCTCTATATCCCAGTTCTTCAAGTTTTTCCAAAAGGGGAATGGTAGTAAAAAATCTGTCAAAGTATATATGACTTTCCTCTGGAAAGTATTTTGTAAGCCGTAAGACAACTGATGCCCCGTGGCCTAATCCGCAATCCGGAAAGGTGCCAGCACCTTGGAACACCTCGAAATCTACAATGAGTCCATATGACGTTGCACATACAAAATTTTTCAAACCCACTGGACGAGGTTTAGATCTCATTACCTTCCGAACAGGACACCTTCCAGTAAAATGTATCATCTGCTCATCAATGGAATAACTTGTCACATCAGTAGCTAACTGATTACAACCACTTCTAACCAAATCAATTACAGATTGCACCCTCCACAACTTATTTGTCGGATGCGGTATACTGTTGTCAACAAAATGAATGGGGCTTCGCAGCTTCATAAACTTTTTTTTGGACATTGTAGAAGAAGTAAACTCATTGCGAAAACTTCCCGTCCAATATATGTTGATCTGCGGATATCCAAGACAAGACATAGTTATTGCGCAGCCGTAAAAATTTTTAATTTCAGACTCTGTTAAGCTCATTTCAGCACCAGCTGTAGCATGAAAGTACATTTTGGTATACGTAAGGACATCCTTGTAATAACTTTCGGGAAAATATTTAGAAAAGTATTCATAAGGTGTACCAAGTTTCACAAAATTTTGACATGTTTGCACTTTGGGAATGTCATGTGAAAAAATTTGTTTTTGGCGCCACAAGTCATCTCTTACATTGTAATTTAAGTTACTAGCCTCTTGCGTTTCAGAAAAGTTAACTGTAATAATGCCATAATAATAAAATTTAAGGAGAAAATATTGGATATTTTTACCATCATCAAAGCTCTGTTCCAAAGAGACGTCGGTACAATCATTTGGCTCCCAATGTGTGTCTTCGAATTCATCATCAGATGAAAAATCAATGTCGGAATTTTCAAGGATATCTAAAGCCCTTTGAAGGTCTGATTCCTTTAAAAAGTCAAAACTTTTTCCTAAAAATATGTTACATAGCACAATTGTGAGCTTGGATTCAAACAACATATAATTGCAACATGGCACAATTGTGTTATCTTATTTTCCGTTAAACATAATTTTAAATTCAAACACCAGCAGGCGTTCAAAATATGCCTCTTTGCTCTTAACTTTCTCGGTAATTTAAATTTAAAAAAAACGAAAAATTTTCCACTTACCAACAGGCATGCTTCCGCATTTACTAAGAGCACAAACGCGACTAACTTTTTAAGACTAGTGTATATATTTTTTACTGTTTAAAAATTTTTAATGCTAAAGCAAGAGCTAACACAATCACTGCTTTTGGAATTTTAAAATAAAAATAATTTTTGTGGCTTTGGGAATTTTTTTTCCCACATCGCACAATCGCTTAAGGTGTTTATTTTATTGTCACAAATGAGCTAATTGAATATCTAATTGCATTAGCAGAAGTCAATTAGGTTTCTAATTATAAAGGTAAACCATTTTTTTTTGCTAATGGCAACTAATTGCAATTAGTTTTACCATTGAATAAAAATTTCAATTATCTAATTATCTAATGGGAGTTAGTTGAACTAATTCTAATTGTCTGATTAATTAGGGAATATAAACCAATTGCACCAACTTCTAATTCTAATTGGAATTCAACTTTATGGTTTTATTTATGGATTTAAAAAAAAAATGTAATGAATGAACCAAAAAATATTGTTCAAAATTCGAATTTATTTGTTTCAACAAAAAACAGCAGTATTTTAAGTTGGCTCAAGGAACTATTCAAAAGAATAAATTCAACTTTACCACGAGCGGCTCTGTTGCACCGAAAAGAAAGTGCTTTAAACCATTTTTACACAATTTTTTTTTTTATTTGTTGCGGCTCTACGGGCCAAAAGTTCCTCTCACACTTTTTTTAATTTTTTTTTTATTTAAAAACACTTTAACACCACTGTCATTTCATGGTCGCCAAAAAATATCGCGTAAAATAATTAGCTATTAAAAAATTAATTATTCAAATGGAAGATTTAAATAATAAACGTAATTCTTTATTAACTTAAAATTAAAAACTAAAATTAAAATGTAGATATTTGGGCTACAAAAAATTTATATTTTATATAATGCAACAAAATCATTAAAAAGTATTAATGCATGTAAATATTTATATTAACATCAACGTAGCGAATAAACAAACGAAGGGATTAACAAACAAATCAAGGGATTAACAAATAGTGATGGCACTATCATCAGTGATGTGCACTTCGCCTTAGAGATTTGTTGTATGGAAGTATATTAGCTTGAGTTTTAATATCGTTAACTTTAGTTTTCCATTTGTTGAAATATTTTTGGCTCGGTTTAAGAGCCTTCTGCATTCTCTTGACTTATGCGTTTATTACTTTCCTGCAATATATGAAAGCACTGTCGTCAGCATAAAAAGCTGCTTCTTGATTTCTGCGAATGTTTATATCCAAGGTATATAATGAATATGGTGTGGGAGAAAGAACGGACCCTTGCACAGTGGTTCAAGTTTCTAAGGAAGGCGGTCATATGTAGTTTACTCAACTATATTCAACAAAATTAATATGAATATTTATGGGCCAATTAGGGTAAAATAAGATTAAAAAGTCTTTAAATAATAAATTATAATAATTTATTTACCAAAAATTTTATTTATTAATTAAAGAAAAAATAATAAATTTTATAACGGCAATTAAATACAACTTTTGTTTATTATTTTAAAAAACTTAACAACGCAAGGCCTCAGGTGATATCAAAGACTTATTCTTTAGTGGTAATTAACGTAAAGAAGAAATCAACGAATCGGAATTTAGAAGAAGTCTATACAAACGATCAGTGTTAGTGACAACACGAGAAATTTTTCGCGTCTGACGAGTAATCTCTAAATTCTACACTATTTTGTATCCCGACGAAAGACATTGCAAAAGATGATGACACCGGTCAATAACTGCTTAATCTAAGCCAGTTATTTTAGCTGATATAGCCGAATTAAAAAAAAAAGTTCTTGCAGTGTTTTCGTCATTGGATGTGCCACTTCTGCCACTTCGAGCTTTTTCGACAATTAAACCTAATCGTGTCCTAAAGTGCTGGTGAACATATAGTTTTTTCTGTGCAAGAAGCTCCTTTTCATCTGTTGAACGAGCCTGCCACTTTTTAAAATCCTAACTGATATCTAGCAGCACCAATAACGGATTTACTTAAACACATGTCAATATCATTAATTTCTTTCGGTGATCCACCACAAATATAGCATCTACTACACGCTGTGTTCCTTAAAGCACTACAGACTTCCATCAAGCGTGGTTAATTGTAATGAATGTACAACTTTAATTTCGTTGTTGTTGATGTTAAAAATAGATGGTTGTAAATTGCTAATTTTATTTTTAAAATAGGCTTTTTCTGGCACAGAAAAATCTTTTGTTTCTTTAGCAAACTGAAATCGAATAGGTTTACAAAACTTAGTGGAAGAAGGGCTGTTGAGAGGCACCCTCGTAATTTTAAACTCTAGTTATAAGTTAATCAAAATTAATAAATGTGTACTTATGAAATATGACTCCTTTTGGCAAGTCAGCATTTTATTAAATTAAACTTTGTTTATAAAAAAATCAAAATTAATGCACTATTGAAATATAACTCTTTTTGGCCAGTCAGCACTTGAATTATTTAAAATATTTATTTTTAAGAAATGCTGATTCTGTTTAATCAGCATTTTTAGCGTTAAGAATTTAGTATAAATAGGGATGAGAAATTATTAAAAAGAGAGTTGTAAACTAGAAGTAAGAACAAACACTTATAACCTGAAATTCCTACGGGACCCTGCAGGTTATATAAATAAATAACAATTAATAGAATAAATAATAGTGTTCTTCTTTTTTAACACAACAACTCTAACAGGGCGTGGGTTTTTCCATATAATTTGGTCTGGATCGGAAGTATTTGATGTACATATTAAACGAAATGAACAATATGAAGTAACAAACAAGGAATTATCTTGTACACTGGAATCTGAAAATGCCTGTTTATATTCACTGTGCCCCGTACTTCCGTCAAAGCCCCATTTATCAATCAAAACAAACTGTTTACTAATGTCAGCATTACTGAGGACATCATTTTGATTTTCTAGTATACGGGAAGTTGTAAGTTGCAAAGATTGTAACTATTTCGGCAGATGATTCCGTGATATGTTCCTCTGGTGGATAACACTGTTTCTTGGCCTCCAACACTTTATGATAAGATGGCAGTGCATTTGGTAATTTTGAATTAATAAACTCCTTTAGTAGTAAATACTGGTGTTTTGTTAATTTAGCCTCAATTATTAGTGATAATATTTCATTTGTACTAAATTTCACACAAGAGGTGTTAGATCGACTAGAATCACTCAACAAATAGTTCATCGCGGAATCATCTACATTAACTAACTTAGCTAACCTGCGGCGTTTTGTTCTCTTACTGCAGTCCATGAACTCCTTTCTATGTAGTACACTTGTGGAAGGCTGGTTACTCTCTGCAGGCTTCAGAGTATGTTTTCTGACTATCGCAGATAGTTCATAAACTTCGATTTCACCAAGCTATTAACTATATTTAGTGACCATACGCAACCGTGATCGATCAACTTGTTTTCAATAGGTAACCAATCTCTTACAAAGGTTGATTATTTTAAGACTTCCAATGTTTAAATGTTCCTCATCTGGCAGTAACTCCTTTAACTCCATGGGACATGATTTTATCAGCACGGAGGCTAATTCTTTTCCCTAATCGATTTGGCATTACAGTCCCTGTGGCTCTATATCCCAGTTCTTCAAGTTTTTCCAAAAGGGGAATGGTAGTAAAAAATCTGTCAAAGTATATATGACTTTCCTCTGGAAAGTATTTTGTAAGCCGTAAGACAACTGATGCCCCGTGGCCTAATCCGCAATCCGGAAAGTTGCCAGTACCTTGGAACACCTCGAAATCTACAATGAGTCCATATGACGTTGCACACACAAAATTTTTCAAATCCACTGGACGAGGTTTAGATCTCATTACCTGCCGAACAGGACACCTTCCAGTAAAATGTATCATCTGCTCATCATTGGAATAACTTGTCACATCAGTAGCTAACTGATTACAACCACTTCTAACCAAATCAATTACAGATTGCACCCTCCACAACTTATTTGTCGGATGCGGTATACTTGTGTCAACAAAATGAATGGTGCTTCGCAGCTTCATAAACTTGTTTCTGGACATTGTAGAAGAAATAAACTCATTGCGAAAACCTCCCGCCCAATATATGTTAATCTGCGGATATCCAAGACAAGACATAGTTATTGCGCAGCCGTAAAAATTTTTAATTTCAGACTCTGTTAAGCTCATTTCAGCACCAGTTGTAGCATGAAAGTACATTTTGGTATACGTAACGACATCCTTGTAATAACTTTCGGGAAAATATTTAGAAAAGTATTCATAAGGTGTACCAAGTTTCACAAAATTTTGACATGTTTGCACTTTGGGAATGTCATGTGAAAAAATTTCTTTTTGGTGCCACAAGTCATCTCTTACATTGTAATTTAAGTTACTAGCCTCTTGCGTTTCAGAAAAGTTAACTGTAATAATGCCAAAATAATAAAATTTAAGGAGAAAATATTGGATATTTTTACCATCATCAAAGCTCTGTTCCGAAGAGACGTCGGTACAATCATTTGGCTCCCAATGTGTGTCTTCGAATTCATCATCAGATGAAAAATCAATGTCGGAATTTTCAAGGATATCTAAAGCCCTTTGAAGGTCTGATTCCTTTAAATAGTCAAAACTTTTTCCTAAAAATATATCACATAGCACAATTGTGAGCTTGGATTCAAACAACATATAATTGCCACATGGCACAATTGTGTTATCTTATTTTCCGTTAAACATAATTTTAAATTCAAACACCAGCAGGCGTTCAAAATATGCCTCTTTGCTCTTAACTTTCTCGGTAATTTAAATTAAAAAAAAAAAACGAAAATTTTTCCACTTACCAACAGGCATGCTTTCGCATTTACTAAGAGCACAAACGCGACTAACTTTTTAAGACTCGTGTATATATTTTTTACTGTTTAAAAATTTTTAATGCTAAAGCAAGAGCTAACAGAATCACTGCTTTTGGAATTTTAAAATAAAAATAATTTTTGTGGCTTTGGGAATTTTTTTTCCCACTTCGCACAATCGCTTAAGGTGGTTCTCAAAGGGTTAATGGAAGCACAAGTTTTATTAAAGTTTTTCCTAACTACAAATTGTTTATTTTATTGTCACAAATGAGCTAATTGAATATCTAATTGCATTAGCAGAAGTCAATTAGGTTTCTAATTGTAAAGGTAAACCATTTTTTTTGCTAATGGCAACTAATTGCAATTAGTTTTACCATTGAATAAAAATTTCAATTATCTAACGGGAGTTAGTTGAACTAATTTTAATTGTTTGATGAATTAGGGAATATAAACCAATTGCACCAACTTCTAATTCTAATTGGAATTCAACTTTATGGTTTTATTTATGGATTTAAAAAAAATATGTATTGAATGAACCAAAAAATATTGTTCAAAATTCGAATTTATTTGTTTCAACAAAAAACAGCAGTATTTAAAGTTGGCTCAAGGAACTTTTTAAAAGAATAAATTCAACTTTACCACGAGCGGCTCTGTTGCACCGAAAAGAAAGTGCTTTAAACCACTTTTACACAATTTTTTTTTATTTGTTGCGGCTCTACGGGCCTGAAGTTCCTCTCACACTTTTTTTAATTCTTTTTTGTTTGTTTAAAAACACTTTAACACCACTGTCATTTCATGGTCGCCAAAAAATATTGCGTAAAATAATTAGCTATTAAAAAATTAATTATTCAAATGGAAGATTTAAATAATAAACGTAATTCTTTATTAACTTAAAATTAAAAACTAAAATTAAAATGTAGATATTTGGGCTACAAAAAATTTATATTTTATATAATGCAACAAAATCATTAAAAAGTATTAATGCATGTAAATATTTATATTAACATCAACGTAGCGAATAAACAAACAAAGGGATTAACAAACAAATCAAGGGATTAACAAATAGTGATGGCACTATCATCAGTGATGTGCACTTCGCCTTAGAGATTTGTTGTATGGAAGTATGTACCGAAGTATGTACCATGCACATTCGCGAACAAAAGCAGATACATTTTTTTTAAATTAAAAGTAGAGATGGAGAGTAACATTTTGATATGTAACTTAAAAGCGTCATAAGACAGCAACATAGTTAATACCTTAAGGTTTTCATTTTAATCCAATAGTATTTCATCATTTTTTCATTGTATAATTGAATAACAGCTGGAATAGCAACCGGCAAACATCGTTTTAAACTTTTTATCCACCGTTCTTTTTCACAAATTGGATCTTTTCCGCAGATAGTTGATGCAATCGTGACACATTTTGTATCACACCATTTGACTACGGCTACTGTTTCGTTTTTAACGAATTGAATCATTTCACCATGAGACATGATTTTATCAGCAGGGAGGCTAATTCTTTTCCCTAATCGATTTGGCATTACAGTCCCTGTGGCTCTATATCCCAGTTCTTCAAGTTTTTCCAAAAGGGGAATGGTAGTAAAAAATCTGTCAAAGTATATATGACTTTCCTCTGGAAAGTATTTTGTAAGCCGTAAGACAACTGATGCCCCGTGGCCTAATCCGCAATCCGGAAAGGTGCCAGCACCTTGGAACACCTCGAAATCTACAATGAGTCCATATGACGTTGCACATACAAAATTTTTCAAACCCACTGGACGAGGTTTAGATCTCATTACCTTCCGAACAGGACACCTTCCAGTAAAATGTATCATCTGCTCATCAATGGAATAACTTGTCACATCAGTAGCTAACTGATTACAACCACTTCTAACCAAATCAATTACAGATTGCACCCTCCACAACTTATTTGTCGGATGCGGTATACTGTTGTCAACAAAATGAATGGGGCTTCGCAGCTTCATAAACTTTTTTTTGGACATTGTAGAAGAAGTAAACTCATTGCGAAAACTTCCCGTCCAATATATGTTGATCTGCGGATATCCAAGACAAGACATAGTTATTGCGCAGCCGTAAAAATTTTTAATTTCAGACTCTGTTAAGCTCATTTCAGCACCAGCTGTAGCATGAAAGTACATTTTGGTATACGTAAGGACATCCTTGTAATAACTTTCGGGAAAATATTTAGAAAAGTATTCATAAGGTGTACCAAGTTTCACAAAATTTTGACATGTTTGCACTTTGGGAATGTCATGTGAAAAAATTTCTTTTTGGCGCCACAAGTCATCTCTTACATTGTAATTTAAGTTACTAGCCTCTTGCGTTTCAGAAAAGTTAACTGTAATAATGCCATAATAATAAAATTTAAGGAGAAAATATTGGATATTTTTACCATCATCAAAGCTCTGTTCCGAAGAGACGTCGGTACAATCATTTGGCTCCCAATGTGTGTCTTCGAATTCATCATCAGATGAAAAATCAATGTCGGAATTTTCAAGGATATCTAAAGCCCTTTGAAGGTCTGATTCCTTTAAAAAGTCAAAACTTTTTCCTAAAAATATGTTACATAGCACAATTGTGAGCTTGGATTCAAACAACATATAATTGCAACATGGCACAATTGTGTTATCTTATTTTCCGTTAAACATAATTTTAAATTCAAACACCAGCAGGCGTTCAAAATATGCCTCTTTGCTCTTAACTTTCTCGGTAATTTAAATTTAAAAAAAACGAAAAATTTTCCACTTACCAACAGGCATGCTTCCGCATTTACTAAGAGCACAAACGCGACTAACTTTTTAAGACTAGTGTATATATTTTTTACTGTTTAAAAATTTTTAATGCTAAAGCAAGAGCTAACACAATCACTGCTTTTGGAATTTTAAAATAAAAATAATTTTTGTGGCTTTGGGAATTTTTTTTCCCACATCGCACAATCGCTTAAGGTGTTTATTTTATTGTCACAAATGAGCTAATTGAATATCTACTTGCATTAGCAGAAGTCAATTAGGTTTCTAATTATAAAGGTAAACCATTTTTTTTTGCTAATGGCAACTAATTGCAATTAGTTTTACCATTGAATAAAAATTTCAATTATCTAATTATCTAATGGGAGTTAGTTGAACTAATTCTAATTGTCTGATTAATTAGGGAATATAAACCAATTGCACCAACTTCTAATTCTAATTGGAATTCAACTTTATGGTTTTATTTATGGATTTAAAAAAAAAATGTAATTAATGAACCAAAAAATATTGTTCAAAATTCGAATTTATTTGTTTCAACAAAAAACAGCAGTATTTAAAGTTGGCTCAAGGAACTATTCAAAAGAATAAATTCAACTTTACCACGAGCGGCTCTGTTGCACCGAAAAGAAAGTGCTTTAAACCATTTTTACACAATTTTTTTTTTATTTGTTGCGGCTCTACGGGCCAAAAGTTCCTCTCACACTTTTTTTAATTTTTTTTTTATTTAAAAACACTTTAACACCACTGTCATTTCATGGTCGCCAAAAAATATCGCGTAAAATAATTAGCTATTAAAAAATTAATTATTCAAATGGAAGATTTAAATAATAAACGTAATTCTTTATTAACTTAAAATTAAAAACTAAAATTAAAATGTAGATATTTGGGCTACAAAAAATTTATATTTTATATAATGCAACAAAATCATTAAAAAGTATTAATGCATGTAAATATTTATATTAACATCAACGTAGCGAATAAACAAACGAAGGGATTAACAAACAAATCAAGGGATTAACAAATAGTGATGGCACTATCATCAGTGATGTGCACTTCGCCTTAGAGATTTGTTGTATGGAAGTATATTAGCTTGAGTTTTAATATCGTTAACTTTAGTTTTCCATTTGTTGAAATATTTTTGGCTCGGTTTAAGAGCCTTCTGCATTCTCTTGACTTATGCGTTTATTACTTTCCTGCAATATATGAAAGCACTGTCGTCAGCATAAAAAGCTGCTTCTTGATTTCTGCGAATGTTTATATCCAAGGTATATAATGAATATGGTGTGGGAGAAAGAACGGACCCTTGCACAGTGGTTCAAGTTTCTAAGGAAGGCGGTCATATGTAGTTTACTCAACTATATTCAACAAAATTAATATGAATATTTATGGGCCAATTAGGGTAAAATAAGATTAAAAAGTCTTTAAATAATAAATAATAATAATTTATTTACCAAAAATTTTATTTATTAATTAAAGAAAAAATAATAAATTTTATAACGGCAATTAAATACAACTTTTGTTTATTATTTTAAAAAACTTAACAACGCAAGGCCTCAGGTGATATCAAAGACTTATTCTTTAGTGGTAATTAACGTAAAGAAGAAATCAACGAATCGGAATTTAGAAGAAGTCTATACAAACGATCAGTGTTAGTGACAACACGAGAAATTTTTCGCGTCTGACGAGTAATCTCTAAATTCTACACTATTTTGTATCCCGACGAAAGACATTGCAAAAGATGATGACACCGGTCAATAACTGCTTAATCTAAGCCAGTTATTTTAGCTGATATAGCCGAATTAAAAAAAAAAGTTCTTGCAGTGTTTTCGTCATTGGATGTGCCACTTCTGCCACTTCGAGCTTTTTCGACAATTAAACCTAATCGTGTCCTAAAGTGCTGGTGAACATATAGTTTTTTCTGTGCAAGAAGCTCCTTTTCATCTGTTGAACGAGCCTGCCACTTTTTAAAATCCTAACTGATATCTAGCAGCACCAATAACGGATTTACTTAAACACATGTCAATATCATTAATTTCTTTCGGTGATCCACCACAAATATAGCATCTACTACACGCTGTGTTCCTTAAAGCACTACAGACTTCCATCAAGCGTGGTTAATTGTAATGAATGTACAACTTTAATTTCGTTGTTGTTGATGTTAAAAATAGATGGTTGTAAATTGCTAATTTTATTTTTAAAATAGGCTTTTTCTGGCACAGAAAAATCTTTTGTTTCTTTAGCAAACTGAAATCGAATAGGTTTACAAAACTTAGTGGAAGAAGGGCTGTTGAGAGGCACCCTCGTAATTTTAAACTCTAGTTATAAGTTAATCAAAATTAATAAATGTGTACTTATGAAATATGACTCCTTTTGGCAAGTCAGCATTTTATTAAATTAAACTTTGTTTATAAGTAAATCAAAATTAATGCACTATTGAAATATAACTCTTTTTGGCCAGTCAGCACTTGAATTATTTAAAATATTTATTTTTAAGAAATGCTGATTCTGTTTAATCAGCATTTTTAGCGTTAAGAATTTAGTATAAATAGGGATGAGAAATTATTAAAAAGAGAGTTGTAAACTAGAAGTAAGAACAAACACTTATAACCTGAAATTCCTACGGGACCCTGCAGGTTATATAAATAAATAACAATTAATAGAATAAATAATAGTGTTCTTCTTTTTTAACACAACAACTCTAACAGGGCGTGGGTTTTTCCATATAATTTGGTCTGGATCGGAAGTATTTGATGTACATATTAAACGAAATGAACAATATGAAGTAACAAACAAGGAATTATCTTGTACACTGGAATCTGAAAATGCCTGTTTATATTCACTGTGCCCCGTACTTCCGTCAAAGCCCCATTTATCAATCAAAACAAACTGTTTACTAATGTCAGCATTACTGAGGACATCATTTTGATTTTCTAGTATACGGGAAGTTGTAAGTTGCAAAGATTGTAACTATTTCGGCAGATGATTCCGTGATATGTTCCTCTGGTGGATAACACTGTTTCTTGGCCTCCAACACTTTATGATAAGATGGCAGTGCATTTGGTAATTTTGAATTAATAAACTCCTTTAGTAGTAAATACTGGTGTTTTGTTAATTTAGCCTCAATTATTAGTGATAATATTTCATTTGTACTAAATTTCACACAAGAGGTGTTAGATCGGCTAGAATCACTCAACAAATAGTTCATCGCGGAATCATCTACATTAACTAACTTAGCTAACCTGCGGCGTTTTGTTCTCTTACTGCAGTCCATGAACTCCTTTCTATGTAGTACACTTGTGGAAGGCTGGTTACTCTCTGCAGGCTTCAGAGTATGTTTTCTGACTATCGCAGATAGTTCATAAACTTCGATTTCACCAAGCTATTAACTATATTTAGTGACCATACGCAACCGTGATCGATCAACTTGTTTTCAATAGGTAACCAATCTCTTACAAAGGTTGATTATTTTAAGACTTCCAATGTTTAAATGTTCCTCATCTGGCAGTAACTCCTTTAAATTGTGAACTACACGATTTTGCCGCTCACTTTCAGTCGAATTTTCCTTAATCGACAGCTAAGTATCCAGCACAAGCATTCTTGAGAAAGAACGCTTAATAACAGCACCTTAATTATATATGTTTAATATTTTTTGGTCAAGGATGTAAAAAAAAAAACATAATAATAACGGTACATACCATCAACTTGAATATCCATTGTAAAACAATAAGTCGCAAATAATTTATTCTTAAAAAAAAAACTATAAAAACACAAAAAAAGATTTGAAAAACTATCTGAACAAATTCTAAATATGATGGAATCTAAATTTAGGGAATATAAAGATGAGATCCTAAATGAACTAAACCAAAAATTTAATGATATCTATAGTGAAATTCGTTTACTCGACGATAGGATAAACAACTTGTTAGCTGAAACTGGCGACATAAAAATCATGAGGGAGGAAATTAATACTTTAAAATCTAAATTAAAAAATCAAGAAAATCAAGCGGTTTCCTGTGAGCTTCGTATAAATGAAATACCGTACAATGCTAACGAAGATCTTATGAACATATTTAGCAATATATGTAGGACAATCAATGCATCCATGCCTAATATCAAAAGTATATACAGATTAAGTAATCAAAATAACAAACGAACGCATTTCTCAAAGGATGCTGTAATAATAGTAAAGATGTGGTCCGCATTTGATAAAAATTACTTCCTAAAATCTTTTGCACAGCACAGGAAGCTTAATAAAGGTTTCTCCTTTCGCCTCAAAGACATTGGTATGAATTCAGAAAACAAATTCTACGTTAATGAAAATTTGACGCAGTCCAATTTTAATATACTGCGTGCTGCAATTAAACTTAAAAAAAGTAAAGCTATATGCAGTGCTTTCACCATGCGAGGTTTTGTATATATAAGAAAACAACCTAATGATAGCTTGATCCAAATAAATGAAATGGAGCACCTGAACCAGTTATTTCCAAATGACTTTCGTGAGGAGCAAGCTGACCTGTCAAATTTACCAAACAATGCATAATTTGCTTAATATAATAATTCTTAAAAATATTGTTTTACTTATTTTATATATTATATTACTCTTACCCATTCTAAAGTATTACTTTTTAACTTTTAAGTATAATTTAACCTTTTGCGTTGCCTACTTAATTCTTAATGATAACTACAAATAATAATTACTGTTCCAAAGATAGTGTATTCAATTTGCTTCGGATTTTAACAAAACAAAGAAGGGGGCTAAATATCGTGCATATTAATGCACAGAGTCTACACAACAAAATAGATGAATTTCGATATATATTTGCATCAACTGATGTAGATATTATATGCATCTCTGAAACCTGGTTTCCACTGGATGTCAACGATTCTATTTATTATCTTGAAGGATTTAAACTTTACAGAGCAGATAGAAAAGTGATAATTAATGGACGTGAATCAAAATCTAAAGGTGGAGGTGTAGCAATATATGTCAGATGTGGCATTAAATGTATGGTGAAAGAGAAAACGCTTATTGGAAGCGAAATTGAGTACATATTCCTAGAAATTTCAACTAAACAAAAGCGAAAACTACTGGTGGGAAGTATTTACAGGCCACATAGAGACATTAGATTCGATTCGTTTACAAATCTGTTGGAAAATATTTCTGTTCAATATGATGATATTATTATTATTGGTGATTTCAATTGCAATTTACTTGCCAACAATGTGTTAGTTGATCCAATGTCTTCATTAGGTCTTATGCCTGTAAACATAACTACTCCAACGCACTATTGCTGTTCCAGTAATAGTCTAATAGACATAGTATTTGTAAATAAAAAAACCAAAATTCTACTATATGATCAAATTTCAGCACCGGTATTCTCCAGCCATGATTTGTTATTCATCACGTATGATATATATTTAGAGAAGCAGGCATCGTCCTTCAGCTATAGGGATTTACCTAATATTGACTACAATATTTTGAATTTCCACTTTCAAAATATCAACTGGTATCAGATTTATACTCTCGATGATATTAATGATCAACTATGCATCTTGCAAGATAATGTAAATAAATTATTTGAATTAAGTGTGCCCCTAAAAACAAAATACATAAAGCCAAATAAGGTACCATGGTTTACATCAAATATTAAAAATTTAATAAAGAAACGTAATATTGCTTATAAAAGGTGGAAGAGATTTAAAACTACTGAACTCTATAGTATATTTCGCACAGCCAGGCAAGAAGTCGTTAAAGGTATAAAAAAAGAAAAATCCTTATATTATCAAAGAAGATTCTCTTCTGCTCTTGACAACCGTTCTAAATGGAAAGAAATAAAGAAAATTGGCATAGGACAACCCACTTCGCATGAAATAGATGTAGATATAAATGTTTTAAATCATAAGTTCGTAAATACGGAAATACCAGAACCAATACTGAATGTATATGATGATCTCTGTACTGTTTCTATAGAAAATAAATTTAGTTTTCGATGTGTGAGCCAAAGCGAAGTTTTCACAATGCTTTCCTCTGTAAAGTCCGATGCTGTAGGAGTGGATCGAATGTATCCTGCCTTCTTGAGGGTTCTTATGTCAAAATTATTACCATTTGTTACGCATATCTGCAACACAATCCTAACAAAATCTATATATCCACAAGACTGGAAAATATCCAAAGTTGTTCCTATTCCAAAAATAAATAACGAATTTAGGCCTATATCAATTCTTCCTTTCTTATCCAAAGTAATGGAAAAGATAATGAGTAGGCAAATGAATGAATATATTAAGAAGCAGAATCTCTTAACGAACATGCAATCGGGTTTCATTGAAGGAAAAAGCTGTACTACCGCTCTAATAGACGTAGTAGAAAATATAAGAGCCGACCTTGACAAGAATATGGTATCGTTTTTAATACTACTTGACCATAGTAAAGCGTTTGATACGGTGGATCACAAAATTCTAATAAAGAAGCTAGAAAAACTATTTTATTTTTCGCAATCTGCATGCAATCTAATAAGATCTTATCTTACTGATCGTTCACAGGTTGTCCATCTCAATGGCGAGTTTTCAGAAGCGGTTTACTTAAATAGAGGAGTGCCACAGGGATCAATACTTGGACCCTTATTATTCTGCTTATACAGTAATGATTTACCGGATACAATAAAACAATGCAAGGTACATATGTATGCAGATGATGTGCAAGTTTACAAGAGCAGTATTATAAGTGACATCTCTTTATGTGTGGAAAATATCAATAAGGATTTATCTAACATAAGCATATGGGCAGCAACCAATGGGCTAAAAATTAATCCATCTAAATCTAAATGCATTTTTATCTCTAAAGCAAAAACATCTTTGAATAATGATGTAGAAATAAAAATAAACAGTGATACCATCGAGTTTGTAAATTCTTCAAAAAATTTGGGCGTTATTTTTAACAACAAACTTACGTGGTGTAACCATATAACCGGTTTAGTAAGCAGAGTGTATGGAATGTTAAGAAATCTTTGGGCAGTCAAGTACTCGACACCGTACAATATACGAATGTTACTGGCTAAAACATATATAATACCAGTTCTCCTATATGGCTGTGAAATCTATGCTAACTGTGACAGCTCCGATTTCCATAAACTTAATGTTGCCTATAATAGCATCGCAAGATACATATTCAATAAAGGACGTCGTATATCAATATCGAGATTTTCTTACCAAATCTATAAGATGAGTTTTGGAAACTTACTCAAGTTTAGATGTTTGATATTATTGCACAGAATTATTACAACTAAACAACCAGATTATCTATTTGATAAATTACGTTTTTTTAGATCTACTCGAGGGAAGAAATTAATACAACAACAGCATACAACTACTCTATCACAGAGACAATTTTTAATATACTGCACTAGTCTTTGGAACCTGCTTCCCAATCAAATGCAAAATATAAGCAACGCAAATAGGTTTAAAGTTGAGCTACTGAACTACTTTAGTTAGGGTTTTTATTGATTTTTTATAATTTTTGTTTTTTTTTTTTTTTTTCTTTTAAATTTTATACCTATCATGTAACCAAATTTTTATGTAGTCCTTTCTTAATTGTTACTTTTAAGTTAAACACTTTTTTTGTTCTATAAATTAAATGTACTATGATTTCTCACTAGCACTGTAACTTATAAGATATTTTTCTTGTTGTGCTAGGCTAATAAATAAATAAATAAATAAATAAAAATAAAAATAAATAAAAAATAAACTATGTGCCTATATATAGTTTATTAACCATGCTGTTCAACTGTTCGTTATGCAGATTTGATTAATACAACTATTTATTTTGTTTGATTTTTAGTTTCAACTTTATCGGGCTTCCAAGAAGAAATAAAATAATAAAGAAATCGTAAACATGAACTATGCAGTAGGCAACAAACAGCAAAAAATATGTATGTGGTACGAATCTTGTCATACAGAGGTACAGAGGGTACCATGCACATTCGCGAACAAAATCAGATAAATTCTTTTTAAATTAAAAGTAGAGATGGAGAGTAACATTTTGATATGTAACTTCAAAGCGTCATAAGACGGCAACATAGTTAAAACCTTAAGGTTTTCATTTTAATCCGATAGTATTTCATCATTTTTTCATTGTATTATTGAATAACAGCTGGAATAGCAACCGGCAAACATCGTTTTAAACTTTTTATCCACCGTTCTTTTTCACAAATTGGATCTTTTCCGCAGATTAGTTGATGCAATCGTGACACATTTTGTATCACACCATTTGACTACGGCTACTGTTTCGTTTTAACGAATTGAATCATTTCACCATGGGACATGCTTTTATCAGCAGGGAGGCTAATTATTTTCCCTAATCGATTTGGCATTACAGTCCCTGTGGCTCTATATCCCAGTTCTTCAAGTTTTTCCAAAAGGGGAATGGTGGTAAAAAATCTGTCAAAGTATATATGACTTTCCTCTGGCAAGTATTTTGTAAGCCGTAAGACAACTGATGCCCCGTGACCTAATCCGCAATCCGGAAAGGTGCCAGCACCTTGTAACACCTCGAAATCTACAATGAGTCCATATGACGTTGCACACACAAAATTTTTCAAACCCACTGGACGAGGTTTAGATCTCATTACCTGCCGAACAGGACACCTTCCAGTAAAAGGTATCATCTGCTCATCAATGGAATAACTTGTCACATCAGTAGCTAACTGATTACAAGCACTTCAAACCAAATCAATTACAGGTTGCACCCTCCACAACGTATTTGTCGGATGCGGTATACTTGTGTCAACAAAATGAATGGTGCTTCGCAGCTTCATAAACTTATTTCTGGACATTGTAGAAGAAATAAACTCATTGCAAAAACCTCCCGCCCAATACATGTTAATCTGCGGATATCCAAGACAAGACATAGTTATTTCGCAGCCGTAAAAATTTTTAATACAAGACTCTGTTAAGCTCATTTCAGCACCAGTTGTAGCATGAAAGTACATTTTGGTATACGTAACGACATCCTTGTAAAAACTTTCGGGAAAATATTTGGAAAAGTATTCTTAAGGTGTACCAAGTTTCACAAAATTTTGACATGTTTGCACTTTGGGAATGTCATGTGAAAAAAAATTCTTTTTGGCGCCACAAGTCATCTCGTACATTGTAATTTAAATTACTAGCCTCTTGCGTTTCAGGAAAGTTAACTGTAATAATGTCAAAATTAATAAAATTAAAGGAGAAAATATTAGATATTTTTACCATCATCAAAGCTATGTTCAGAAGAGTCATCGGTACAATCAAATGGCTCCCAATGTGTGTCTTCGAATTCATCATCAGATGAAAAATCAATGTCGGAATTTTCAAAGATATCTGAAGCCCTTTGAAGGTCTGATTCCTGCAAAAAGTCAAAACTTTTTCCTAAAAATATATCACATAGCATAATTGTGAGCTTGGATTCAAACAACATATAATTGCCACATGGCACAATTGTGTTATCTTATTTTCCGTTAAACATTATTTTAAACTCAAACACCAGCAGGCGTTCAAAATATGCCTCTATGCTCTTAACTTTCTCGGTAATTTAAATTTAAAAAAAAAACGAAAAATTTTCCGCTCCTAAGAGCACAAACGCGACTAACTTTTTAAGACTCGTGTATATATTTTTTACTGTTTAAAAATTTTCATTGCTAAAGCAAGAGCTAACACAATCACTGCTTTTGGAATTTTAAAATAAAAATAATTTTTGTGGCTTAGAGAATTTTTTTTAACCACATCGCACAATCGCTTAAGGTGGTTATCAAAGGGTTAATGGAAGCACAAGTTTTATCAAAGTTTTTCCGAACTACAAATTGTTTATTTTATTGTCACAAACGAGCTAATTGAATATCTAATTGCATTAGCAGAAGTCAATTAGGTTTCTAATTGTAAAGGTATCCCATTTTTGTTTGTTTGCTAATGGCAACTAATTGCAATTAGTTTTACCCTTGAATAAAAATTTCAATTATCTAATAGGAGTTAGTTGAACTAATTCTAATTGTTTGATGAATTAGGGAATATAAACCAATTGCATCAACTTCTAATTCTAATTGGAATTCAACTATATGGTTTTATTTATGTATTTTAAAAAAAATATGTAATGAATGAACCAAAAAATATTGTTCAAAATTCGAATTTATTTGTTTCAACAAAAAACAGCAGTATTTAAAGTTGGCTCAAGGAACTTTTTAAAAGAATAAATTCAACTTTACCACGAGCGGCTCTGTTGCACCGAAAAGAAAGTGCTTTAAACCATTTTTACACAATTTTTTATTTGTTGCTGCTCTACGGGCCTAAAGTTCCTCTCACGCTTTTTTTACTTTTTTTTTATTTAAAAACACTTTAACACCACTGTCCTTTCACGGTCGCCAAAAAATATCGCTGTTAAAAAATTAATTATTAAAATGGAAGATTTAAATAATAAACGTAATTCTTTATTAACTTAAAATTAAAAAGTAAAATTAAAATGTGGATATTTGGGCTACAAAAAATTTATATTTTATATAATGCAACAAAATCATTAAAAAATGTAATGCATGTAAATATTTATATTAACATCAACGTAGCGAATAAACAAACGAAGGCATTAACAAACAAATCAAGGAATTAACAAATAGTGATGGCACTATCATCAGTGATGTGCACTTCGCTTTAGAGATTTGTTGTATGGAAGTATATTTGCTTAAGTTTTAATATCGTTAACTTTAGTTTTCCATTTGTTGAAATATTTTTGGCTCGACTTAAGAGCCTGCTGCATTCTCTTGACTTATGCGTTTAATACTTTCCTGCAATATATGAAAGCACTGTCGTCAGCATAAAAAGCTGCTTCTTGATTTCTGCGAATGTTTATATCCAAGGTATATAATGAATATAGTGTGGGAGAAAGAACAAACCCTTGCACAGTGGTTCAAGTTTCTAAGGAAGGCGGTCATACGTAGTTTACTCAACTATATTCATCAAAATTAATATGAATATTATGGGCCAATTAGGGTAAAATAAGATTAAAAAGTCTTAAAATATTATATTATAATAATTTTATTTATTAATTAAAGGAAAAATAATAAATTTTATAGCGGCAATTACAGTGCAAGGCCTCAGGTGATAGCAAAGACTTTTTCTTTTGTGGTAATTAACGTAAAGAAGAAATCAACGAATCGGAATTTAGAAGAAGATGATGACACCGGTCAATAACTGCTTAATCTAAGCCAGTTATATCAGCTGAATATCCGAATTAAAAATAAAAAAGTTCTTGCAGTGTTTTCGTCATTGGATGTGCCACTTTTGCCACTTTGAGCTTTTTCGACAATTAAACCTAATCGTGTCCTAAAGTGCTGCTGAACATCTAGTTTTTTTTTGTGCAAGAAGCTCGTTGATGTTAAAAATAGATGGTTGTAAATTGCTAATTTTATTTTTAAAATAGGCTTCTTCTTGCACAGAAAGATCTTCTGTTTCTTTAGCAAACTGAAATCGAATAGGTTTACAAAACTTAGTGGAAGAAGGGCTGTTGAGAGGCACCCTCGTATTTTTAAACTCTAGTTATAAGTTAATCAAAATTAATAAATGTGTACTTATGAAATATGACTCCTTTTGGCAAGTCAGCACTTTATTAAATTAAACTTTGTTTATAAGTTAATCAAAATTAATGTACTATTGAAATATAACTCTTTTTGGCAAGTCAGCACTTTAATTATTTAAAATATATATTTTTAAGAAATGCTGATTCTGTTTAATCAGCATTTTTAGCGATTAGAATTTAGTATAAATAGGGATGAAAAATTATTAAAAAGAGAGTTGTAAACTAGAAGTAAGAACAAACACTTATAACCTGAAATTCCTACGGGACCCTGCAGGTTATATAAATAAATAAAAATTAATAGAATAAATAAATAATAGTGTTCTTTTTTTTAACACAACAACTCTAACATGGCGTGTGTTTTTCCATATAATTTGGTTTGGATCGGAAGTATTTGATGTACATATTAAACGAAATGGACAATATGAAGTAACAAATAAGGAATTATCTTGTACACTGTAATCTGAAAATGCCTGTTTATATTCACTGTGCCCCGGACTTCCGTCAAAGCCCCATTTACCAATCAAAACAAACTCTTTACTAACGTCAGCATTACTGAGGACATCATTTTGATTTTCTAGTCTACAGGAAGTTGTAAGTTGCAAAGATTGTAACTCTATTTCGGCAGATGATTCCGTGATATGTTCCTCTGGTGTATAACACTCTTTCTTGGCCTCCAACACTTATGATAAGATGGTAATGCATTTGGTAATTTTGAATTAGTAAACTCCTTTAGTACTAAATACTGGTGTTTTGTTAATTTATCCTCAATTAAATGTGATAATATTTCATTTGTACTAAATTTCACACAAGATTTGTTAGATCGGCTAGAATCACTCAACAAATAGTTCATCGCGGAATCATCTACATCAACTAACTTAGCTAACCTGCGGCGTTTTGTTCTCTTACTGCAGTCCATGAACTCCTTTCTATGTAGTACACTTGTGGAAGGCTAGTTACTCTCTGCAGACTTCAGAGTATGTTTTCTGACTATCGCAGATAGTTCATAAACTTCGATTTCACCAAGCTATTAACTATATTTAGTGACCATACGCAACCGTGATCGATCAACTTGTTTTCAATAGGTAACCAATCTCTTACAAAGGTTGATTATTTTAAGACTTCCAATGTTTAAATATTCCTCATCTGGCAGTAACTCCGTTAAATTGTGAACTACACGATTTTGCCGCTCACTTTCAGTCGAATTTTCCTTAATCGACAGCTAAGTATCCAGCACAAGCATTCTTGAGAAAGAACGCTTAATAACAGCACCTTAATTATATATGTTTAATATTTTTTGGTCAAGGATGTAAAAAAAAAACATAATAATAACGGTACATACCATCAACTTGAATATCCATTGTAAAACAATAAGTCGCAAATAATTTATTCTTAAAAAAAAAACTATAAAAACACAAACTATGTGCCTATATATAGTTTATTAACCATGCTGTTCAACTGTTCGTTATGCAGATTTGATTAATACAACTATTTATTTTGTTTGATTTTTAGTTTCAACTTTATCGGGCTTCCAAGAAGAAATAAAATAATAAAGAAATCGTAAACATGAACTATGCAGTAGGCAACAAACAGCAAAAAATATGTATGTGGTACGAATCTTGTCATACAGAGGTACAGAGGGTACCATGCACATTCGCGAACAAAATCAGATAAATTCTTTTTAAATTAAAAGTAGAGATGGAGAGTAACATTTTGATATGTAACTTCAAAGCGTCATAAGACGGCAACATAGTTAAAACCTTAAGGTTTTCATTTTAATCCGATAGTATTTCATCATTTTTTCATTGTATTATTGAATAACAGCTGGAATAGCAACCGGCAAACATCGTTTTAAACTTTTTATCCACCGTTCTTTTTCACAAATTGGATCTTTTCCGCAGATTAGTTGATGCAATCGTGACACATTTTGTATCACACCATTTGACTACGGCTACTGTTTCGTTTTAACGAATTGAATCATTTCACCATGGGACATGCTTTTATCAGCAGGGAGGCTAATTATTTTCCCTAATCGATTTGGCATTACAGTCCCTGTGGCTCTATATCCCAGTTCTTCAAGTTTTTCCAAAAGGGGAATGGTGGTAAAAAATCTGTCAAAGTATATATGACTTTCCTCTGGCAAGTATTTTGTAAGCCGTAAGACAACTGATGCCCCGTGGCCTAATCCGCAATCCGGAAAGGTGCCAGCACCTTGTAACACCTCGAAATCTACAATGAGTCCATATGACGTTGCACACACAAAATTTTTCAAACCCACTGGACGAGGTTTAGATCTCATTACCTGCCGAACAGGACACCTTCCAGTAAAAGGTATCATCTGCTCATCAATGGAATAACTTGTCACATCAGTAGCTAACTGATTACAAGCACTTCAAACCAAATCAATTACAGGTTGCACCCTCCACAACGTACTTGTCGGATGCGGTATACTTGTGTCAACAAAATGAATGGTGCTTCGCAGCTTCATAAACTTATTTCTGGACATTGTAGAAGAAATAAACTCATTGCAAAAACCTCCCGCCCAATACATGTTAATCTGCGGATATCCAAGACAAGACATAGTTATTTCGCAGCCGTAAAAATTTTTAATACAAGACTCTGTTAAGCTCATTTCAGCACCAGTTGTAGCATGAAAGTACATTTTGGTATACGTAACGACATCCTTGTAAAAACTTTCGGGAAAATATTTGAAAAAGTATTCTTAAGGTGTACCAAGTTTCACAAAATTTTGACATGTTTGCACTTTGGGAATGTCATGTGAAAAAAAATTCTTTTTGGCGCCACAAGTCATCTCGTACATTGTAATTTAAATTACTAGCCTCTTGCGTTTCAGGAAAGTTAACTGTAATAATGTCAAAATTAATAAAATTAAAGGAGAAAATATTAGATATTTTTACCATCATCAAAGCTATGTTCAGAAGAGTCATCGGTACAATCAAATGGCTCCCAATGTGTGTCTTCGAATTCATCATTAGATGAAAAATCAATGTCGGAATTTTCAAAGATATCTGAAGCCCTTTGAAGGTCTGATTCCTGCAAAAAGTCAAAACTTTTTCCTAAAAATATATCACATAGCATAATTGTGAGCTTGGATTCAAACAACATATAATTGCCACATGGCACAATTGTGTTATCTTATTTTCCGTTAAACATTATTTTAAATTCAAACACCAGCAGGCGTTCAAAATATGCCTCTATGCTCTTAACTTTCTCGGTAATTTAAATTTAAAAAAAAAACGAAAAATTTTCCGCTACTAAGAGCACAAACGCGACTAACTTTTTAAGACTCGTGTATATATTTTTTACTGTTTAAAAATTTTCATTGCTAAAGCAAGAGCTAACACAATCACTGCTTTTGGAATTTTAAAATAAAAATAATTTTTGTGGCTTAGAGAATTTTTTTTAACCACATCGCACAATCGCTTAAGGTGGTTATCAAAGGGTTAATGGAAGCACAAGTTTTATCAAAGTTTTTCCGAACTACAAATTGTTTATTTTATTGTCACAAACGAGCTAATTGAATATCTAATTGCATTAGCAGAAGTCAATTAGGTTTCTAATTGTAAAGGTATCCCATTTTCGTTTGTTTGCTAATGGCAACTAATTGCAATTAGTTTTACCCTTGAATAAAAATTTCAATTATCTAATAGGAGTTAGTTGAACTAATTCTAATTGTTTGATGAATTAGGGAATATAAACCAATTGCATCAACTTCTAATTCTAATTGGAATTCAACTATATGGTTTTATTTATGTATTTTAAAAAAAATATGTAATAAATGAACCAAAAAATATTGTTCAAAATTCGAATTTATTTGTTTCAACAAAAAACAGCAGTATTTAAAGTTGGCTCAAGGAACTTTTTAAAAGAATAAATTCAACTTTACCACGAGCGGCTCTGTTGCACCGAAAAGAAAGTGCTTTAAACCATTTTTACACAATTTTTTATTTGTTGCTGCTCTACGGGCCTAAAGTTCCTCTCACGCTTTTTTTTAATTTTTTTTTTTATTTAAAAACACTTTAACACCACTGTCCTTTCACGGTCGCCAAAAAATATCGCTGTTAAAAAATTAATTATTAAAATGGAAGATTTAAATAATAAACGTAATTCTTTATTAACTTAAAATTAAAAAGTAAAATTAAAATGTGGATATTTGGGCTACAAAAAATTTATATTTTATATAATGCAACAAAATCATTAAAAAATGTAATGCATGTAAATATTTATATTAACATCAACGTAGCGAATAAACAAACGAAGGCATTAACAAACAAATCAAGGAATTAACAAATAGTGATGGCACTATCATCAGTGATGTGCACTTCGCTTTAGAGATTTGTTGTATGGAAGTATATTAGCTTAAGTTTTAATATCGTTAACTTTAGTTTTCCATTTGTTGAAATATTTTTGGCTCGACTTAAGAGCCTGCTGCATTCTCTTGACTTATGCGTTTAATACTTTCCTGCAATATATGAAAGCACTGTCGTCAGCATAAAAAGCTGCTTCTTGATTTCTGCGAATGTTTATATCCAAGGTATATAATGAATATAGTGTGGGAGAAAGAACAAACCCTTGCACAGTGGTTCAAGTTTCTAAGGAAGGCGGTCATACGTAGTTTACTCAACTATATTCATCAAAATTAATATGAATATTATGGGCCAATTAGGGTAAAATAAGATTAAAAAGTCTTAAAATATTATATTATAATAATTTTATTTATTAATTAAAGGAAAAATAATAAATTTTATAGCGGCAATTACAGTGCAAGGCCTCAGGTGATAGCAAAGACTTTTTCTTTTGTGGTAATTAACGTAAAGAAGAAATCAACGAAGCGGAATTTAGAAGAAGATGATGACACCGGTCAATAACTGCTTAATCTAAGCCAGTTATATCAGCTGAATAGCCGAATTAAAAATAAAAAAGTTCTTGCAGTGTTTTCGTCATTGGATGTGCCACTTTTGCCACTTTGAGCTTTTTCGACAATTAAACCTAATCGTGTCCTAAAGTGCTGCTGAACATCTAGTTTTTTTTTGTGCAAGAAGCTCGTTGATGTTAAAAATAGATGGTTGTAAATTGCTAATTTTATTTTTAAAATAGGCTTCTTCTTGCACAGAAAGATCTTCTGTTTCTTTAGCAAACTGAAATCGAATAGGTTTACAAAACTTAGTGGAAGAAGGGCTGTTGAGAGGCACCCTCGTATTTTTAAACTCTAGTTATAAGTTAATCAAAATTAATAAATGTGTACTTATGAAATATGACTCCTTTTGGCAAGTCAGCACTTTATTAAATTAAACTTTGTTTATAAGTAAATCAAAATTAATGTACTATTGAAATATAACTCTTTTTGGCAAGTCAGCACTTTAATTATTTAAAATATATATTTTTAAGAAATGCTGATTCTGTTTAATCAGCATTTTTAGCGATTAGAATTTAGTATAAATAGGGATGAAAAATTATTAAAAAGAGAGTTGTAAACTAGAAGTAAGAACAAACACTTATAACCTGAAATTCCTACGGGACCCTGCAGGTTATATAAATAAATAAAAATTAATAGAATAAATAAATAAATAATAGTGTTCTTTTTTTTAACACAACAACTCTAACATGGCGTGTGTTTTTCCATATAATTTGGTTTGGATCGGAAGTATTTGATGTACATATTAAACGAAATGGACAATATGAAGTAACAAATAAGGAATTATCTTGTACACTGTAATCTGAAAATGCCTGTTTATATTCACTGTGCCCCGGACTTCCGTCAAAGCCCCATTTACCAATCAAAACAAACTCTTTACTAACGTCAGCATTACTGAGGACATCATTTTGATTTTCTAGTCTACAGGAAGTTGTAAGTTGCAAAGATTGTAACTCTATTTCGGCAGATGATTCCGTGATATGTTCCTCTGGTGTATAACACTCTTTCTTGGCCTCCAACACTTATGATAAGATGGTAATGCATTTGGTAATTTTGAATTAGTAAACTCCTTTAGTACTAAATACTGGTGTTTTGTTAATTTATCCTCAATTAAATGTGATAATATTTCATTTGTACTAAATTTCACACAAGATTTGTTAGATCGGCTAGAATCACTCAACAAATAGTTCATCGCGGAATCATCTACATCAACTAACTTAGCTAACCTGCGGCGTTTTGTTCTCTTACTGCAGTCCATGAACTCCTTTCTATGTAGTACACTTGTGGAAGGCTGGTTACTCTCTGCAGGCTTCAGAGTATGTTTTCTGACTATCGCAGATAGTTCATAAACTTCGATTTCACCAAGCTATTAACTATATTAAGTGACCATACGCAACCGTGATCGATCAACTTGTTTTCAATAGGTAACCAATCTCTTACAAAGGTTGATTATTTTAAGACTTCCAATGTTTAAATGTTCCTCATCTGGCAGTAACTCCGTTAAATTGTGAACTACACAATTTTGCCGCTCACTTTCAGTCGAACTTTCCTTAATCGACAGCTAAGTATCCAGCACAAGCATTCTTGAGAAAGAACACTTAATGAGAGCAACTTAATTAAATAGGTTTAATATGTTTTGGTCAAGGATGTAAAAAAAAATATAATAATAACGGTACAAACCCTCAACTTGAATATCCATTGTAAAACAACTGTTCGTTGAGTTGCGATTTTATGCAGATTTGATTAATACAACTATTTATTTTGTTTGATTTTTAGTTTCAATTTTATCGGGCTCCAAAATCGTGAAGAAATAAAATAATAAATAAATCGTAAACATGAACTATGCAGTAGGCAACAAACAGCAAAAAATATGTATGTGCTACGAATCATGTCGTACAGACGAAGGCCCTCTGTACCATGCACATTCGCGAACAAAAGCAGATAAATTCTTTTTAAATTAAAAGTAGAGATGGAGAGTAACATTTTGATATGTAACTTGAAAGCGTCATTAAACGGCAACATAGTTAATACCTTAAGGGAAAAAAAACGTCGTAAAAAATATATGTGAAAATTGATTTGTCGTGAAACCGCTTTCCGCAAAATATGTTTTGCTTAAAAAATTTTTAAAAACATAATGATAACGGTAAACGCCTTCAACTTAAATGTCCATTGTAAAACAATAAGTCAAAAATATTTGCTTCTTTGAAAAACACGCACTAGAAATTAACTTTATTACTGCTGAAAAAGATAAGGAAAGTTGTTTTGATTTGTTCACTTCCAATTCACAAAAGCTAATGTAAAAAATGAATAAATAGAAAAAATAAAAATATTTAGTTTGAACAACAAACATATGCTAGTAGAATCAAATGCCTTTTCAGTATCAAGGAATATAACTCCAGTACTTTTGCGTTGACTTTATTATTTTTAATAAACTTAATTAATCTTTTTAATTGATGAATAGTAGAGTGTTCTTTACGGAATCCCAACGGTTGGTCAATAATAATGCTGTTTACATTTGAAAAATCCACTAAGCTTTTGAGAATGATTTTTTCAAATGCATCAGCAATTGCAGTAGCTTTATCTGAACCAGTTTTTAAAACGTCGCCTTTAGGTCAGAAAGCAGTAAATTCTTGCCTTTAAGTGCTTTGGTAAGCTTCCAAAACTTTTTAGAGACGGTAGTCAACCTAGAAATAAATCATGACCCCTGATTATGTGGAAATTTATAAAGCTGTTCAACTGCTTTAAAATACTAATTAATTGGGTTCTAAAGTTTAATCTCTACATCTCTGCAATTTACGCCTATATTTATTTCTTTGCAGTATTAACATTTTAGCTGCATTTGAGACATATCTTTGCCATGAATTTTTTGGACCAACTGGAATCAGATTGCCAGATTGGTTTAGTGCCATATCTACTATGTTATTAGTGTTATCATCGACTTGATCAATGCCGTGACGCATAATCTCATCTCTACCAAGTCTCTATTAACTGGCCAATCAGCTTGATTGTACAATGGAGTAGAAATTGTATTTAATTGAAAATGTCCACTGATAAAACATGAAATTGGAACATGGTTTAAACGTAAAATATTTAAATGGGATTCTAATGCCGCTAAGGTGCACAGCAGTTTGATAGCAAAATGTCTACTGTACCTAGTAAACAGTCTGGCTAATATATATAATAGTTAGATAAAAGACAATGAATGGTGTAGATTCTCAAAAACGCGCCGTTAAAATTAAAATTTAATGGAAAACAAAAACAAAGAGGTGATCATTGTTTTTGTTTTCTTTTCATTGCAAAAATTAAATGCGAGAATTTTACATGAGGAGTTTAGTCTCTCAAAAACGATATATTTTGTATTAAAAACACAAGCAAATGTAGACATTTATTTAACATTTGCTTTTGATTTCCATGTAAAGTTTCAATTCACCAGCGCGTTTTTTAGAATTGACGCCAATGTTCATAAAGTACTTTACCAGCAGAGTTGTTGCAAACATACTTCCAACGGGTGTGAAGTATAAAAAAGTCATTTCAGGCATTAGTTAGTAAATTTAAGTTAGATCTGAAGTTTGTAGTGTACATTGGGTTATACGCAGAAAAAGTAACTGATCGTCTATTTATTAAAACTTGAATAGATTTTTTCCAAATTTTATGTGTTTTAATTTTAGGTAATAACTTTTGATCCAAATTACTTTTTACTGCTACGAGTACACCTCCTCCGTGAGTTGGTCGGTCTTCTCTGTATATTTCGTAGCCTTTAAGTTGAAGTTAATAATGCGGTTTAAAAATGTTTCGTTGAATTATACATCATATTTTAGCATAATTTGTCAAACTTGTTTTTACGTCAACAGCATCGAAGAAAATTTCCATTAGTTTTTCGTTGGAAATATCATCGTCGTTGTTTGCCTTTCAAAACTTCGGAGTAAAGTCTTGTGTTGCAAATGCTTTAATTAAGAATATTACCTTGATTTTCAAAACTTGATAACTTAGGATAGTTCGCTTCAACAACGTTTAAACTTATGTAAATTGGTCGCGTATTAGATATTCCAGCAATTTCATTTGCCGTTACACGCCGGCGTATTTCCAGATATTCTCCACGACAAGAGCACCTTGGGTCACCAGCCCTCAGATTCCTTTTAGTGCAGCTTTAGCATATGTACACTACACTTCGATCTTTAATGGCTTTGTTTTATGTGTAAACAGAAAAATCGTGATAACCTGCACCTGCCTTGCATACGCTGACTCGGTTAAGTTCCTAGCACCATTGGGCAGGGCCCTCATTTCCACGAAATGGTCTTTTCCAACAGACAGATGATTAAAAAAATACCTAATATTCATTATTTCGTGTTTTGCAACATGTTGACCCTCAAACTCGATTTTTTAATACGCGTCATCCTCATTATATCGTTTGGTTGTAATTTCCTTTACACTTACCGGCCTTTGTTTTTTTTGAGTTGAGAATTCGTATAGAACATACTAGAAAAACGTATATTTAAAAAATATGTATTCTTGATAGTGACTACTGATTACTTATACAAAGATTATTAAATTATTATTCAAGCATTCACAAATTTAAATTTATATCTTAGATTAATTTTAATCTACATTTGATACTAAATACATTAAGCTTTGTAGCTTTACTGAGAAAATCTGTTACCATGTTAGCAGAGCCTACGCATTCCAAAAATATCTCGTTATTTTCTTGTAGCCTTGGGAAGTTATCGTTGTAAACGTTGTATCTAAATGCAGTTTTGAATTGCTGAAGCCATAGCCGTATACTTCGCCTCAGTTGAGAAGAGAGCAATGGTTTGTCGTCTTTGTGTACACCAAGAAAATGCACCACCTTGTAAGGTAAACATATATATATATCCAGTAGTTAACCGCCTGAAATCGACATCACTTGCCCAGTTTGTATCACAAAAACCAACCAGGCTGCGAGGCTCAGCACTATATGTTAAACCTTTATCGAGTGTACCCTTTAAAAACGTCATGACTATTGACAGTAGCCTAATGTGATTTGCCAGGATTTGCACTGAATCGGCTTAACAAGATTACGACATAGCTTATGTCAGGTCGAGTGATTTGAGCTGCAAACAGAAGACATCCTACAGCTTGCATATACGGGGCCTTCGACATTTCCGATGTTAATTTTTGACCAACTTTCATTGGAGTCGATGCTGGCTTGCGGTCACTCATAGAAAAATGATTTAATATATTTTCGATACATTTTGTCTGATCAATACTGGTTGTAAGTCTTTGGTAATCACGAGTGATTATTATGCCCAGTACAGAAAACACTTCATTTTGAAGCGATTAGCTAAACTATTTTTAAGCTTAGTTATAAGGATTAAATCGTTGCAAAATACTAACACATCGTCTACATATATGGATACATACATCATAGTGTTGCCTTTGTTTGATACATTAGTAGACACATTAATCATCTTCGCTACGCTGCAAACCAAAATTCAGTAGCACTTCATTAAGTTTTTTGTTCCATGCGCGGCTAGATTGCTTTAATTCATAGAGTAATTTTTTTAAACAACAAGCTCTAACGCTACCGTCATCAAAGCCTTCCGGTCTAGCTGGTTAATCATGAGCTTGTGCCTTGCTGCCAATGCAAGGAAGTAACGTAGTTATGTATAACGTACTACGGGCGCAAAAGTCTGTTCGTTGTTGATATCGTTCTGTTGGCTGCAACCTTTTATAACTAACTTTGCTTTATGGCATATTTCGTCGCCATTTGCCTTGACGTATATGTCTGAACCTCTTCTTCTTCGAAACCAATAAAATCTTTGGTTGACAATTCCATATTATCTTTTTCCCCTGAATTGGCAACTTTTTGCCCAGATACATTCTTTATGACACATACCTTTTCATCTACCAACTACATCTCTGATGATTATAACTTTTTGAATAGCTTCTTGCAGCATATACGCTTTACTTTCATTACTATACCACATTAAAATGCATTTTACTAACTTCGCATTTAATTTTCCGCGTTTCTGTCTGGGTATATGCACGAATGCCAGGCACCCAAATTCTCGGACATGTTTAATATTGGGTTTTTTACCCGACCATAATTCCTCCGGCCTTTTATTATTACCACGGCATGGTACATTAAGTATGCTGATGTCATTGCCGCTATTGCCGAATCCAAATAGTTAAACCTGCATCCAACAACATATATCTAACGCGTTCCATAATTGTACGATTGATACGCTTAGCAACACCGTCCTGCTGTGGAGTATAGGGCGCTGTTTTTTGATTATGTATTCTACAATCTGCTAGGTAGTCTTCAAACTTTTTAGTGCTAGTTTTTCTACAAGTTTTTTTAAATAAATGAATTGCTCAAAAACTTCAGATTTATGTTTTATTGGAACAATAAAAACCTTTCGTGAGTAGTCGTCAACGAAAGGTATCAAAAAACGTTTGCCAGAAAAAAATACCTCCTGAACGGGTCCAATTACGAACGATTGCACAATTTGCAGTACGATGACCAGAATCACTGAATTGTACCCGTGTTTGCTTGACCTTTACACAAATTACATAATTTCCGTTCAAAGCATTGTCATCACACAGCACTTCTTACTTTTTAAATCACAGATATGAGCAAGTCTTCTGTTTCACAATTCAAATTTGCTTAAAGCAAATAACTCGTTTTCATTTTTTTATTCACAATACAGTGCAGTTTGTCCAAATTGTTAAAAGCTTTTGCCGGATTAGCATGTGAAGAAAATTGTATTATCTTCTATTTAAAGTGTAAAAAAAAAGTATATTAAAAGCAAATTTAGTTGTTAAAGGCGGACAAATAAACTATATCTTCGAAATTTCAACTGCTGATCAGTTAATTAAACATATTATCTATAATATTATTTATTCTGTGAACATAACTTTTAACATCAATTATTTGCAAACTATTTTTACATCATGGTGCTCAAATGTGGATTATGTTCATCTACCTGTAAAAAGGAGGATTCCATCGTTTGTGTAATATGTAATACGTATTAGCATATTAACTGTGTTATTAAACAAACGCCGCATTTAAGTAAAACTGCAACGGATTGTATTGCAAAAACTAAGCCTGGCTTCTCTTTTGGATGTATTGTCTTATGTCTTAATGCTGCCTCTTCTACAAATCCATTGTCTTCAAAAATCGAATCTGTGGAAAGATAGTTGATGGATTTAACTAACATAATTAAGGAAAGTGTTACATCACTGTTAAGTGATATTAAATCTGAACTTGCTGAGTCATTCGAATATAGCAAAAAAAGAGAAAAGAGAAAAAAACAAGCACTTAATTGAAAAAGTTGGAGGGGAAAACAATTTCCTTCGTAAACAATTGAATAGAACCGATATGTCCGTGGGCTTCCTTCTAATCTACAAACCCCTGAACTATATTCAACTGCTATAGCCAAGCATGCAATGTTGATATTGCGGAGTGGGATATAAACTTTTGTGTATGGATTCGTAACAAATCAGCAGTATTAATCAAATTTAATAACATTTTATTTATTTTATTTTTATTTTATTTCAAATTAAAGTAATATAATAAGCCTTTTAGGCCAATAAACTTATATTACAAAGGGAAAATCCTGAATAAAATATTCTTAAAATTATAAATATTCATGCATACAAATATGAACTACAACAATTGGCTCCCAGCCGAATAATAATAATAATAATAATAATAATAATAATAATAATAATAATAATAATAATAATAAATGTCCCATAAGTAGTAAGAAATGCAAAGAAAAATGTCGATATCATAAAATAAATCTTCATTGCCAACATAGACACGTACTTAACTTTCCGAACTGTCAGCGTATACATACACATAATCACCCATGTTATGTCAAACACATATCGCTGAAGATTTGAAAGAGTTAAAAATGTACCAGCCTTAAACAGGAACTATATACTGAGGCAAACGAACTACTTACACCAGGTTCGATTAAAATATAAGGCTTAAATCTTCACGAACATGCCCAAATAAGTTTAGCAGAACATAGACGAATATCATTTTTAAAGCTAACGGTAACTAAAACATTTTTTGTTTAAAGTTATTGTACCATGTTCAAGGAAGGGAAAAAAACAAAAATCGTTCATTAAAAAAAAGAAGAAAAAAAATTTTAATGATACATCAATTAGCAGAAGAAAAATTAGTTAAGAGTTTCAGACGAAATGCATTATTGGAGTGGGAAAAAATACGCAGTTCCAAAAGCAAATAGTTCCAAATCCTTGCAACACGAACAATAAATGAACGTTCAAAGAAACTACATCTTATACGAGGGATAACAATCTGAGGGTTCCTAGAAGACGAGGAAAATTTAAACTCAGAACAAAGCCTAATCAGTGCTCCATTTCTTACAATTCTATAGAAAAGCAGGAAACAACGGACTTTTATAAAATTTCGGAAATAACATCCTAGAAACGTCCTTACGTACTCAGAAATATGCATTCTTCTAGGTACATTATAAACATAGCGCACTATAATATTAGTCACACGATTCAAATTAGTGACTATACGAGCGAAAGTCCCAGATATCACCTCAAGTCCATACAATATATGTGGCATCAAGAGTGCGTAAGCCAATCTATACCTAATAAAACAAGGTAAATAAATATTATTAGAATAAATTGTACGCAATATTCTAAAGACTCTGGAGTAGATATGATTCACATGAACATCAAAATTAAGTTTATTGTCAATATATATACCCAAACATTTGAAGTTATCAACCAAGGCAATAGTCTGACCATCAACAGAGATATTCAGCGTGGAATCAGTACTGCCAAAAAGAACAGCTTTAGTCTTATTAAAGTTAATGAACAAGGAATTAATAGAACACCAGTGCGAAAAACGCTGCAAACTGTAATTTATATTAGATTCTAATACGTCGATACTATCCCTATGAGTACTAAATAAAAGAAAAACATCATCAGCAAATAAAAAAGATCTACATATTCCCGTTTCAATGTGCATAGGCAAGCCATTTACATACATTATAAAAAGAAGGGGTCCTAAAACAGATCCCTGGGGAACACCGGATAATAAGGGGCGTACGTCAGAATACTTTGCACCAGAATCAACGAATTGATATCTACCAGACAAATACGAATAGATCAACATACAAGCCGTTCTAGAGAAAGTAAACAACCCTCTTAACTTCATTAGCAGTATGCTATACTCAACAGAATTAAAGACCTTAGTCAAGTCAAGTGAGACTAACGATGACAAAAAATCCCTATTTACGTCAGCCCGTATCGCATTAATTAAATTCAACAACAGTGAAGTTGTGCTATGCCCACGACGGAAAGCAATAACTCAATCATGAATCATGAAAAATTATAGAGCCAATTATAATTTGAATTTAAAAGATGTGATACAGACTGACATTGATAAAAGAATATTCCTAAATAACGATCTTACTCCTGTTGAAGCTAAGATTCACTATTTATGTCGTACTAAGCTGAAATCCAACATAATTAAAAGTTATCGGATCTTGCCATCAAATCCCATAAGTGTCAAATTGGTATATATTAACAAAGATGAAGCTGTCTTAAATTTGATGGAATTAGTCGGGAATCATGATTCTTAATTCTGGATCACTCTTTCCAAATTTTCTTCTTAAAAAACTGAGACTTCGTTTCCATTTACATAATCTGCTGTTTTCAATCTCCTTTTATTAAATTAGTTCTTTTAAAAACATGTTTATTTACATTTACATATTTTGATTGTAGTCTTTTTTTAAGTTAAGTCTAATATAACTGTCGTCACTGAATTAAAATTTTGGAAATCATCACCACTATTAGAATATTTAAATAATTTATGATTTATTAATCATTTTCATTTCGAAAACCTTAATCTCACTTTTTTGTTTTCTTTTATATATTTAAATTTATTTTTCAATTTCTTTTTAATTGTAATTCCTCTTCGTTTTTTATTTCTTGTTTTGTTATGTTTTCTACGTTTAAACATTTCATAACAATAAATAAAAACAAAGCATAAAATTACACCTATAAATATATAAAAAAATAAACGATTTAAGAATAACATTAAAACATATTTGTAGAATGCTGCCATGACACTAAATACTTGCCATTTTATCAAGTATGATTTTTGATAAAATTAAGGTTCATTATTTGTGCAAAAGGGCGGGTTTTTATTTGATAGTTTATAATATATATTTTATGAATAATATTAATTTTATGGATTTTTATTATATGTACTAATTAAATACAGTTGCCTTTGCTAACCTGAATTTATTTGGCCTCAAAGGCTTATGATTCATTGAAAAAAATAAATAAATAAATAAATTACTTATTCGCCATCATTGTTAAAAATTTTACAATGGTCATCTTTAAAGACTACTGTAGTGTATTTCATAATTACCTATTATATAAGTTCTTTATATACACTTTGTTTTTTATCATTTCACTTTCACTTATATGTAAACATAAACTATTGTTATAACTTTCTTTTACTATTAATAATTAAGGATACCGGTATATTTATTTATAAAGAAGAACTTTTGTAAAGAAAAATTAATATTTGTCAAGCCTTCAAATTGGCTTTTTATTAAAAATTAAATAAACTAAGCTGCCTTATTCTAAATTTTGACCAGTGGCGTTTCTAAGCGCCGGCAAACTCGGGCAGTTTTTTATTTTAAATAAAAGTGACCAAAACTGTTGAATTACCTGTACACTGCATTATTACCATTTAAAATCATTTGACTGACAGATAACAAATTGTCTGACATTTTGGGAACTTATTTTACATCTTTTAGAAATGCGTTTGTTTTTTTCTTACCTAAGTGCAAAATAACACCTACGTCTCTGGTACACTCAATCGACATTTTCTCATTATTTGCGATAATAACGTGTTTCTCGCGCACTTGCTTAAGTTGCGCAAAATACTTTTAGTATTCATCATGTGTTACGTTGCCCCCGAGTCAATAAACCATTCTTTAACGTTTTGTTTTTTGTTGCAATTAAAGAACATGACGAAAATAATGAAGTGGCAAACGAACTTTTTTTCCACGTTTTTATTTTTGGAATGATTGAATTTTATTTTCAATTGCATTTTTTTCCTTTGGTATTAAATTTTTATAAAGAAAAACTATTTTTAAATTTAATTTTTACAAAGAAGAATTATTATTAAATTAAAAATGATCAAACCAAAAAAAGGAAATTTCAATTGATTTATAAAAATCCAGGGTTCAAGCTCTGACCAATCTCTGATTGGAAAAAAAAAAAAAATACTGGAACAGCATCTATAATAGGGATGGAAAAAAACATCGATGTTTTAAAAATACTCGAAGTATTGTGTCAAACATCGATATAATCCGGTGTTTTTTTTTTTTTTTTGCTCCTAAACAATCGGAAAGCATCGATGTTTTCTTTCGATGCATCGAAATGACAAATTGTATACAGAACGTGTGGATTGATATACAAACGTGTTCATAGAAATTGGAAAAACAATAAGAGTGAAGATATATTGTCTAATGAACTTTCAGTTTATTCGAGGACTCCTGTAGGAAGACTGAACGAAAATCCTTTGATATTTGAAAAGATAATAAATCGCAGTTTCCTAAGCTTTACAAGATCGCTTTTAAATATCTTACAATGGAGAGAACATCGGTTCCGTCGCAGGTGATGACTCAGCAAAAAAAAAAAAAAAAACAGATTGAGAGGTGAAAGACTTGGTAAACTTTTATTTTAAACAGTATTGAAAAAAAGTATTAGGAGATGTAAAATAAGCTTAAGATTTTTCGAAAATATTATAATAATAAATAAAAAAACATCAAAACTTCAATAATAAATAATTAAAAAAAAAAAACAATCGATGTATAAAACACATCAATGTATTTTATGAAATATCGATGCCACATTAATGTATGATTGCGATGCATCGCATGTAAAAAAACATCAATGTTTTTTTACAGTGTCCATCCCTAATCTAAATTATTGTGAGGAAACAAGTATGAATGATTAAAAATAAAATAAGCATTTCGTGGATGGCTATACCGATGGTGTAGTGAAAACAGCAAAAACAAATGTACAAGACGGGTTGTAGAGAAAAGCAACAAAGAAATGTGTGAATTTCGTCCAACCAAATTAATATTGACTATTTGGTTTTATGGATGTTATTTACACTGTACACAAGTTAAGGTAGATAGATGCGAAGAATATTGATGAGGGACTTGGCGTTCCTGCAAATGCGGCGTTACATACTGCCAGCGTCTAATTTTTCTTGTTTTCTTTGGAAAATGTCCGCGTACATTTGAAAAATAACTTTTCTTTATAAAAGTTAAATTAAAAAATGAACCAAAGCCGAAAAAGTAAATTTTAATTGATTTATGAAAATCACCGGTTCAACCCCTGGCTGGGAAAAAATTTAAAAATAATTAAAAACACGCAAGGCACAGCACTCATCCAACAGTTGATATGATACTGGAACAGCATCTATAATGTTGTGAGAAAACAAGTATGAATAATTAAAAATAAATTCGCACTTCGTGACTATACGGAAGGTGTAGTACAAAATTGCAACAAATATACAAGACATGTTGTAGAGAAGACAACAAAGAAATGCTTTGTGTTGTGTGTGAATTTCGTCCAACCAAATTAATATTGATTAGTTGGTTAAATGGATGATATTTACAATATACGCAACTCAAGGTGATGGATGCGAAGAATGCTGATGATGGATTTGGCGGTCCTGAAATTACGGCATTACATTCTACCAGCGTCTAATTTTTCATATTTTCTTTGGAAAACGTCCGCGTACATTTTAAAAATAATTTTTATATATTTTTAAATAGTTGACTTGTGTTTGTGTTAAAAAAATATATTCTTATTTTGGCTCAAGGTCCAATATAATAAAAACTTCTTTCCTTTTTTTTTATATAATTATAGTTTTTATTACAATTAACTGAATAATTTGTTTTTCAAAAATCCAATATTTCGACTAACGTCATTAGTCATCATCAGGGATTTGAAAAATATATATTAAACAATTATCACAAAAATTTTTACTAGGATGTATTAATGTCATACATTCATCCATTTCCTTGGCTCGTGTTCCTGTGTGTTAAGGTATATTGCTTAGTTGGAGTTTTCTCTTTTACGTTTATATGATCGTATGTGTACTGTGAACCTCGTTTTTAATGTTCGTCTAGTTTGTCCTATGTATGTATGGTTGCAGGTGCAAGTAAGTCTGTATAATCCGCTGGTGTTAAATTTATCGGTTGCTTGTCTATAGTGATGTCTGTAAACCTTCTTTCTAACTGCCATACCTAAATTAGCGCGTAAGACGCGGCGCAAAATAACGCATGTTTTTTACGCTGAAATGACATCCCTATATAAACGCGCAACATTTTGTTGTGAACAGTAACGTTAACTTATCATTTTTAATAAAACTCTATAAAATTGAATGCAAAACAGTGATAAAAACGCTAGATAAACCCGAAAAAAGTTAAAATGTCATTACTGTTTTATAACGTTCTCTAAATACTACAAAAAATATGTAAACAAGAGTAGCTTGCAGGCAACTGCATTACCTTTCCCGCTTTCAAAATTGAATTTTCCTATTGCTAAGCGTTGACACCGTGCTATTTAGGGATGCTTTATACATTTTGTATGTACTTGAGAAATTTTGACAGATATCTTGCCCTTTACGCGCTAATTTAGGGATGGCAGTAAAAAAGGTTAGTTAATCTATATATTTCTACCCCTCTGTAAGTAAAAATATGTCGTCGTGTTTATCGATTGTCTCCTTGTTTTCTTTCTTCTTTTTTAGTGTTGTATTGTATAAGTAGTTATTCGGTAGTAGTGCAGTTGTGACCGTTATTTTTAGCTATAGTGTAAATTTTATCGAGAAAGTGGGAGTCTGGAGAAAGTGGGACTGTCTTAAGTCTTTGAATCACATGTCTAAATGCTGCGAGTTTATGTTGGGTAGGATTGTTTGAGGAACTGTGGATAGTTATGTCTGTTGTGGTTGCTTTTTTGTATATGTCAAAGTTTAAGGAGTCAATTCCTCGTGTTATTGTTATATCAAGATAATGTTCCGTCTTGCTCTTTTCCCATTTCCTTTCCTTTTTAGCGAAGAGTTATGGAGTGACGTGCTTGCCGCGTTTGTGTTACCCCGTAGCCGGCTAAGACTGCAACGAGCTGAGCTCTGATGGGGATATAACTTTATTGCAATTGTCATCAAGAACCATTAATGTCCGCTATCGACTACGTGTTACTGTGTTTTATTGCATTTTTTGCATCGGTCAATGCTGCGGCATTCCTCAAGCTCGTGAGACTGATCTAGAAAGCTTTTACATAGGCCGTGTGTGAGTGTCGTTCGTCTCTTGAGCTCCACCCTCATTTTCAAAAAACGTGTGTACTGGCGAATTGCGTGCAGACGATTACAGATGGGGCAACCGTAATCGGTGTTGAATCATGACTCTGCCATTTTTTGCTGAAAGAGAAGTTAAATCAGAACATATTAAAATGAGAGATGGACCACTAGCGGTGAATACGTATTTCAAAAAGATTGCTTTTTATAAAACACACGTAATAGGTAAGAGGACCAACTTATGAATTGGCCTTGTAATGACACCAGTTTGCATCTTGATGTCGACTACTCGTACCCGATTATCTGTATCAGGATATATTTTAATAAAACGACCCAAGCGCTATTCTGTGGGGCAAAGACGTTCAGTTCTAAGAGCGACTAGGTCGTTTTCCTTTAGATTTCTCTGCAGAGATTTCAATTTGTTGCGTTTAATCAGCTCTTTAAGGTACTCGTCCTTCCAACGACTACATATTCCTTGTTGCATAGCCTTGACCTTGCACCACCGATTCATAATGCTTACTGCAAAGTTGACTTCCTCAGGTTCAGCAGGTATGAACAACGTAGACCAGGGGTTAGCGCAGGCAAATCATCAATATTTTCTGACAAAGGGCCTAAAGGATGTGAATTGAGACGTGTCTTGATATTAGCCATGAGGGTAGAAAATTCTTAAGAGGTGTATTTTAGCTGACCAGCCATCTTTTTGAAAAGTGTCTTGTAGCTTTTCACGCATGCCTTCCATAACCTTCCCATGTGAGGCGCGGAGGCCGGAATAAAGAGGCAATTTAAGCGTTAGTGTCCATATTCGATGGCGGTATCAAGGAGAGTTTTAACGTTATTTTCGCAATTTTTGTCAATTTCGTTGGCGGTGCCAACAAACTTCCTGCCATTGTCAGAATAAATGCAGCTTGGACAACCACGGTGAGCAATAAAACGAGCCAAGGCAGCTAAAAACGCCGGAGTCGACAGATCAATAACAGCTTCAAGGTGAAGAGCCTTTGTCGCGAAGCAGACGAAAGACACACATAACCTTTCATGATTTTACAGTACCGACTAGTGAAACTTTTAATTTCAAATGAGCCAACAAAATCATTTCCTGTATTAGCAAATGGACAGCTCAAGATAGCTTTCTCTTTGGGTAAAGCAGCCGTGATTTGGTCTGCCGTATGTAACGGTGCAAAACGCATTCTTTGCAACTGAAAGCGAAAGTCTTTATCTAGCATTTATGTCGAATGACGCTACATACCAGTGTTAGACAACCATGATAACCTGCTGCGATAAGCTAGATAACCTGCTGCGATAAGCTAGCGAATACTTTTATTATCATCAAGAAAGGGTGTTAGAGTTATCACCGGGCTATTTGGTTTCTTCTGATTAAGTACACATGTGTACTCATTAGGGAAGTGTATCTGCTAGAAGAGCCAAAAGAGGCGATTTATCACAAAAAGTTATTCCTATGCGGATACTTTTAAAGCTACAAACCGAGTTTTATTTGAGCCATAGATAGAGTTAAAAAAGGTAAAACTTTGGCAATAACATCTAAGGCTCTCGGTCAGAGTATTTTCTTTCTCCTCAGATCTAGCAACTTGGACATTTTTTGTTTCTTTTGTGGTTTCATATTCTGAAGGCCACAATACTTTATAAATTCAGCTATTCTAGACCATTTCACCAAAGTATGCAGTTCTTTAACTCTCAAGGGGTCATCCTCCGCGTTGCTGGATCTGCAGAATTGTCTTCTGATAAAACATGGTGCCAATTTTTTTGTTTGCTAACTTTTTTTTTTTTTTTAACCACCAGGAATAACTGGATAAAGATAACTAAGCCTTTATGCTACTGACTAGTTAGTTAGTTGGGAGTAGCAGCCTCTCGCGACGATGCTCACTTGAGCACAATCGAATGGCCCATTGTGATACCACAAGGAAGGCGGCGCGGCTCCCTTTACCCAGCCGAGAACCACGAGGATTCACGGATGAACTTCGACACTGTCCATGTTTGTCGATGGCGGTATCAAGGAGAGTTTTAACGTCGTTTTCGAAGTTTTTGTCAATTTCGTTGGCGGTGCCAACAAACTTTCTGCCATTGTCAGAATAAATGCAGCTTGGACAACCACGGTGAGCAACAGAACGAGCCAAGGCAGCTAAAAACGCCGGAGTCGACAGATCAATAACAGCTTCAAGGTGAAGAACCTTTGTCGCGAAATAGCCGAAGAGACACACATAACCTTTCGTGATTTTACAGTACCTACTGGTGAAACTTTTAATTTCAAATGAGCCAACAAAATCATTTCCTGTATTAGCAAATGGACGGCTCAAGGTAGTTCTCTCTTTGGGCAAATCAGCCGTGATTGAGGCTGCCGTACGTAGCGTTGCAAAACGCTTTCTTTGCAACTGATGATGCAAGGCGAAAGCCTTTATCTGGCATTTATGTCGAATGACGCTATATACCAGTGTTGGACCACCATGATAACCTGCTGCGATAAGCTAGATAACCTGCTGCGATAAGCTAGAATTATAGGGTGACATTCGTTGTGGATAAACTTGGCAACAAACTGAGATGACTATTAGCGTGAATACTTTTATTATTATCAAGTAAGGATGTAGAGTTATCACCGGGCTATTTGTTTTAATTTTCATCTGATTAAGTACACATGTTTATCCATTAGGGAAGTGTATCTGCTGGAAGAGCCGAAAGAGGCGGATATTTTTAAAGCTACAAATCGAGTTTTATTTAAGCCATATATAGAGTTAAAAAAAGCGAAAACGTTGGCAATGACATGTAAAGCTCTCGGAAGGCTAGGAAATCAGTCTAGAGTATTTCCTTTCTCCTCAGATCTAGCAACACGAACCTGGACATTTTTTGTTTCTTCTGTGGTTTCATATCCTGAAGGCCACAATACTTTTATAAATTTAGCCATTCTAGACCATTTCACCAAATTTTGCAGTTCTTTAACTCTGTAGGGGTCAGCCCCCGGGTTGCTGGATTTGCAGAATTGTCTTCCGATAAAACATGGTGCCAATTTTTTTGTTTGCTAACTTTATAATATATTAGATACAGGATTCGCCACGAAAATGTTCCAACTAACTACCAGGAAATTTTGTTGGGTCATACCACATATACACCGAATAAATGGATAAAGATAACTAAGCCCTTATGTTTCTGACTAACTTCGCTAACAATACAGCACCACATAACTCTAAACGAGAGATAGATGGCGTTTTAATTAAGCCACTTTTGACTTTGATATTAACAGACTTGTAGTTATTTTGTAACCAACCTTTTTGACCTTATTGTATACTTAATCCAACGCGGAATCTTTATTTTTATTATATAATGGCCCTTGTATAATGGCCTTTTGGCTCGCTTACTTTAGCGACCTTCCAGTCGGCCGTAGGCAGCTCTTTGTTGCTGAGTTTAGTCAGCTTCAGAATTTCATCCGGAGTGGAGGGATCTGCCGGGATTCGGGCGAAGGATCTTGGACGGTTCGGAATCTGATCTTTGGATACAGCTGAGAGCTTAGCACCCGACCAGATTTCACCTAGGCTGTCAATTGCCTGCTTGTACAGGTCCGTTGAGCGTTGATCGGAAAGCGATCAATTTATCATGCCCCTGATACCAGCCCACATCGTGGCATGAGGGAGAGGGGCCAGGATTGACTGAAATTATGTCCTTGTAGACACTCCGAAGAGCCGCTTGGACTAACCTCCAATTATCTGGAGATATAGTCCCGTCACTTTTACCAGTGTCTATTATAGCCAAAACGAGGCTATCCTTAACTATCTCGCTAAAGGGACGTGAGGACACCGGTTTAGACGTTGAAGTCTTCGGCCGTTTAGGCAGCTGAGGGACTGTCGTGGCGGTTTCCTCAGCCGACCTTTGTCGTTTCTGAGGTGCCAAGTTAGGTGGAGGGCGAGACTCTAAGTTCTGTTTGGCCCATTTAAGTGTTGTCTGGTCTCTTTCAGACAAAGTGTTCGGATCTTGCCCCCCGAGCTTTTGCAGGATCCGGTAGGCAGATCTTCTGGTCCTATATGCCCGCGGCGACGCGTTGATGTGTTCACGAGAAGAGGAGGACGTACTAGGGCCCAGATTGCCAGTTGTTTGGGCTGGCTTAACCGATGGCCTTACAGCAGTAGTTGGACCAATATTCGGGGGAGCCCCTCTTTCACTCTGTTTTGTAGCAGGGATGATTGAGGTGCTCGAAGAGGGCATCACGCAACCTTGGGGATTGCGATGCGGGATGTTGAGGCAGACAACAAAGTCGCTGCACCCAGCTGTGGTCTGGAGGTAGAGGTCACAGACGAAGGTTGTTTCTGGATTGCCGGCTTTTGCCGTTTCAATACAGCCGGCTCCCTTTTAGGGTTGGCCTTTGTGGTCTTTTTTGTATTTATGGTTTTGTCAATGCGAAATGGGTTCCCACTCATAGCCGCTATCTCCACCCTGCCTAACTTCACTACAGCGCCACATAACTCTAAACCAGGGATAGATGGCTTTTTAATTGAGCCACTTTCGACTTGTAATTATTTTGTAACAAACCTTATTGTATACTAAATCTAACACGGAATCTTTATTTTTATTATATCGCTATACTGATTAACAAAGGTCTGCCAATTTTTAAGACTAACTTGTTTGATGTCATCATCCCATCCGATCTTGTCGAGCCACATTTGCTGCATCAGTATCTTATTGGTTATAATGACGGGAGCAAGCCCGCCAGCTGGATCAAAGAGCCTAGCAATTACGGAAAGTATTTCTCTTTTTGTATTAGAAGACTAGAGTGGAATTATCTCTTTTGTGAAGTAAAAGTAATCTGCTGAAACATTCCAACGAACACCTAGAGTCCTTGCATTACTTTTATCATCAATTTGCAAGAAATCCTGATTTAATAAATGTTCAGTGGGAACCCCACTTAAAATTTCCCTCAGGTTAGGGCTCTATTTTCTAAGATCAAAACTAGCTGTTTTCTAAATATACATAAGCTGATTTCGGGACTCTAAAATTTCTTGTAAACTATGAGCACCTACTAAGGCATCATCGACATACATGTTTTCCCGTAGAATCGTTTCACATACTGGATAGTTATGTTTTTCATCATTTGCCAACCGATGGCTGCTGTAGTCAAAATGGTAAACACGTTGACACCAAATATAGTTGGATTTTGAATGTTTTTTTCTGTTCAATGGTATCAATACATAAAATTTACATTAAGCATGCAGCTTCATTCGTCCGTACTTCTTCATAGCATATTCGCCGGCGGAGTAAAATAACTAACAAAATGGCTATATCTATCTTTCTGTTTTCACCACCTGTCTTATCTCTCATCTATACCTTTCCTAAAGAATGTAGCACAGTTCGAAAATAACTAAATGGACATTATTGCCTGAATAGCTACTTCTCTTTAAAAAAAAGCGTTCTTAGGGCCAAAATATGAAGCGCAGTTTATACCAAATATATAAACTAGTAATCGAAAGTCTCTTTATCGGCAGAGCTACGATAGACAATATGTTAAAAACGAGTATGTTTAGGATTTATTAAAATTTGTCTACGTATTTTTGAAATATATGCATTAAAAACGAATTTAGTATTAGAACCATTAGATCTTTTTGAAGAACGGGGCCAACATGTAAAATATCATTAAGGCTTTTGCCACTAGGTGTTATACTCGAAGCATTAAATACTACTCTTAATTTTGTCGTAGTACTTTCTGGTTTAAAACGCCATGATGGGGTATATAATAGCTTAATCCAGCTACTTGTTTCTCAATTTTTTCCATATGTGCCAAAATTAAGTATTCTTATATCACCTCATCATAAAAAGCCTTGTTCTGGGGCTTACGCAACAATGCATATTCATTTCTCATAAATTGACTCAGATCTATGTGTCTATTTGGATCCAGTCATGAGAATGCATTTTCGAAGGTTAGGTTTACTACTTATCTCACTTCAGAGGTTCTCACAGTAGTGGACCTAAATATTTCTTTACATAACTTATCATCTTGCGATAAAACTGGGTTTACGGGAAACTTCTTCAGGTTGCCAAAATTTTGTCAGCTGCTCATTAATAGAAACTTTGGTGAAGTAAGTATACCTTACGGCCCAGTCACAATCCAACCAAATATGGTTTCTTGGGCCATTAACGAACAGAAAATACCATATTCTACCCCCTGCCGTAAAATCAAAGGATAAACGTCCCCTTCAAATAAAACATCAATAGTACCATTTTTATAAAACGCAGGACCAGCATAGTCAAGATTTGGTAACAATGCACATTCATTAGGGGCAAAGGAATGAGTTGGAACATTTCTAGTTACTTGAGGAACCACCAAAGCAGAAACTTTTATCGACAAATTGGGGGTTTTTAATGAGTGTGCAGAAAAATTGACTATTCTGTTTGCTCTACTAACAACTTCCCGACCTAGACCTGCTATTTCAGCTGAAATCGGTGCAGTAGCATTTTACAAATTTTCCCAGATATAAAACTTTCATCTGAACAAGGATTAATTGACTCGTATTTTATAAAAAAACGTAGCTTTCAACGTTAACCCATGCTGTAGCCAATAAAACATGATACTGAATGATGATGATTGTGGACAACATAAGAAGCGACATTAGTTGCAGCATTTGGCTCGAAAGACAATATGGTTATCCTGTTACCTTGGTAAAGGAAAGAAAGAATCTCGTTGTACGTGATGTAGACTGTTGTTTTGAAAGCTTTTATAATAAAAAATTTCAAATTGTTGTTTCGAGCTTGTTTCACTTGCTAAGGACCAAAAATGTTGATTTGTTACCTTGGCTGCTACGACAAACAAAAAAAAAAAAAAAACTTTTTATAAATTGCTTTGTCACTCTGAGTCTTAAAATTCAATAAGAAAAAAAGTTGAGCAGAGCGTTTTCTTTCACAATGCCATAAATAATTGTCCCAGGACGCTTTAAAAGTTGAAGGCGTTGCTGAAATACGAAAAGTCTACGGACCATTTTTAATGAGTTGCCAATAGTTTAAGTTGTTTAAGTACTAATGTTTCACAAGCAGTTGCAAAAGGGCAGATAAGAAAATATGCCAAAACACAATAGTAATGAACAAAGCAAGCACTTCATTTTACGAAAGCAGAAGTTATGCCTTTGCTGCAAGCTAAGCAAAAATTTTTTACTTAAATGCAGAACATTTTTAAATCTGCCCAGGGCTGAGAAAAGATTGTGTTTAATCTTTCGATTAAAACGATGAAAATAAAGAAAGCAAGCTGTAGCCAGAGTGTTTTCGATGGAGAAAAATGTTATGCTAACTCTAAATAAAAAGAAGAATACAGCAATTTTATGAAAGAATTAAAGAGTTTTTTGTTAAATAGCTGGCTGACAACTGTGATAATGAAAAAATATAAAATAAACTTAGACGACCTAATGACCCTTGCCGATTCAATTGCAAAATATAAAACAATTCATTATAAGTTAAAACTTTAGGACTTAAAGAGGATCCAATGATGGACGCTTTTAGATTGACAATCAGCATCTTAAATAAACATAAAATTACTAAAAGACGTGTATGTCAGAGGTGGCAAAAATCGTTGATCCCTTAGGATTGTTGTTACCAGTAACTATTCTTGCAAAGCTATTTATACAAAAGTTATGCATGTTGCAACACGAAACGATTCTCAATTAGATATAAATTAATTGGCAAACTTTCGGAATAAGTGCTGTATGTCAATTAACAACTAGTTCAAGATTTGAAATGTATGGTTTTAAAGATGCATTAAAAGAGACATATGCAGCAGTTATTTATGTAAAAAAGAAGACATGGTGCCGCTTTTTACAGCAACAACAAAAGTAAATCCTATAAGAAACAGAAAAAACTTGCCAGAATTAGAACTTTTAGCGGAATATTTATTAGCAAAATTATTACAAAGGGTAACTAATATAAAAAAGGGCAATATGCCAAACTTTTAAGAGTAGTTGCATTAATAACCTGAAAAGTGAATCAAATAAGTATTTATACCTTTTAACAACTGTATTTGTTGATATAAAGAAGCATCAGTTAATCAGCAAAAACAGTAAATTAGTGGACCTTTTTCCGTTCATATACAATGATGGGCTACTACATGTGGTCTTTTTACTGCCAAAGAGTAATTTTTCTTTTAATAAACAGCATTCATAAATTAACTTATTTTTAGCTTAGAGAGTCCTTTTTTATTTAATAAAAATTGCAAATATTTTTTATTTATTTTTCAATATTTCGGTACTCCTTTGTGTACCATCTTCAGGAATTAAATTGTTTTTACATTTATATTAAAAATTTTTAAACAAAAAACAAAATTTGAAAATATGAAAAAACTTTTTTTTCTCATAATGAAGTTAAAAGAAAATTTTTTTAGTCATATCAACAAAAAACAAATATACATACATATATGAAAAAACAAAAAACTTAACTTATGTTATTGTGTTCGTACATGTATAAACAAATAATTATGTAATTTTATGTATTAAATATCTATATATATGTGCAACATTGTCAGTATCAGCTTTAAAATTAATTCTGATGGCCTTAACACCCGACAGAATGTTTAAAATAATTGAACGTACACATATGGATCTTGTTAAACATAGTTTTTGATAGGAAATCAATTTATATATATTGGTCAAGCTTATTTATGTTGTGTATTTACGTAGGCTAGTTATAAGTATCACAAAGGTCTATTGTATGTGGTACATTTGTCCTTGAAAGTAATTCTCATTACAAATGAGAAACATATGGAAGTAATTAGAGAATTTATGATAAGAAATGAATAATATATTATATTTAATGTTTTGATCGGTAGTATTAAGCTGGAACAATAATAAATAAAATCAGTGTCTTACATACATTCAAGAGGGATTGTGTTCTTTCTCAATTTTGTAACAACATTGCATAAAAATACTTTGCATTTAAAAATTGCTTTTAATTATAATACCATTGATTCTTAATGTAAAAATAAAAATTATATTCTTATAAAAAAATAGTGTTTAGAAAAAAGTGAAACAATAAAGACGCATCGATTTTTTATTTTAATTTACGTGTTTTAATTCCTTCACATATTATTTAAGATTACAATTTGCGATAAATGTATTTTTAAACCTTTCTTCAGAGTTCTCCAATTACTTTACCGAAATTTGTTATTACTAGGTGGAGAGAATGTAACCAGCATCAAGGGTAGACCAAATGATAACTATGTTAATAAATAATTATTCATATTATATACAACATATGTACTTAAAAGATCTGAATGCTATTTACTAAAAACATTTTTTATATTTCAGAGTAGGACGTTATATTGCACCACCAAATGCATTAGTCAGTCCAGCAACAAATTCAACTATGCCTACGGCTGCGGCTGTAGCGGCTGCTGCAGCAACTGCAAAAATACAAGCCTTAGATGCAGTAGCGAGTAACGCTGTTCTTGGTTTAGCATCCGCTTCACCTTCGCTTGGAATATCGCCACTCACCGCTAAAGTAGCTACTTTGCCCCTTCCCACACCTGGAAATAGTTTTCATTTAGCAATTTCTTTGCCCAACGCAGCTTCGCTTATATCGTCAGGCATGTTCCAACCTCCAAGTATAACTTCAAATATTATAACGCCTTCGGCCTTACAAGTGGTTTCTGCCCAAACAAATTCTGCTGCAAAACCAATAGTAGTTCCAACTTCTAATGTACCAGTTCCAATCATTGCTAAATTAACTGCCGGTATAACGGACGTTAAGCCGTTAACAACAATTTCTCACTCAGTTGTAGCATTAGCCTCTACAGATGTCCCAGCTTTGCCTAGTGTCATACATAATGAATCAGATAAAAAGGCAACCCATGATAAGCAACAAAAAGAGTCAAAGATAATAATAGATGAAGGGGAAATGCAAACCTTGCAACAACAAGAAAGCATATCCATCAAAGGACAAAGTGCTCGACAATTTGTTATGCAACGTCTAATGAGGTCACAAGAGTCAAGAGTTATTATTCGCGGAAATGGCCCTTTGGCTCGCTTACTTTAGCGACCTTCCAGTCGGCCGTAGGCAGCTCTTTGTTGCTGAGTTTAGTCAGCTTCAGAATTTCATCCGGAGTGAAGGGATCTGCCGGGATTCGGGCGAAAGTTCTTGGACGGTTCTTTGGATGCAGCTGAGAGCTTAGCACCCGACCAGATTTCACCTAGGCTGTCAATTGCCTGCTTGTACAGGTCCGCTGAGCGTTGATCGGAAAGCGATCAATTTATCATGCCCCTGATACCAGCCCACATCGTGGCATGAGGGAGAGGGGCCAGGATTGACTGAAATTATGTCCTTGTAGACACTCCGAAGAGCCGCTTGGACTAACCTCCAATTATCTGGAGATATAGTCCCGTCACTTTTACCAGTGTCTATTATAGCCAAAACAAGGCTATCCTTAACTATCTCGCTAAAGGGACGTGAGGACACCGGTTTAGACGTTGAAGTCTTCGGCCGTTTAGGCAGCTGAGGGACTGTCGTGGCGGTTTCCTCAGCCGACCTTTGTCGTTTCTGAGGTGCCAAGTTAGGTGGAGGGCGAGACTCTAAGTTCTGTTTGGCCCATTTAAGTGTTGTCTGGTCTCTTTCAGACAAAGTGTTCGGATCTTGCCCCCCGAGCTTTTGCAGGATCCGGTAGGCAGATCTTCTGGTCCTATACGCCCGCGGCGACGCGTTGATGTGTTCACGAGAAGAGGAGGACGTACTAGGGCCCAGATTGCCAGTTGTTTGGGCTGGCTTAACCGATGGCCTTACAGCAGTAGTTGGACCAATATTCGGGGAGCCCCTCTTTCACTCTGTTTTGTAGCAGGGTCGATTGAGGTGCTCGAAGAGGGCATCACGCAACCTTTGGGGATTGCGATGCGGGATGTTGAGGCAGACAACAAAGTCGCTGCACCCAGCTGTGGTCTGGAGGTAGAGGTCACAGACGAAGGTTGTTTCTGGATTGCCGGCTTTTGCCGTTTCAATACAGCCGGTTCCCTTTTAGGGTTGGCCTTTGTGGTCTTTTTTGTAATTATGGTTTTGTCCATGCGAAATGGGTTCCCACTCATAGCCGCTATCTCCACCCTGCCTAACTTCGCTGACAATACAGCGCCACATAACTCTAAACCAGGGATAGATGGCTTTTTAATTGAGCCACTTTCGACTTGTAATTATTTTGTAACAAACCTTATTGTATACTAAATCTAACACGGAATCTTTATTTTTATTATATCGCTATACTGATTAACAAAGGTCTGCCAATTTTTAAGACTAACTTGTTTGATGTCATCATCCCATCCGATCTTGTCGAGCCACATTTGCTGCATCAGTATCTTATTGGTATAATAACGGGAGCAAGCCAGCCAGCTGGATCAAAGAGCCTAGCAATTACGGAAAGTATTTCTCTTTTTGTATAAGACTACTTGAGTGGAATTATCTCTATTGTGAAGTAAAAGTAATCTGCTGAAGCATTCCAACGAACACCTAGAGTCCTTGCATTACTTTTATCATCAACTTGCAAGAAATCCTGATTTAATAAATGTTCAGTGGGAACCCCACTTACAATTTCCCTTAGGTTAGGGATCTTTTTTCTAAGATCCAAACTACCTTTTTTTAAAATAGACATAAGCTGATTTCAGGACTCTAAAATTTCTTGTAAACTATGAGCACCTACTAGGGCATCATCGACATACATGTTTTCCCGTAGAATCGTTTCACATACTGGATAGTTGTGTTTTTCATCATCTGCCAACCGATGGCTGCTGTAGTCAAAATGGTAAAGAAATGGCAACCAAACAATAAAAATGTTTTTTTCTATTTAATGGTATCAATACATAGAATTAACATTAAGCATGCAGCCTCATTCGTCCGTACTTCTTCATAGCATATTCGCCGGCGAAGTAAAATAACTAACAAAATGGCTATATCTATCTTTTTTTTCACCACCTGTCTTATCTCTCATCTATACCTTTCCTAAAGAATGTAGCACAGTTCGAAAATAACTAAATGGACATTATTGCCTGAAGTACATCTTCTTCTCTTTAAAAAAAAAGCGTTCTTAGGGCCAAAAAATGAAGCGCAGTTTATACTAAAAATATAAACTTGTAATCGAAAGTCTCTTTATCGGCAGAGCTACGATAGAAAATATGTTAAAAACGAGTATGTTCAGGATTTATTAAAATTTGTCAACGCATTTTTGAAATACATGCATTAAAGACGAATTTAGTATTAGAACCATTAGATCTTTTTGAAGAACGGGGCCAATATGTAAAATATCATTAAGGCTTTTGCCACTAGGTGTTATACTTGAAGCATTAAATACTACTCTTAATTTTGTAGTATTACTTTCTTTTTAAAACGCCATGATGGAGTATATAATAGCTTAGTCCAGCTACTTGTTTCTCAATTTTTTCCATATGTGCCAAAATTTTGTATTCTTTAATCGCCTCATCATATAAAGCCTTGTTCTAGGGTTTATGCAACAACGCATGTTCATTTCGCATAAATTGACTCAGAGCTATGTGTCTATTTGGACCCAGTCATGAGAATGCATTTCTGAAGGGTAGGTTTACTACTTATCTCCCTTCAGCGGTTCTCACAGAAGTGGACCTTAATATTTCTTTACATAGCTTATCATCTTTCGATAAAACTGGGTTACGGGAAACTTCTTCAGGTTGCCAAAATTTTGTCAGCTGCTCATTAATAGAAACTTTGGTGAAGTAAGTATGCCTTACGGCCCAGTCACAATCCAACCAAATATGGTTTCTTGGGCCACTAACGAACAGAAAATATCATATTCTACCCCCTGCCGTAAAATCAAAGGATAAACGTCCCCTTCAAATAAAACATCAATAGTACCATTTTTATAAAACGCAGGACCAGCATAGTCAAGATTTGGTAACAATGCACATTCATTAGGGGCAAAGAAATGAGTTGGAACATTTCTAGTTACTTGAGGAACCACCAAAGCAGAAACTTTTATCAACAAATTGGGGGTTTTTAATGAGTATGGAGAAAAATTGTGTATTCTGTTTGCTCTACTAACAACTTCCCGACCTAGACCTGCTATTTCAGCTGACACCGGTGCAGTGGACAATTTTAGCATTTTGAGTTAACTGACTCGTATTTTATAAAAAAAAAAACCGTAGCTTTCAACGTTAACCCATCCTGTAGCCAATAAAACATGATACTGAATGACGATGATTGTGGACAACATTAGAAGCGACATTAGTTGCAGCATTCGGCTCGAAAGACAAAACGCTTATCCTGTTATCTTGGTAAAGGAAAGAATCTCATTGTACGTGATAACAATAATAACAAATTTCAAATTGTTGTTTCGAGCTTGTTTCACTTGTTAAGGACCAAAAATTTTGATTTGTTACCTTGGCTGCTACGACAAAAAAAACTTTTTATAAATGGCTTTGTCACTCTGAGTCTTAAAATTCAATAAGAAAAAAGTAGATAATTAAAGCTGCCGTTGCGCAGAGCGTTTTCTTTTACAATGCCATAAACAATTGTCCCAGGGCGCTTAAAAAGTTGACGGCGTTGCTGAAATACGAAAAGTCGGCGGATCATTGTTAATGAGTTGCCAATAGTTTAAGTAGTTTAAGTACTCATGTTTCACAAGCACTTGAAAAAGGGCAGATAAGAAAAGATGCCAAAACACAATAGTAATGAACAAAGCAATCACTTCATTTTACATAAATCAAAAATTATGCCTTTGCTGCAAGCTAAGCAAAAATTTTTTACCGAAATGCAGAATATTTTTAAATCTGCCAACGGCTGAGAAAAGATTGTAGTTAATCTTTCGATTAAAACGATGAAAATAAAGTAAGCAAGCTGTAACCAGAGTGTTTTCGATGTAGAAAAAATTTCATGCTAACTCTAAGTAAAACGAAGAATACAGCAATTTTATGAAAGAATTAAAGAGTTTTTTGTTAAATAGCTGACAACTGTGATAATGAAAAAATAAAAAATATAAAATAAATTTAGACGACCTAATGACCCTTGCATTTTATATGATAGAGGAAAAAAAAAATTATAAAAACCTAATTTTTGGCCCCAAGAACCTACTTTTAGACCCCAAAACCCTATTTTTCTTACTTAAAACCTTAAAACTCAATTATCTCTTAAACTATAAGTCCTAGAGCCTTAAAATCGATAATCAATGATCACAGTTTTATTGTATTTTATGAATTTTATATGATAGAAGAAGAAAAAATTATAAAAACATACTTTTTGGCCCCAAGAACCTATTCTTTGACCCCAAAAACCTATTTTTTTATTTAAAACCTTAAAACTCAATTATCTCGTAAACTAGAAGTCCTAAAGCCTTAAAATCGATAATCAATGATCACAGTTTTAATGTATTTTATGCATTTTATATGATAGAGGAAGAAAAAATTAAAAAAAGCTAATTGCAAAATATAAAACTATTCATTACAAGTTAAAACTTTAGGACTTAAATAGGATCCAATGATGGACGCTTTTAGACTGACAATTAACATCTTAAATAAACATAAAATTACTAAAAGACGCGTTATGTCAGAGGTGGCAAAAATCGTTGATCCCTTAGGATGGTTGTCACCAGTAACTTTTCTTGCAAAGCTATTTATACAAAAGTTATGGATGTTAACGTTTTTTTTTTTTCATGAAGAGGTTTTTGTTCTAATATTTATTCGCACAATGGAACCTAACGTTAAGTCCGTAATATTCCAATTAAAAATAACAAAAGGTGAGCCAAAACTCATATACGAAGTAATCAGTACTCTTTCGGCACAGATAGAGGCAATATTGAATTCGAGACCACCTGTTATTCTGAATGATAATAAATCTGAGAATATAGATGCCCAAACACCCTGCCATTTTTTAATTGAAAAGCCAATTATCTAATATCCAGAACATTTTGAAGAAAGAACTGGCAGCTCAACATATAGATGGACGCTGATTCAAAAGTTGAAAACGACACTTTAGTAAACAAATAAATGGAAGCATCCATCAGAAAGTTAGCGAAGGTAAGGATTTAAAAAAAATAGCAAGAGGATTGCAAAGTGAGGGTGGTTACTTTAATATTAAAAATACTTCATTAAAACGACCAATTAATAACTGATGTCCATTGGTGGCTGGTAATGAAGAAGAAAAAGATAGAGTAATGAGATGGTCATGCTGTCTATGGAACGCAAAAGATCGGGAACCGGTGAAAGAAAACTAAAAAATGTATTTGAAAATCAGCAAAATTTCGACGAGCTGATTCGGCAACAAACATTCGTCATTGACACAACGGTAAATATATTGAAGTCAAATATGGAGGATGTTTAAGTCAAATTTTAAGAAAATGTATGTTTACTTTATTAACAGCTAAGCTAAATTTAATGATTGATAAATGCAATGACATACAAACATCAATTATAAACCTCTTAAACGATGTCAACCATGGTCACATTAATACTAAATTAGTAAATCCTTTGCAGCTAGAAAATAGTTACTGGAAATTAAAATGGTTTTTCCAAGGCAAGGTTCAAGTTCTTCCGGGCAAGGTAATTGGGTCGGAGCTAAAGAAAATCTACCACCAAATGACAACGAGGTGTATGAAAGTTGATGACAGACTTGTTGTTCAAATAGAAATTCCCCTTATGCAAATACACAGCTCAGAAGTGTATCAAATAATTAAACTCTCTATTGATGTAGGCTTAAACAGTATATCCTAGTACTCTGGTCGATTTTGCGAAAATTTTTGAGCAACATGCATCATTTCGCTTGAAAAATTCGACAATTTGCTAGTAGTGACAATACAGCGATTTAGAAGATAACATTTACTGAGCAAACGGTTTTCTGCTTCATTAAATATATTTTTGTCTTTTACTCTTTTTAATTTTACACTTTTTCTAATTCTTTTTTTAAACTTAAACACAACAAAATTAAATCAAGACAAACGGTCTGAAAAAATGGTTGTCGAAAAATCCGTACGAAAAAAGTGTTGTTTATATTATTTCCTAGTTGAAAAGGAAATGTTGCCAGACACATATTTTTAGTTTGAAAAACATGCTGCGAGGAACATTTCGCAAATTCACAAATAAACAGAGTACTACTTCAGCAGCATTATATGAAAATGACTTTATTGTATACAACTTCGCATCGAAGAAGTATTATCTATTCGGAGGAAGCTATCTTAAGAAAATCCATAGATCTTTTTTTTATTTGATAAGAGGATTCTTACTGTTGATTGTGGAGTCGATAAATTGGATTACCCTTCTATCAAAAGAAATTATAACCTTGTCATATGGATGCACAGCAACATTTCAAAGACTTGCTTTGTCCACCTCTAAACATTTTTGAACAGAGAGGATAACTTCTATTAGAGCTTCATAATGAGACTTAGACATTGGTAGTCTAAACATATAATTAATAAAACCGTGTGTCGAACTTATAGATAACAACTCCGTGTACATAGAACAGCTACAGAAGGATATTGAATCGCTAAGAACTAAACAAATTAATGTAAAAAAACTAAATTTTTACATTGCTTCTGGACATGCATCTGTTGTTATCGTATACATTAAGTTAAGATGTTGCATAAAAACTGGAGTGGTTAAATTGAATTTTTCTCTTCTGATGGCTCTAAACACCCGACAGAATGTTTAAAATAATTGAACATACACATATAAATCTTGTTAAACATAGATTTTGATAGGAAATCAATGTATATATTTTGGTCAAGCTAATTTGTTGTGTATTTACCTAGGCTAGTTATAAGTATCACAAAGATCTATTGTATGTACATTTGTCCTTGAAAGTAATCCTCATTACAAATGAGAAACATATGGAAGTAATTAGAGTCAAGAGTTATTATTCTGCGTAACATGGTTGGGCCAGAAGATGTTGACGAAACACTTAAAGGGGAAATTCAGGAAGAATGTACTTAATTTGGAAATGTCAGTCGAGTAATTATATTTAACGAAATACAAACAGAAAACATAAACGATGACGAAGCGGAGGTCATCGTTAAGATTTTTGTTGAGTTTTAAGCAATAGCTGAAGCTTTGCGCGGTAAAGATGCCTTACATGGACGTTTTTTTGGAGGTCGTCGAATAACAGCAGAATTATATGATCAATCACTCTTCGATCACGGTGACTTGTCTGTTTAATATTACTGGTTGAATCGAAATAATATTTATTTAACTGTATTAACATTTATCAGTAAATAAATTCACTTTTTTTAGTATTTGCAGCCAAATAAAAGCTACCAAAATTAAAATACACTCACAACATTTTATAATGAAAAGACAATTTGTTTGTTGGTTAAAACGATTTATTTTTGACAAAATTCGGTATCTCATGAACTACAGAGGGAAAGCAGATATAGGTTATACACCCCTATCGTGGACAGTTTTTCACTCGAAATAATTTCCCTTTTCCCTAAATTGCAATCGCAAAAAACTTTTCCCATGAAAAATGTTCGCTTATTGTGAAATGTAATTCAGTGGGAAATAACATGCACAAAATTATTCCGTTTTTTTAAGAGTCGTGTTCCTTTTTTTGTATTAGTTCGTTGTTTTCTCTAGGAAACAGGAAAAAATGCAAAGGATTTCTATTTTTTTTTAATATTTTTATTATAAAAAGTTATTTTTAGGCCTAAATCGATAAGGTGCAAAGCGACATCCTACTCAAAGGGTGCAAAATAATCGACCCATTTCATGTAGTTTATAAAGCTTTCGAAAGATGTGATGTGTGAATTCTAGAATTCTTTTGTATAGGAACGGAAAAATGCTTGTGTGAAGGTTCGGTCATTATGACCCACACGCTCTTTATTGCTGTGTAACTTTTTTCAATATTTTGCGACGTTTGCCAAATTTCTCAGTAGCTGGAGTGTATCGTTTTTGCTTGTTGTTTATTATTTCGTTTCAGTTGATGATGGAATATGAGCAGAGATAGTTGACCGTCAACTAAAAAAAGGTAAATATGACCGAACCTGGCTGTCGGTGTAGTGAGTTTCATCATTAAAAAAAATCAATTTAATGTCTTAAGCTCTGTTTTCAGTTTTTTGCTAAAATGGAAGAAAAACGTGAGCGTCAGAGAATACTCTCTTTATTAAATGAAAGCTATTCAGAAGAAAGCGATTCTGCAGACGAAAGCATAAAGGAGAATCATACTAATGTGCGCAGTGAAGAAAGTAATACAGAGAAGGAAGCTACAGAATGTGATAGTGATGATATACATACCTCTGAATTTGTTGCAACAGGAAACACGACAAATCGAAATTTATGTAAAAAAAGATGGCAGCAAGTGGGGCGTATTCGGGAAGAAAATATTAAGAGAGGTAGGCCTGAAGTAAGACTGCAGTCACCGGAAGCGAATGTTGGAGTCTATTTTTTACAGTCAAAATGTTACAGAAAATTCTGGCGCATACAAATTCGCAAATTAAACAAAAAATAGATGCATGTTCTCAGATAACAAACTACCCACACATGAAGAAATGTACACTGAGTGAATTCAAGGCATTTATTGGCCTATTGTATTTATCTGGATTACGTCGCTCTGAAAGAGAAAACTTAATTTTTCTTTGGGATGCAGATGGAACTGGTATTAAGATTTTTCGTTTGAGTACAACACTAAAGCGTTTTCATTTTATACAAAGCAATATTTGCTTTGATAAGTGGACTCGTATTGAAAGAAGTATACTAGACAACATAGCTCCCACTCGTGAACTCTTTGATTCATTAGTCAATATTCCAAATAATAAATTGAGGATGGTGCAAATTCAAGTACATTCCTTCCAAACCTGCAAAATATGGTTAGAAAATAATATCATTGGTAGACGCAACTATTTTTTATACCATCAAAATGGAAACATATGCTGGAAAACAGCCTTCAGGCCCATATGAAGTAAGCAACAAACCGTTTGATGTCGTTGAGCGTATTGTGCAGCGTGTTTCTAAAAGTTGTAGAAACATTACTTTTGATAACTGGTTCGCAAGTCACGAAGTAGTTCTTCATTTACTCAAAGAGCATAAAATAACATCTGTTGGTGCTTTACGCAGAAATAAAACACAAATTCCACCAAAGGTTACGAATACACGTGCCGAGAAATAAGTTCGTCCATATTTGGTATTCAAAAAAATATTACAATTGTGTCCCATGTTCCTAAAAAGAACAAAGTTGTTTCGCTAATGTCTAGCCTATACCATGACAGTTCCATATATACAACAAAAGGCGGTGTTGACGAAATGTGTTCCTTTTACACTGTTAGTCGAAATTCGAAAACAATATTTTATAATATGCTAAATATAGCTGGAATCAACGGAATTAGTATATATAAAAATAATAACAAAAGTATTATTAAACTGTTTTGGTTACTTTTTTACAATTGTGTATTTTTTTAGGAGGTGAAGGTTTGACACGGTGGCTTTATGCAGCTACTCGTCGTATACATAAATTTCATTCGTTCAAGAAAAGAAATTAATAATAATAAAAAAAAGATACCACTATACACAAATTAGTTATAAATATATGTTCGTCTCAGTTCGTCCTTATTGCTACTGTCATTTAGTTCATCAGTCTAGTGGCTTCAGCCTCCCTCCCCTGATGGCTCTGATTTTATTTTAAAGCAATATTTATGTACACTCTTATTAACAAAAAAAAATAAATAAAAATAAAAAAGTAAAATTATCAAAGTAACTTACTTCATTATACAGTATGTAATGCTCTTTTCCTATTTAATAAATTTTTAATATTTTTAGAAGCATTTATATTATTTAAGTGTTCAAGTGTGTCCACGTTTTTTTTGCAAGCTTCTTTGTTCTCAAGTCGATTATTAATTTTACCACTATTTACATATACAGACCAATTTTACAGCGATCTCTCCATCACTTTGGGCTTCATTAGCATTTAAAATTTCTATTTCTACTTTATCTTACACTTTTCTTTTCCAATAGCAAGTATATAATTCGTACACATATATTACTCTTTATATGCACATACTTATCGTTACATATTTATTATAGTTTTTATAAGCTTTAATTATAATACTTTAAAATTTTACATCATCACCATATCTTCACTTTAGAAACATGATAGGTTTACATTAGTTTTAAGGGCTTTTCACATGATTCCCTTTGCAAACATGTGTGCACATTATTTCTGGGAACATAAGTTGTGTATATGAACATTTAGTGCACTTTGAATTTTCCATTAAAAAAAGCCTTTATATGATTCCCTTCTACAACATGTGTGCATATTATTTCTGGGAATATAGGTTATGTATATGAACATTTAGTGCACTTTGACTTCTCTATTAGGAAAAGCCTTCTTTCTTTCACTTCTTTTCAATACAATTTATTTTGATAAAATTATAATAGCTTTTTTTATGTTTCTTTATTTCAAAGAACCAAAAAATTTTTTTTTCTTCTCTTCTCTTGTCTTGATCCAACTTTTAACTAAAACAAAAAAAGTGTCTTGTTTCCTTCTTTTTTTTCTTTTAACAACCAAAAAGAAAAAAGAAAATACTCTAAACAATGATTCCCAGAGTTTCCAATTAAGTAAAAAAGCTCTAACGATTGAACGTTATCGTCAATCGCAACCTGTAACAAACGAAATAAGTTTGTCAAAACCTTAGGCCTTTCTCTTATAAGTGATCACCTAAACACTCGTAAAAACATCCAATTGCCGAGAGAAATGCGAAAGCGAATCCACTGTTTCACAACAGACCCTTCTACAGTTTAAGGTGTGGGTGGACGATGTCAAGTTTGCCTTTCTGCAAAAGATTGCAAAACTTGTCACAACTGCAAAGAATGCAACAAGTTTATTTTCTCTGAACATATAATTCCTTATTGCAACGAATGCTCAAACTCCTTGTAGAAAGATAAAGAAAAGTAAAACCCCCATGAGATGAATTCAGCAATTATTTTTTTTTTGCTTTTTCGATTTTAAGTTTATGGCATTAGACTGAAGTTCCTTAGGTTCATTTTTGTTTTTTTAAATTAATAAATTAAAATACTAAAAGCAGGGTCGACTTCCTAAACGCCAGTTGCAATGCATGATTTAAAAAAATGGGTATGCAATGCTAATTATGTCTTAAGTGCAACCTTACGTTGCAGAGACATTTTTTGCATTTTCTCGGCATTTAAGAACGTCGGTATGCAACTCATACATAAAAAATGTCAAAACATGTATAAAATTAAATAAATTTTTTTTGGAGAAATGGAGTTTAAAAATGTTTATCCATTTTGTTGGGAAGTGCTGGGGAATTATCTCAGGCCAAATCTTCCAAAGATATTGATTTTCTCAAGAAACTCATTAAAAAGAAAAAAAAGAAGGGACAGCTTTTGTGAGGGACAAAAAAAAAATCCCGAGAAGAAAAGCATTCAAAAATAAAAATTTTGAGGAATGCATTGAATTTATTGATGATGACATTTTTTATTCACATTTTTCTATGCAAAGAAGCTCCTTTAATGTAAGTCAAACGTATAGTGAATACATAAACATAAATAAAATTTTGCGCTGATCCACTTTATGTCTCTGTAATATAAAGTATTTAATTATTTCAATAAAATCTATCAGTTATAAATAATTTATTAAAAATAAACAAGAAAATACTTACTCAACCGTTGCAGCTCAAATGTTTGCATACAAAATAAAAATGATGCGTGATTTTATATTTATTAAAATGAGTTGCCAAACGATTAGGAACATTGTACTTTGCCAGAGAGTTTGCGTATGCGTTTAGGAAGTATATGCATTGTAAATACGCATTGCAACTTGCGTTTAGGAAGTCCGCCTAGTTTTTTTGTTGCATATAACAAATGGCTGAAAGAGTCATGTATATATTGCTTACAGATTCGTTTATCAAATTTTGAAAATTAGGCAAAATACAATAACAAAAGAAAGTAGGGTCACACCTGACTGTCGGTGTTACTTTTTTCACCTGCCGGGTTTAATATTGTACATTGCACATTTTTATACATACAAATATATATAACTTGCATTAGGTATGGATAGATCAAAAAGTGTATGTCGGCTTTAAGTCTGCCGCTAATTTGAAAAGCCAAACAAGAGGTGGCCCAAATTTAAAGTTTTTCAGTAAGCAAACAGAGTATTTGTGAACTCTTAGGAATGAAGTCCATAGAGGGCTTAGAAATCTCCTTCAGCTTTGAACTGCCAGAAAATGTTTTTGAAGCCGAAAAAATTTATCGACGGCATCCTTCCATGAGCTTAATAACGATATTAGCTTTGAAGCACTTTACTGTTCAAACTTTTGATTCCACCGCCTTTAGCACAAAATGAAAAAGAGTCTAGTGACAAAAATGATTTACCCACAAAACGTAGAAGAATTGACTCACAGAAAAAATTAACAACTGCTCAACTTAAAAATTAAAAACTGCTTAATACAAAGGCATCAATCCCAAACATTTCCACACTTTTTATAACTTAAAAATAAAACTCAATTTCAAATATTTTTATTCCCTATTTATATTTTTTCTTTCTAATTTGCATTTACTACGAATTAAAAACGGGAACAAACATTTCCAGGAAACTCACGATAGCAATTTTCCCTTGATGGGGAATAAAAATTCCATGGGAACAAAAATTTCACATTTCGTTTACGAAAGGGGTGATTATGTAATTCGATTCGAAAGAAAAAATTTACGAACTCTTACAAATCGTATTGTATATTACAACTGTCGACAATTTATTTCCGGTCATTCAGAAATGTTTTTTCTAGCAGTAAGTTATTTTCCCCATTCGAAAATCAAAGGTTAGTCTTTTGTATACGCAACTATGTAATAACCCCCCGTCTAGATAAGAAATAAATTTGTTAGCAATAAGGCAATAACGTCGGCAGAATACTGTGTCAAAATTGCTTATTGCTTTGGATATGGGAACAAGTATTTATGTTAACTCATAATTTCAAAATAATCAAGTGCAAAGGTTGTAAGCAAAGAGCATCATTGTAAAGAAAACAAATTTTCTAAGAATTCTTATTACTATATTACTATTTTTTTTAAAAACTTCCTCTATACTCTAATCCTTGTTTCACGATAGAAAATCTTAAAACACAACAAATTTGGCATAATTAATTACTTAATTTTATGTGCGCGCTTTTACTTGTAAAGCAAAACACAAGTGACAACTGACAACTGAATTTGACTTTTTTTGTTACCAATAATTGTCAACGAAAATTGCCTTACAATTATTGCCACATATATTGCTATCAATAAATATGTACAAAAAAGTGATGTCTACATTAGAGATAACATAATTTTGACATTTGATGCAATATATGTTAACATATTTATTGCTAATCTAGACGGAGGGTAAGAAAACTGGAATAATATAAGTTGAAACGGTCGTAATTGATTTGAAATCTATTTTATAATCGGAGAAAATTAAAAAAAACTTAAAATGTCAGTATTTTTGTTTAAAAAAATGTGTAAAAGATAATCAGATGCGTGATGGAAGTCTTTTCGATTTGAAGTGAAGTCGTAAGCTGAAGACGTATAAAATGGTAATAGATATGAAAAAAATTATATATATATATTTCATGTGCCAAATGTATTCCTTTTATCGTTGGTTTCAAGAAATTCAACTCTGTTGTTTTGAGTTTATTTTAAAAATGAAGCTGGCAGAAACCGAGACAATATTACTCATAGCCTGTAATTTCAATTTTATACATTACCTCGTTTAATATGTTTAAAATAATTCATTAAATACTTTTAAAATAATAAAAAATATAATTAAATACATTTTCCGATTCGTTCAGATTTAGTATTTTTTTTTTTTTTTTTGTATTGGCAACAGTTCTTGTTTTAAATATTTTTGTTATGCTAATTTCTCCAATTTTTAAGCTCATTAGTTTGAGAATTAGTGGCTTTAATATTTTCTTGAAAGCGGTCTGAACATTTCTTTCGCAGACAGTAAACCTGAATAAGAGACCCTCCTCTAGTGGCACATGATTCCCCTTTGTTTGTTGCCAGCTTCTTTTTATTTCCGTCTTCTGCTTTACCACAAATTCAATAGATATCTCTTTCCATTGAGTATTTTTATGATTTCTTCTATAAATATTAATATATATATGTAGATATATTTGTTTTAATTATTTAAAGAAATTCTTTTTACATTTTAATACAAGTTACATAATGCAACAATGTTTAAATAGTGAACCCCCGCTTACTCGATTTTAAAAACCCAAAAATAGTATAAATTCCGTTTTTCATCACACCTATTTTTTCACATTTTCATAGAAAAATTGGAAACTGAAATCGATTTCGATTTAAAATAAAATCGTTATATAGATGTGCATCAAAAAGATTTTCATCACACACCTAAATATAAAAAAATTGTTTTTTGTTTTTAAATTGTTTTTCCTTTTATTTAAAATTTAAGGAATACATTGTCCAAAAAAACAATGCAACACAAAGCCAAGGCAATTTTAGATTTTGATTGCACTAAATGGAACTCGCTCAGGAAAAGTGTGAGTTAAAAAAAATTGATTTACTCGCCTGTTCTAGGAATTATTGAGCTAATAGGATGAACAAAATCTCTTCCTAAATTATCCATTCACTACTTCACAATTATTAAAATTAAAGTATACTATTTCCTTCAGGTATGTACAATAATGGATAAAGTTAAAAATTGAACAGAAAAAAATATACATAAATTTTAAATTTTGCAGTTGATGATTTTGAGTGTTGTGTTTGTAAGCAAAACGAAATGCACTTACCTCATAAAAAAATTCCCCTTACAGTCCCTTGTCGCATAACAAAAGTAGGTACTTCTTGCAACCTACAATAATAAAAAAGATTTGCAAGGCTACCTGTCTTTACTCCGTCTTACTCTGTCACAGAAACACTCTTCTCTTAGTAGAGGTTGTCGGCAACTATCACATTTTCTAGCACTCATAACAAAAAATTAAGTGCGAGAGCTACAAAAATACTATAAAGATGTGAAAATTAGATATGAATTAATATTACGGTAGCCCCACGTTGAGCACCATATGTTTTGGTTACTTTTTTACAATTGTGTGTGTGTGTTTTTTTAGAAGGTGAAGGTTTGACACGGTGACCTTATCCATTATACGACAAATAGGTATTTGAGTAAGTTTGTAGCACTGAAAAAAAAAAACACCCAGAACCATAAATTTCATTCGTGTCAAGAAAATAATTCAATAATAATAAAAAAAGATACCACAAATTCAATAGATATCTCTTTCCATTGAGTATTTATATGATTTCTTCTATAAATATTAATATATATATGTAGATATATTTGTTTTAATTATTTAAAGAAATTCTTTTTACATTTTAATACAAGTTACATAATGCAACAATGTTTAAATAGTGAACCCCCGCTTACTCGATTTTAAAAACCCAAAAATAGTATAAATTCCGTTTTTCATCACACCTATTTTTTCACATTTTCATAGAAAAATTGGAAACTGAAATCGATGGATATATGTAAGTCTCAGTTCGTCCTTGTCGCTACTGTCTTGAAGTCCATTAGTCTAGTGGCTTCAGCCTCCCTCCTCTTCTGTAAATCAATAAATAATGAATATACAGCCTTTGCATTGCTGATGGCTCTGATTTTATTTTAAAGCAATACCCATTTTCTGTGCCACCATTACACTAGATTACGTTCCCTTCGTCCCCCCGCTTACTCGGTTAGATGCACCCACATCCAGAACATCCTCTATCAACAATAGCACAACTACTTCAACATGGTTCCTAAGACTCAATCAGAAAAGGAAGACAGAAAATCGCACTTTTCATTATACAACTATTAGGAATGTTAATATATATTTGAGTTTCAAAAAATATATCTTCAAAGTTTAAATTTTTTCGTACAATTCATTAAAATTTTCAGGTTTTGTAATTTACTTAGTTTAAGTGCTTAACTAACTCAAGCTGAAAACATTTGGTTAAATTATGAAACATTATTTGCTAACAGGCTTATGCTTTAATAAGTTCTATTTAAGAAAACCATAAAAAACTCGAGTTTTTTTTTTTTTTTTTTGATATTAAAATACTACTTAAGGTTACTGAAAGAAGAGTATGAACTGAATAGCAAAATCGAAACATGAAAAAAACTTATTTTTATTTACATTTTTGTTTCATTTCTATTTATCACTAATTCCAATTCATATTCTTTATAAAGTTTCTTCTATATTTTTATGTACACTCTTCTTTACAAAAAAAATCAAGTAAAATTATAAAAGTAACTTATTTCATTATACAGCACATAATGCTCTTTTTCTATTTATTAAATTTTAAATATTATTTTTAGAAACAATTATACTATTTAAGTGTTCACATAAGCATCGCTTATAAATTTATAGTGCAATTTATGTATCTAAGTTTTTTATGGTTCTTTGCAAGCTTCTTTGTTCTCAAGTCGATAATTAATTTCACCACTACAGACCAATTTTACGGCGATCTCCATCACTTTGGGATCAATTAGCATTTTAAATTTCTCTTTCTCCTTTATTTTACACTTTCTCTTCCGATAGCAAGTATATTATTCGTACACATATATATTATTCTTTATAAGCTTTAATTACAATACTTTAAAATTTTACATTATCACCATATTTTCACTTTTGAAACATGATACAACATGTGTGCATATTATTTCTGCGAATATAGGTTATGTATATGAACATTTAGTGCACTTTGACTTCTCCATTAAAAAAAGCCTTCTTTCTTTTACTTCTTTTCGATAAATTTATTTTGATAAAATTTTAATAGCTTTTTTTGTTTCTTTATTTCACAGAACCAAAAATATTTTTTTTCTTTTCTTGTCTTGATCCAACTTTCAACAAAAACTAAAAACGTGTCTTGTTTCCTTCTTTTTTTCTTTTTACAACCAAAAAGGAAAAAGAAAATACTCTGAACAATTATTCCCAGAGTTGCCAATAGAGTAAAAAATCTCAAATGATTGAACGTTATCGTCAATCGCAACCTGTAACAAACGAAATAAGTTTGTCAAAATCTTAGGATTTTCTCTTATAAGTGATCACCTAAACACCTCTAAAAATATCCAATTGCCGAGAGAAATGCGAAAGCGAATCCACTGTTTCACAACAGACCCTTCTAAAGAAGCTCCTGCTAAAGTTTAAGGTGTGCGTGGACGATGTCAAGTTAGCCCCTCTGCAAAAGATCGCAAAACTAGTCACACCTGCAAAAAATGCAACAAGTTTATTTTCTCTGAACATATAATTTCTTATTGCAACGAATGCTCAAACTCCTTGCGGAAAGATAAAGAAAACTAAAACACCCATGTGATGAATTTAGCAATTATTTTTTTTTTGCTTTTTTGATTTTAAGTTTATGGCATTAGACTAAAGTTCCTTATATTTTTAGGTTCATTTTTGTTTTTTTTTTTTAATTAATAAATTAAAATACTAAAAGCAGTTTTTTTGTTGCATATAACAAATGGCTGAAAGAGTCATGTATATATTGCTTTTAAGATTCGTTTATCAAATTTTGAAAACTAAGCAAAAGAAAATAGGGTCAGACCAGACTGTCGGTGTCACTTTTTTCACCTGCCCGACGCCGCGTTTAATATTGTACATTGCACATTTTTATACATACAAATGTATATAACTTACATTAGGTATGGATAGATCAAAAAGTGTATGTCGGCTTAAAGTCTGCCGCTAATTTGAAAAGCCAAAGGGGAACAAGAGGTTGCCCAAATTTAAAGTTTGTCAGTAAGCGAACAGAGTATTTGTGAACTCTTAGGAATGAAGTCATAGAGGGCTTAGAAATCTCCTTCAGCTTTGAACTGCCAGAAAATATTTTTGAAGCCGATAAAATGCATCGCCGGCATCTTCCCATGAGCTTAATAACGATATAAGCTTTGAAGCACTTTACTGTTCAAACTTTTGATTCCACCGCCTTTAGCACAAAAAGAGAAAGAGTCTAGTGACAAAAAGGCTTTATCCACAAAACGTAGAAGAATTGACTTACAGAAAAAATTAACAACTGCTCAATTTAAAAATTAAAAACTGCTTAATACAAAGGCATCAATCCCAAATATTTCCACACTTTTTATAACTTAAAAAAAAATTTCACATTTCGTTCACGATAGGGATGATTATGTAATTCGATTCGACAGAAAAAAATTTAGGAATACATAATTTTGACATTTGATGCAATATATGTTAACATATTTATTGCTAATCTAGACGGGGGGTAAGAAAACTGAAATAATATAAGTTGAAACGGTCGTAATTGATTTGAAATCTGTTTTATAATCGGAGAAAATTAAAAAAAACTTAAAAAGTAAGTATTTTTGTTTAAAAAAATTTTTAAAAGATAATCAGATGCGTGATGGAAGTCTTTTCGATTTAAAGTGAAGTCGTAAGCTGAAGACGTATAAAATGGTAATAGATATGAGAAAAACTATATATATATTTCATGTGCCAAATGTATTCCTTTTTCCGTTGGTTTCAAGAAATTCAACTCTGTTGTTTTGATTTTATTTTAAAAATGAAGCTGGCAGAAACCGAAACAATATTACTCGTAGCCTGTAATTTCAATTTTATACATTATCTCGTTTAATATGTTTAAAATAATTCATTAAATACTTTTAAAATAATAAAAAATATAATTAAATACTTTTCCGATTCGTTCAGATTTTTTTTTTTTTTTTTTTTTTTTTGTATTGGCAGCAGTTCTTGTTTTAAATATTTTTGTTATGCTAATTTTTCCAATTTTTAAGCTCATTAGTTTGAGAATTAGTGGCATTAATATTTTCTTGAAAGCGGTCTGAACATTTCTTTCGCAGACAGTAAACCTGAATAAGAGACCATCCTCCAGTGGTACATGATTCCCATTTGTTTGTTGCCAGCTTCTTTTTGTGTCCGTCTTCTTATCACTCCATTTCTATTAAACCAATAAGTTATAAGTATTAATGAAAAAAAACTTTTTCCAAGCATATAGTTTCTTTAATGGTGGGCATGGAATTTAAACTATCTGAAAGTGATTGCCAAAGTTCTCGATTTCTATTCGATCTTATGTGGAAGGCCTTTTTACTAACTGCGGATGTTTTACCACAAATTCAATAGATATCTCTTTCCATTGAGTATTTGTATGATTTCCCCTATAAATATTAATATATATGTAGATATATTTGTTTTAATTAGTTAAAAAAAATTTGTTTAAATTTTAATACAAGTTACATAATGCAACAATGTTTAAATAGTGAACCCCCGCTTACTCGATTTTAAAAACAAAAACAGTATAAATTACGTTTTTCATCACACCTATTTTTTCACATTTTCATAGAAAAATTGGAAAATGAAATCGATTTCGATTTAAAATAAAATCGATATATAGATGTCCATCGAAACGATTTGCATCACACACCTAAATATAAAAAAATTGTTTTTTGTTTTTAAATTGTTTTTCCTTTTATTTAAAATTTAAGGAATACATTACCAAAAAAAAAATGCAACACAAAGCCAAGGCAATTTGAGATTTTGGTGGATTTTATGCTAAAACATTCTCATTAAGCAACAGCTCAGCTTAATACTTGTAATGGTAAAAGTAAGTCGAAAGATATGTGGACAAGACTTACATTAGATTAAAATGCTTCTGGTCCACTACCTTATGATTGCACTAAGTGGAACTCACTCAGGAAAAGTTTGCGTTAAAAAAAATTTATTTGGAAGTAAGTAAGTATGAGAAATGTGTGTGAAAAATGTGCACATTTTCTTTTGCTCATGGATGAGAAATGTAAACATTTTATTTTGCTCTTCATCAATTATAAGATTTTTATACATTCATGCTTTACATATTTGAATGTATGTATCTAACTTATCTGCGGATAAAATGTGTAAATAAAACCATGAACAAAGCATAATGCACTAGTCCGAAAAACAATAAATGAACGTGCAAAATCAAAGGCCATAAAAACAATTGGACAAGTATAAAACCCAAACGAAAGTAAATTAATTTATGATAACAATAAACAACAAAAACCCTTCCCATAATATATTTGCGCTCTTGTAAATAGTCGAAAATAAGTAAATCATTAACCTTTATCCTCACTTTTTGCAGTGTTATTTATTGCATATTTTCATTGATGAGTAATTCATATAAAGTAAACTTTTACTTTAACAAGTAAGATTGATATATTCAGCTATGCCGAAACTTATATAACCTTTACAATCTATATAAATCTAGTTTAGTAAAGTAAGTAAGTACTACATACATATTTATGTACTAAATACATATAATTTTACATTAAAATGCCATCGTTCTTAATGGGTTAGGCATTTTTAAAAGATTTTAGTATTTCCTTGAAGATCTCATCAAAAGCTTTAAATTGAAACCCATATTCGTTTTTAAAAAAACTTTTAAATTTCAGAGGCCCGTAACTCGGAAAATATGGCGTAGCGCAAGTTTTTCACTTGTTTTTTTTTTTATTTTTTAATTCTCTATTGCGCAATAATGTATTTATTTTTCGATTGGAGTTACTTCATTGTTCCATATGAACAAGTTAGAGGAAGGCGTGTTGTTTTTTCCCGCTGTGTCGAAGGACATGGATCGATATTGATTTGATTTATTTATTTCAAGTAAAAATCTTAAGCCATTTAAGGCCAATCGACTTAGATATATGTTTACACAGTTTATAACTAACCTAAATAACCTAATTTTAAAATAATACACATTTATTAACACTCACCTACCTCACGAATATGCCTTATTTATTTTGGGAAAGTGGCAACCATATTATTAATTAGCATTAAATCAAGCTCTAAACAAGATTAAGATCATTTTCTAGAACTGAGTTATGGAATATGAGAAATTTCTTTTTTCATATGGTAAAATTGAGTTTCACAATCTAGTTAAGCGTACCACAAATGATCTTTGCAAAAATAATGTTCGAAATATTGGAAATAAGAGGCAATGAGTCCTATTTGACTGCGCGAATACAAATCTTGGTAAAAGATACTGTGGTGATGAAGTTTTATACACTTTATAAAACAAGAGTAATAGCTTAGTATTTATAAAGTCCTTGAAGCTGCAACCTAAAAAGCTATAAATGTATCTTATTACTCGGTTAAAACATCTTTCTATTTTTAAGATATTAGTAGCCGAAGTTCCACTATAAAGTTCTATACCATATAAAATCAATGGCATTAATAATACGTGAATAATTTTTTTTTCTAACATTAATTGAAAATTTGCAGGGAATACTATATGCCCTCCGTAATGTCACAAGAACCCATGAATCATAAAATTAATATGTTGACTAAAGGATAATTTCTCATCTATATAAAATCCTACAGCTTTAAAATAAGAAACAAATTCAAGGGGAGATTCATTAAGGACAAAATTTCTTAAGTTTCCACGTATGTAACTAAAATCAATGGCTTTAGATTTAGAAATATTGAGAGCAATAAAATTTTTTTCACACCATCCTTGTATCTTTCCCAAGTCTTCATTTGTTGTTTTAATTAGTTCAGCTTCAGATTCTGCTACAGCAACTAACTGCAAGTCATCAGCATACATATACCCTTTAAGTGATACCAACGACGACAAAATATCATTTATATACACTAAGAACAAAAGTGGTCCCAATATAGTACCTTGAGGCACACCTCTAGAGGTACGCTTCACCGAAGACTTATGTAATGACATTTGTACATATTGCGTTCTCTGCAACATAAATGAACCAACTAACTTACAAGCAGTTCTAGTAAATTGAAACTTTGTAAATAATTTATTTAAAAGAATCTCATGTGAAATTGATTTAAAAGCCCTACTAAAGTCTAAATTAATCATTGCTACAAAACTATGTTTATCCAGGCCATTTCTTATTTCATGTAAAATATCAAGCATATGGCAAGTAGTATTATGTTTACTCCTAAATCCTGATTGGTATACACATAAAAATTTTTTTTCGGTAATGTACTTTGGCATTTGAGACTTCAATAGCATTTCAAAAACTTTTGGACATACGGGCACTATATTAATTGGACGATAATCCGTACAGGCTGTAGGATTCTTTACTTTTGGTATTAGTAAAATTCTTGACATTTTCCACAGTGCAGGAAAATTTGAAACGGTTAATATAGTATTATATATATGAGTAATATGGCGAATAATATTTGGTAAAATTAGTATTAAAAACTTAAGAGGGAGACCATCCGGTCCTATACTATTAGAAGAGATCCTCATAAATGCATTAAAAACTTCATATTCATCCACGTTGACAAAAGAAAATATACCTTCATTAACTTCAGAAGGCATAAGGTATAAAATTGATGGAAGGTTTACAATTGGCAGTAAAACATAAAAGGTATTACATTCTTCAACATTCAGAGAGGAAGATCGACTATCTTCTGATTGAGTTACACCTATGCTTTTAAGTCCTTTCCATAACCTCTCTGAAGATGCAGAGTGAAATAATAGACCGTAATATTTCGCCCTTTCTTTTGTAATAAGTTTCTTAGCTCGATTTCGCTGAATGCAATACTCGCGCCATTTAACTTCAGTCCTGTCACACAAATAATTTCGGAACAACATATTTCTTAAACGCTTAGCTCTTCTTATGTTATCTGATTTCATCAATAGATCTTTTCTGCCTTCTGATAAAATTTTTAATGGAACATGTTTTTCATAAATGTCTAATAGCGCAGCCGTCAGATATTCTACCTGAATGCTAGTATCCTTAGTTCTATAAATAGGTCCAAATTCAATTTCATTTAAATCCAGAATGCAATTATTAATATTAAAACTTTTTTATTCTCTTACCTTCACAATATTTGGCTTTCTGAGAGCTCTAATTCTATATTAAATAAATATCGTAGTGTGGTGTGAGTTCAGCGCTGGGAACTGAAATAAAATAATCAATTATGCTGCCTCTATTTATACTTATATCAAAGTGAGTCGGTAAACTATTATGTACTATATTTAAACCTGCCTCAGCTATAGTACCTCTAAATGAATTAATTTCATGAAATAAGTTTACATTAAAATCTCCGGCAATTATTAAATGATTATATCGGGCTTACAGTTCCTCAAATTCATCCACACATTGGCTAATATTACCATAGCGTAAATAATAACACCTACTAAAATCTTCAAATAATTATATCCCATCATCTCACCAAAAATGGCATCACACGTCAATGATTTTTTAAATTGACAAACTACTTTGAATTGCAGACTATTATGAACATATAAGCACACTCCTCCACCACGGCCACACAATTTATCGTTACGATACAGCTGATATCCATTTATTTCTAAAGCGTTATGTAAAATGCTATCCCCTAACCAGGTCTCTGACATACCAATAATATCAATATTATTTCCTTCTATAACCTCTCTTATCTCATCTAGTTTAACAGAATGTGGACGCGGTGCTATACTTTGAACATTCATGTGAAAAAAATATAAATCACACGAATCCAAATTAAGTCGCTTAATTGCGCTATTGGTTACCACCGTTCCTAAGTTGTCATTCATTCCCGATAAATAATGACACATCGCATATTCGTGATAATAAACTAAATGCTAATAAATGTGTAAAGAGTATATTTAAACGAACACTTTTAATAGTTACAAAACTTTTCATTGCTGTATAATTAAATTCATATAATTCTTATCCGTTTAATTAAATTTATTAATGAGAAAGTAATGATAATAAGCTCAATGAAATAAATGATTAGGTTTTTTGTTTTATTAAGGGTATTTTAATTTACCAAAAAAATTAAACCTTAAGAAAAATTAAAAATTATTTTATTGCACCTAAGAGAGCCAGAGTGATCTTTTTAATATTTTAAATAATCATAGAAAATATGATAGCCATATAGCAATGAAGAGAAAAAGCTCATAGTTTTCTCTTCGCCATTTGGGAGAGTAATCTTGGCTTCAATCATGATGTTCTTCATCATTCTGAATTTTTTGATTTTACCTGCTTTCATAAGTTTTCTACACCAGAAGTTTAGTTTCGAAGCATTGGAGATAAATGATCATTAATGTAAATTCTTTTATCTATATCAGTGTCAAAGATTTTGCTTACTTTCAGATTACGTGTTGAAAATATTTTTGAATTAGCTTGTCTCTTTTATAGACACTATTAAACTTCACTAAAATTGATGCTTTATTTTGAATAAAAGTACATACATACATTAATATCATTGTGCGTTAATTCTATATCGAATGTCGTAGCAATCTTAAACACTGAATCGTACAAATGGTCAGTTGACTTTATGAAATCGTTTGGAATCCCACGTATATGTAGTGCATGTGCACTTATGGGCAATACTGTTATAGTAAGTATATGCTCGTATACATATGAGCAAGACTGTATGTAACATAAAACCAAAAATACAAATTGTTCAATAAAAACAAAGTAAAAGAAATTTATGTGTAGTCAGCAGAAAATGCAAGTTCAATGTTTAAGAATATTTTTTTGATCATGAGAATTTGGATTGTAACCAAATATCATTTTTGTTTATAAATTATTTTTCAGCAATATTGTATCAATTCTTTTAATTTTATGAAAATGCTGACCACTAGAAAATTGTACTATATAAGCAGCTATTTTTGTCCAATAAAATCAGAATTAATTTAGAAACTGAATAAATCACTTCTCTTTTGATTCTCAGAAAGGGCATTTTAATGCTCGGATAATGCGGCAGCAGTGCTTAGAAAATACTGAAACTTTAGGGAACCAATTCTTTTAAACATTTACAAATATACACATTATATGGCGATCCTGCCGAATTTAAAAAAAAATAAGAATTTTTGCAAATTTATCTTAACTACCACATTTTAAAAATGGTCCTGCAAAACTAATTTGACCCTGCCAAAATTATTTCTCTTGTTATCCTGCCCAATTAATTACAATTCCTTGAATTAAATACTAGATTTTAAATCCTAATCCTGCTTAGAATCTAAATAAATTTTAAATGACAACCAAGGAAGAAATAGACGAAATATTTTTTTTGTTTTTTAATTAGGACCAGCACTCAGGGGATGACCCCTACTTATGCAATGCATTGTGCCAGAACTAGGAAATTAGGTTATGGGATGGGGGTTAGAGGGAGTAGTGCTTGTGAACATTTGATTTGAATCTTTGCACATTGAAAGTGGCAGGAAAGACCTCTGCAGGGAGTTTATTCCACATACGAACTTTTCGGCTAAAAAACGAATTCTCTCTGTATTGCGTTGTGCGATTCACTGGCCAATCGACCACAAAGGAATGCGCTCTTGATGCAGATCGCGTTGCGCGTATGAAATTACGGTTTTCAGGAACAAGTTCCCTGATTTCATAAGAGCACATAACGTTGTAGTAACGATAAAACAGTGAAACACACCCCACATTGCGTCGATGCTCCAGTGAGTCAATAGAGCTAGATACCCTACTGTCACGGATGAGTTTCTTCGCTCTCTCCTGTACGCGGTCGAGTAACTTTGAAGTAGACTTTGAAGCACCGGCCCATACATGAGAGTTGTGTTCCATTTTCGGTCTGATAAAGGTGACATAGATAGTAAGGAGATCAGATGGAGTGAAGTATTTCTTACACGGTTTCAGAAAACCTAGGCACTTGAATGCTTCTTTTGCAACATGAAAAATGTGCTTGTTCCAACGAACATCGCATTAAATTTTCATGCCAAGAACATCGAGAGCTTCTGATTCCTTAATATATGTATCACCCATAATTACAGATGACGTAGCATGTTCAGCAGTACGCCTGTGCGAAAGCACACAGCACTGGGTTTTATTAGCGTTAAACTGAACCCTGTTCGCCAGGCCCCATTCGAAAATTACTAAAAGGTCGCGATTAAGGGTATCGTCCATGTGCTTTCTCACAGCCCCAATTTCCTGAAGGCTTGGTCTACTGCGAAACGAAAATGAATGGCGTATGCTACTGTCATCTGCAAAAGAAAAGATAGGGTTGGAAGTCTGACGTAGAAGGTCATTAAGAAAAATAAGAAATAGGGTAGGGGAAAGGACGGAACCTTGAAAGTAGGAAGAATATATTCCACAGTTAATAACAGAAGAAACAGAACAACCTCCACATTACATACCAACTCCTAAAGAAGCGGGTCCAAAACCCATCACAATTGAGGAATATAAGAGGCGACGGGGATTAAAGAATTTTTAACAAAAGCAAGTGGCCCACATACCAAAAAAGAGAAGCGCAAAAAAACGAAAATTTGAAAAAGCTTGTGCCGAATTGCAAAGAGTCATTAATATAACCCAGGGCAAACAAAAGAAAAAACTAATAGAAGAGCTAAAAAACTTAAAACTACAAGGTTGGAAAAACAAATGTTAGAAACCTTTGAAATTACGGAAGAAGATAGAACAAAACAAATAATAGAGAACATAAAAATGGATATAGCAGACACTAAACTTGAGCAGACATCAAACACCTATGCAGTAAACGATAATAGGGTATCCTTAAGCTTAGACATAGTAATAATAGTATTAATGATAACACTTTGGAAATTATTAAAACACTATATAAAAAAGGAAGTTACTACTAATGTGGTGACAAATTAAAAATGTAAAAAAAATATGATAAAAATATACATATGGACCAAATCATTAAAGAACTCCAAAATTTAATAATAAACGCAAAAAAATCAATGGGTAGAAATATACAAAAAAAAAAAAACAATACAAGAATATATCATATAGTTAATGAATACGGTAGGCAATTTGAAAAACCTGTAGGCAATTTATCAAATCCACTTAAACAGAAAAAAATTTAAGAATTTAGAACATTAAAGAAAACTGCAATCGAACTTTTGAAAGAACACGCAAATATCAACAGTTCAAACATGTCGAATTTTGATAGCAAAAAAGCCTCGGATACAATTCCGATATTTGACGGAAAACTTGCACACCTTGATATATTTCTATGAATGGTAGAAATGATTCATGATGAACTTAGCGAACAGGAAAAAAAATAAATTAACAAAATATGTTAATGCTATGAAACTAGACGATAGGGTAAGAAGTATATTGTTACGTTTATTTAAATTTATAAACGTTTATTTTACTGAGTTCTTTTATTGCAAAATAAATAAACACAATTTATTTACTACTTTAATTAAATTACACTTTTATTTGACGATTATTCACTTATTCGCAATTAGTACACAAAACTAACAACTTCACCACTGTTTATCCGTTTTACCACAAGATGTTTACTGGTTGACGTTTCCACTAAGAATGATTCAGCATGTATGGCCGTTGCTTTTATATAGCCAATGTTAAGGCTCTTGAATATACTAGAATTTTACTCCATCTGTTGGTAGAATATTTCTCTACTACGCATTTATCATTTGAGACACATGATTGTTATTTGGTTCCAGAACCTTCCATTATTAATTTGAATTTATTTATACATGCTGTCTATTTTTATTAATCGTTATGTAGGTGTGTGTGTGTAGTTGTGTGTTGCGTTTATTTTTATAGCTTTATGTTAGTTGTTTTTGTTTTATGACTAAGAAGTTTTTGTAGAATCTTCTGGCGTTGTAAACATACACAATAGGTCATTTCGTTTTACTTTCTTGGTGACAATTATTTTTATTTCTTTTTATGACCTAAATAAAGCAACACTGCCGCCCACTTAAGCCTTTTCGTCCCGAATAGGCTCAACATTACCTTTGCCATATTTGGCCAGCCGTTCCAAGTGAACAACCTTCATTTTTGACCTCGGATTATGGTATCTCTGTATCCGGTAAACCACATCATTCAATTTCTTGATCACCTTATATGGTCCCTCCCAGTGAGTTTGCAGTTTAGGAGACAGACCTTTCTTGCGTTGTGGGTTATATAGTAGAACCATTTGCCCTTCAGTAAATCCCTCCGTGTTTGCTGCTCGATCATATCTGGCTTTCATTTTATCGCTAGACATTTTAATGCGATTACGGACAAACTCATGAAGCTCATGCAGGTCTTCTTATGCTTGAGGAACATTTCCATTGTCTTCGTCTGCAGGTCCTGGTTTAATACCAAATTCTAAATCTGCTGGCAGTTTTAGTTCTGTTCCGAACAAGATTTTTGCTGGACTACGTGAGGTTGAATCATGTACAGCTGACCGATAAGCTAGTAAGAACTTTGGTATATGCTCATCCCAATCTTTCTGGTGTGCACTGACCACCTTTCTGAGATATTCCTCTAGGGTACGATTAAATCTTTCTACCATGCCATCAGACTGTGGATGCAGCGGTGTCGTTCTCGTCTTTTTGATACCATACACGTCACACATCTCTTTGAATATGGCCGATTCAAAATTTCGTCCCTGATCTGAATGCACTTCTAGTGGAACACCGTATCGACACACCCAATTGTTAACAAGAGCGTCCACTACTGTTTTGGACTCTTGGTTTGGAATGGCATACACTTCAGGCCACTTGCTAAAGTAATCTATAACCACTAGTACGTATCGGTTTCCAGCATTACTAACAGGAAATGGACCTGCTATATCAATAGCTATCCGCTCAAAGGGTTCACCTGCGTTGTATTGCTGAAGCTTGCCACGACTCTTTCTTATAGGACCCTTGGCCGCAATGCACTGTTCGCAATTTGCTATCCAATCAGCTACGAATTGTCGGCAGCCTACCCAGTAAAATCGTTGCTTTATCTTTTCCAGCGTTTTTGTTATCCCCATATGACCCCCGCTGGAACCATTATGAAGCTGCTTCATTACCTCACTCCTTTTAGAAGTTGGCACGACAATTAAGTCTGTTGTAGTTTTGCCATCTGTGCTTTCCCAAGATCGGTATAAGCAGCCATCTACTACTTTCAGGCTATTCCACTCAGCCCAGTACGATTTTGCTAGGCGGCTTTCTGCCGATATTTCATTATGGTTCGGTCTTCTATTATTTTGTTTAGCCAATATAATTTTTGCCAAAATTGGGTCCTCATTCTGTGCCTTTGACCAATCTTCGCTTGAACCAATTTGGGTAAGCCTCACGTCAATGACGCACTCCTTTTTTTCGACATTTGTGCAGTGCTTGCACTCTACATTGCATGGCCGTCTTGAAAGGGCATCAGCGTTGTTGTGTTTTCCGCCTTTTCTTTGTACAATACTCAAATCATAGCTTTTGACCTTTTTCGTCCGTTTGTTGTCCTTCTGTGGCGCAGCAGATCCTGAACTTTTCTTTCTAGATCTGCAATTGCGCTGGAAGTGGCCGACTTTACCGCAATTAAAGCATTTGGAACGAGACTTACTCCTTTCCTCCTTTATCATTTGTTTGACAATCCCCCTTATCTCGCTCCTTTTGTCGCCGTGGTTATAATCATCAGTCTCAAGACATCGCACATTGTGCACCTGTTTCCTTGAGATGACTTTTGCGATCTCCTGTGATAGCGCGTACGAAACAGTTTCTACAAAAGTGGCTTTTTTCATAGCACAAACAGCATATTTTACATCTAAGTCGCGAATGCCATTCACAAAAGCTTCAATCTTGAATTGATCCAGGAACGGATGATGTTCACCTGGGTAAGCCAGCAGCACCAAACGTTCAATTTCCATAGCGAAGTCTTGCAGTGTCTCGTTTGCTTTCTGCTCTCTACCTCGTAACTCCATTCTGTAAAGTTCTCTTCTGTGCTCAGTTCCGTACTTGCGTTGTAAAGCTGCCATTATATCCTGGTAATTATTTCTGCATCCGACTGGTAAGCATTCGAGTATCTCTGCTGCAGCTCCCTTTAAAGCCAAAATAAGCTCTATAGCTTTTTCATCATTGTCCCATCTATTCTTGTTGGCCACTGTTTAAACTGGAACTTAAAAACATTAAAAGGTGCGCTGCCGTCAAAGCTCGGACTATTTATCTTGCTTGCATGCTCAGAGATAACTCTCACTGGTCCTTCTCGAATTTGTAGTTCGCCCATTTGCACTTTTAATTCATTTAATTCTTCGTTCACCTTTTTTTCTAGGCCGCTGACTCTCATCTCCACGACGTCCACTCGTTTACTGAAGACTTCTGAAACTTCTTGAAATTTCTCGTTTACCTTCGCTAAAACTCTTTCTTCATTGACACTAGAGGTTTCTTGTATTACTCTGAGGCTGTCTTTTAATGATTTTTGAAGCTTCTGGTTATTTTCTTCTATCTTCTTCATCATAGCTGCAAACATAGAATTCAAGTCCATAATGCTGCTTGTTGATGGAGTACATACTTCAATCACTTCTTTTTCTTCTATTTGTCTGAATTCGTATGTCCCAATATCAATACCACGCTTCTTGAATTCATCTATTAATCTCTTTTGCAACTCCGCTTTATTGCCCGTTGTCGGCAGATCCATTTTACTTAGCTCCATTTTTAGCTGCTCAACTTTAAGCTCGTCAAATTTCATCGTGATTTATTTATTATTTGCAATTTCACTTCTGACACCAATTGTTACGTTTATTTAAATTTATAAACGTTTATTTTACTGAGTTCTTTTATTGCAAAATAAATAAACACAATTTATTTACTACTTTAATTAAATTACACTTTTATTTGACGATTATTCACTTATTCGCAATTAGTACACAAAACTAACAACTTCACCACTGTTTATCCGTTTTACCACAAGATGTTTACTGGTTGACGTTTCCACTAAGAATGATTCAGCATGTATGGCCGTTGCTTTTATATAGCCAATGTTAAGGCTCTTGAATATACTAGAATTTTACTCCATCTGTTGGTAGAATATTTCTCTACTACGCATTTATCATTTGAGACACATGATTGTTATTTGGTTCCAGAACCTTCCATTATTAATTTGAATTTATTTATACATGCTGTCTATTTTTATTAATCGTTATGTAGGTGTGTGTGTGTAGTTGTGTGTTGCGTTTATTTTTATAGCTTTATGTTAGTTGTTTTTGTTTTATGACTAAGAAGTTTTTGTAGAATCTTCTGGCGTTGTAAACATACACAATAGGTCATTTCGTTTTACTTTCTTGGTGACAATTATTTTTATTTCTTTTTATGACCTAAATAAAGCATCTTCGCAACAATATTAATGACACAAGACATACCAACTACATTTAATGAACTAAAAGCAACATTATCCAAATATTTCAAATCAACAAAGACAGCCGGTAGTCTTCATTCCGAAATCAGAAATATTAAACAAAGAGGCAATGTATCAAATTTCAGAGAAAAAATTAACGTACTGATCTCAGAATTAACTATAGTACAATTCAGTGACCTAGAAGATAATTCGAACGAAGTAACACGTTCTACAATCAGAATGATAAACGAAAAATTAGCACTCGAAACATTCCAAGAAGATTTACAAGAAAATATAAGAATAGCAGTAGTAGCAGCACAACCAAAATCATTAATACAGGCATATGAAATAGCTAGTACGCAGAAACGATTATTACAGACAACGAATAGGTTAGAAATTTTTCATATAAGTAACAATAATCGACGCAATTACAACAATAATAATAATTACAACAGTAACAATAATAGAGACAACAACCAAAGAACAAATAGATACAACAATCAAAAAATAAATAGATACAACAATCAAAGAACAAATAGATATAACAACCGAAGAAGACCAGATTTTAACATTAATAACAACAGACATACCAATAGTAGCAACTACAACCATTACAACAACAGAAGTTTTAATAATCAAAACAGAAGTACAAACAATCGTAACATATATGATAGAAATTTCCACCCAAACGTACGAACAATGCACCAACAGGGAAACGGAGAAACCCTAGAGATTCAGGACGAATCTCCAGAAAGGGAAAATTACAGATTCACGGAATAAATCCTAACACTTCGAACTTCATATATCTATCTATTAAAGGCCTGACGTACTAATTGATTTTCTTAATAGATACTGGTTTTGACATATCCCTTTGTAAAGAAAATGTAGTACACGGATACAACATATTTAAACAAGATATTTTTAGATTGAATGGCATAACCAAAGATTATACAGAGACCCTTGGATCTACATCTTGGAGAACATTGCTCAAAACATAAATTTTACCTAGTAAACAGTGACTTTCTAATAAACACAGATGGAATTTTGGGAATGGATTTCTTTCATAAATACTACTGTATAATAAATTACGATACACAAACCATAAGTGCCTATATAAATAAAGATACTATTACAGTTCCTATAGAATCCAATACAAAGCATATAACAAACGTCATCATACCACCAAGAAGTGAAAAAAATTTAAAAATCAATATTGAAATAGTGGAAGATAGTTTAGTATGTAACAAAGAAATACAAAAATGTGTTTTCATACCAAAAAACGGAAATCGCCACATTAAAATTCTAAATACATTAGAAACACCCGTACGATTGTCACAACTTAAACTAGCTGCAGTACTTCTACAATACTATGACATTTATAGAACTACTCATCTAGATAACGAACATTTCTCAGAAGACAGATTTCAGAAATTACTAAAAACAATTAAATTCAAAGATTTTGATGGAGAAAACCAGAAAACCTTTTACGACATATTCAAATAGTATCAGGAAATATTTCATCTAGAAGGAGAACCCTTGACCACTAACAATTTTTGCAAACAAACCATTGAATTAAATGATAATACCCCAGTGCACGTAAAAAATTATCGTTTACCGCAAACACAATTGAATGAAATAGACAGACAGGTGCAAAAACTATTACAAGGAAATTTAATAGAACCTTCAATTGGCCCATACAACTCTCCTTTATTATTGGTTCCTAAAAAATGGACAAAATGACGTAAAAAATGGCGTTTAGTTGTGGATTACAGACGCTTGAGTAATAAAGTCATAAATGACAAATTTCCTCTAACAAGACTAGAAGATATTTTAGACAGGCTAGGACGAACAAAATTTTTCTTAACTCTTGATATGACGAATTCTTTTCATCAGATAGAACTTGATACAACATCAAGGCCAATTACAGCATTTTCCCCTAACAGCAGTCACTATCAATACAAGAGACTACCTTTTGGACTAAAAATATCGTCAAACAGTTTTCAGAGGATGCTTACCATAGCATTATCTGGTTTAGATTCTAAAGCATTCCTATATGTAGACGATATTATAGTTTTCGGATGCAGCCTCAAGCACCACAATGAAAATCTCATAAAAGTATTTAAAAGACTAAAACAGTACAATTTGAAATTAAATGCAGAAAAATGTTGCTTTTTAAAACCAGAAGTCCTATATCTAGGACACCTTATTACAAGAGACGGTATTAAAACCGATCCAACAAAATATGAAATCATTGAACAGTATCCAATTCCAAAAAATTCGGATGAAGTTAGAAGATTTATAGCCTTCTGTAATTACTATAGAAGATTTATTCCAGATTTTGCTAAAACAGCAAATTGCCTAAACAATTTATTGAAAAAGAAAGTGAAATTCGAATAGACAGAAGATTGCCAAAAAGCATTTGAAACATTAAGAGACAAACTAAGGAACCCACCTATATTACAATACCCTGATTTTGAGAAACCATTCATACTGACTACAGACGCCTCAAACGTAGCTTTAGGAGTAATACTCTTACAAGGAGAAATTGGTAGCGACTGGCCTATATCATATGCAATTAAATCTCTGAATAAACACGAGAGGAACAAGTCAGTTATTGAAAAGGAATTATTAGGAATTAATTGGGGCATACAATTTTTTAGACCATATTTTTATGGAAGAAAATCCACTGTAGTAACAGACCATAGACACCTCATTGCTCTATTTTCGCATAAGAATTCATCCCCAAAGCTGACTCGAATACGACTTGAGTTATCAGACTATGACTTTGATATTATATATAAAAAGGGAGCAAATAATACTAACGCAGACGCGTTATCTCGTATTGAAATAAACTCAAAGATATTGAAAGAAATGATTCCACTCTGTATTGATGAAAAAGGAAGAAAATTCTGGCAATAACACGTTGCATGCTTAATAAGAATAATAAAAATAAAAGAAATGCAATTGAAATAAAAAACAAGAAAAAGAATTACATATCTCAACAGGAGACTGATCACCTCCATATGTGAGAACGTACATCAATGAATGATATAAACAAGCTTCAAAGAATACAATTTATATATGAAAATAATGAGAATAATATGCAAAATGAATATAATGATAAAATTACACGCGTGATATGCAATAGAAGCAAAAATCCAAAACATTTATGGAGAAACTTTTATTGAAAATAAAGAAATTGAAGAATAAAAAGTGCGTACTATATGATAATGATGAAATATTTAAATACATACCGGTAAAAAAATTTAAAGAAGAATATAATAAATTGAAAAACAATCACGTCGATATAATAATATACAGAATGCCAAAAAGAGTAAACGATAACATAAAACAATACAGACTTATAGAAGAATTTTATAACTCACCTCATAGTGACATTTTGAAATAAGAAAGACCTTAATCAAATTAAAACAACGATTTATTTGAAAGGATATGAATAAAATGGTTAAAAATTTTGTTAGAACATGTGAATCATGCCAAAAGAATAAACAAATGAGACATAGGAAAGAACCCTTTTCAGTGACAGAAACACCAAAAAGTAGTTTCGTCATTGTAGTAATGGACACATTTGGACCACTAAGACCATCAGAAAACTTTAGATATATACTCACAATGCAGTGTGAACTAACGAAATATGTTATATCTTGTCCAACAGTATCAAAAGATGCCAAAACAGTTGCGAAAACACTAGTAGAAGAAGTTATTCTAAAATACGGGTTATTTAACGTTCTTAAAAAATGAGAGAGATTTGTGTATTATTAAAAATAAAACAGAATTTCTCGACGCCTTATTATCATGAAACTTTGGGAACAATAGAACGCAATCATCGTGTTCTGAATGAATATATTCTAAATTTCGTAGAGGACAATAATTGGCATGAATGGAAACCATACTTTGGTTTTGCTTTTAACACAACTCACAGATATTAATAATACACCTTTTGAATTAGTATATGGAAAACTTCCTAGACTGCCAGGTGACGAATTAAATGAACCTCAAAAGATTTACAATCTAGAAAATTATTTAAATTAACTTAAAGTTAGACTTCGTTACTCATTGCAAAGAGCAAGAGAAATAATATTAAAAGTTAAGAATAAGAGAAAATTAAAATCCGAAAGAAAACAGAACAAAATAGAATTAAAAATATCCACTTATCCACTAACATTAGGCAATAAAAAATTTTTTATAAATTACACAATAATCTTAAATATTTCTATTGAACTTTTATTTTTAATAATACCCAAACCAAAAAGGATGAGGTGTAGTGTATGTGCACTTATGCGCAATACTGTTATAGTAAGTATATGCTTGTATACATATGAGCAAGACTGTAGGTAACATAAAACCAAATATACAAATTGTTCAACAAAAATTATGTAAAAGAAATTTATGTGTAGTCAGCAGAAAATACAAGTTTAATGTTTAAGAATATTTTTTTGATCATGAGAATTTGGATTATAACCAAATATAATTTTTGTTTATAAATTATTTTTCAGCAATATTGTATCAATTCTTTTAATTTTATGAAAATTCTGACCACTAAAAAATTGTACTATATAAGCAGCTATTTTTGTCCAATAAAATCAGAATTAATTTAGAAACTGAATAAATCAATTCTCTTTTGATTCTCAAAAAGGGCATTTTAATGCTCGGATAATGCGGCAGCAGTGCTAAGAAAATACTGAAACTTTAGGGAACCAATTCTTTTCAACATTTATAAATATACACATTACAATATGTATATCGGTACGACAAAAGTCTTTTCTTATAGATTGGTTGTCTAGCTTTAACTCTTGTATTTTCTTTTGCAATAGCGTTTCAGTTTCACTAGATTTTGTTGAACACCGGCTCAATTCTTCTTTTATATTCCTAAGCTCACAAAGTATATTGTTTGTAATTATAACAGACAGTTTATTTACAGTCTCCTCCAATTTTCAATTTTGCTTCCAATGTCATCTTTGCGACATACTGTTTCATGCAAGGATCACATCCAAATAATATCGCTCCTGCACTTTTTTAATGTTGTTAAGCATTTCAATGGTATATACGGGACTTATTTTATTTGCACAGTCATAATGAACTTTATTATCGCATAATGAACATTTAATACTATTAAAAGACCTTGAAATAGTTAATTTGCATAGCACGCAGTTAAAATTTTTGGACATCTTAATTTACTGTTTTTGTTCGATTTGTATTTAGTATTTGTTTATTTTTGAATATAATTAAATTAACAAGTTGAATGAGCTTAATTTCGTATAAGAGAGAGAGAATCCAAAAAAGTAACAATAGTTAATTTTGCCTCATTATTCTTGTTTCACAAGCAAAACAGAATGAGAAAACTATGTTGTTGTTTTCAATTCTTTTTCTTTTGCTTTGAGTTTTTACATGCACTATTATGTGGATTTGATATGCTTTAATTATTTAATGAACATTTTGTTTTTATTCAGTTTGTTAAAATTACACATATAATTCTTTAATACATATTTTTTTATAAACAATTCATATTTTGGACAATTTGGTTTTTAAAACTTAAATTTGTGAAAAAAAATTCAATTTAATACAGACAGAGGTAACACACGTCTACACTGTCATAGTCCTTAGGTATCCAAATGCTGATTTTCAATTTCGCTTCTTTCAAACCTATGTCTGATCGATTGGCGTCTTTAATTTTTTTTTAATTTTTATCTACCTGATATAGTACCTTGGCAAACTTGATTTCAACATTAATCGACATGGACATTCGCGCTTCAGAAATGGATATTGTAAAAATTACAAACGGATTGACAAAATTTGTTATACCCTTTTTCCACTTTTTGTGGTGAAGTATAAAAAAAGAATAAAGAGAAAATAACATATTTATATTTTATAACAAAAGATATTTAATTTAGCTACATCTTTGAGCTGTCATAAAACATTTATAAAATGGTAATAACTCAGTAAACAAATATGTACGTAAAATCTAACACACAATTAAATAAAAATTTTCATTATCTAAGGAATTTTCATATATTTTCTTAATACCTATTTGTTTTCATTATGTTTCTGCCAAAATGCACATTTCTCATAATTGATGATGAGCAAAATAAAATGTTCAGATTTCTCATCCATGAGCAAAAGAAAATATGCATAATTGTCACACGTGAGGATGATCAAAATAAAATGTTCACATTTCTCATCCATGAGTAAAAGAAAATGTGCACGTTTCTCACATGTGAGGATGAGCAAAATAAAATGTTCCTGTTTCTCATCTATGAACAAAGTAAAATGTGCAAAACAAGAAATTTATCATTTCATGAAAAAGAAAAACAAACACACTTACTCTCAACTGTGCGGTGAGGAAAAAAAAGCAAAGCAGATTCTCACTCATGTGCAGTGAGTATGAGTGAGTGTGCAAATACTTACCCTGGTTGGAGCTTAAAAAACAAATTCTTAATATAAAACCGGAAAGTTATTGATTTTTTTTTTTGTTTGTTTTAATTGATCTTTATTAAATACACATTTTTCCTTGTATAAAATTATTTTTTCAGTTCATTCCCTTTTTATATAGTAAATAAAAAATAGAATAGTTTTTTTTCTTTTTCTTTGTTTATGAATTGTTATTCAACAATTGTTTTTTATTTCATTTCTTATGTTTTGGTAATATCACTAATATTACTTTCAATCTTTACATTACTAATTGCAGGAAAATATGAATATTGTTCACAGATGTTGTGTAAGGCACAACAAATATTTAAAATAGCTTGTTTTGTTGCATAAGGTAAAGGATGTTTTCTAAGGCCCGATAGAACTTTAAATTGTTAAAATAACACAAAAAATTTGAATATAGCATTAATATTAAAAAATGATTTCGGGCATATGCCATCGCGGCTGCTCATGACGAAGCGCATATTGGACGTCACTTTTTCAAGTACTGCTGGTCGTATGTCACGAATAACACGAACAATGTTGGCCACAAAAGCCTCAATAGTTGCTGGTTTCTCAGCATAAACCCTATTTTCAAACAAAAAATTATTGATCATGTTACGGTAATGATCTCCATTGACCGTATTGCGAGGTCTTGCCTCATTTCTTAAGAAATAAAGTCTGATGATGCCACCAGCGTACAAACCACAACAAACGGTGCATTTGTTGGATGCAATGGAGTCTGTAGGGTATGTTGTGGATTGGTTTCATTCCGTATGCCGAAATTTCACTTACTAACAAACCCGTTAAGCCAAAAATAAGCTTCATAGCTGTACACAATTCGGCGATAAAACAACGGGTCAGTTACTAACTTTTCTAGAGCCCAATCGGCGAAAAAACGACGCATATAATGTGTAGCATATAACGAACTTTTTAAATTGGTTTTAAGTTCATTTTGGGAAAAGCTGTAACAAACGGTTGCATGCATTTTCACCGGCCTTATTGCTCGTCGGAAGGGAGAGGTTCGTTGTTTGTTACTCATTGCTAAGGCGGCTACAATAAAATTTTAATCTTTGCATGCAAAATGAAAAATAAGATATAACTATAGAAAAAGAAAAATATTAGTTCCCCAAGAATTTTGGTTGAATCTATGATGGAATTGATTCAATGTCCTGCCCACCCTACCATGATTACTAGGTTCAAACTCCAATATAAAATCATCTAGTAATTCCATAACTTACTCACAGCAAAATCGCAACCAACAGACCTAAACCAAACAATTTATTCTGAATTTACTCACAAATCATAATGATTTATTTATGAAATAAACATTCATGATAAAATTACTTTCATTTTAAAATATAATAAATATTAAATTGAATTATTAAATATTGATATACAAAAGAAATAATTCGAGTAACTATAACAACAGGAAAAAAAATTGATTTTGCTTATAAAAGAAATAAAAATTTTTTTCCTATTTGCTTAAAAGGGACCACATTAAAATTTTCATTAGCATTAAACTTATTCTAAGAAAAAAATAATCAATTAAGAATGAAGTTGTATATTCAAAAGTAAGCAAAGTGAAATTTAATACGGTCACCTTAAACAAGCAAAAGGTATTTAATAACAGAAATAAATTTTAATAAAATATGCGAATATATATATTCAATAATACAATTTTAATGAAAATTAAGAGAGACTTACATACAGATAACGATGCTCCCACGACGAAAGATCTTTCGTTGAGTACAGCTTACAATATTAAAGATGACAATGAGAATTGTAGATTCATGTTTATAACAAAGCAAAATCATTGCTGTAATTAAAGGATTCTATTTTTTTCAATTAATATTTAAACACTCAATTTAAGAGACAAAAAAAAAAAAAAAAATACTAATTTAAAAAGCACACATATTCACACATACTTCAATTGCACTAAAATGTCAATGATAAAATATTGAATTTCATAATATTTAAGAGAGATAAATCAAAACTTTAAGAGGGCATTGCCATACACAAATTTATTTTACTTCTTAGTACGTATGTTAAACTTCTCATTTTATTCAAATGTATGTATGTAATTTAGGCTTTAATTTTATTGCAATTGAATTACATGTATTCACACAAACTCACATAGAAATAACAAAGATTACAAAAATTCCTTTGTTACACTGTTCATCAGCAAATTGAAATAAAAATAAAAGAATTAACTGCTAATGTTAATGTTTTTTTTTATATACAAATTTTAAACACATACTTTATGAAAAATATAACAACTTATTTTTTTACGCTTTTTTTTAGAATTAAGCTATATTAAAAAAAATTATCTTTTTAATGTTTTTTTTCACAACTCTTTCCAATTTTTTCCCGACATCATTTAGGATTTTTGCAGATTAGTGTAATTTTAACAATTTTTAAATGATCTTGCTTTTTTCTTTTCTTACTCCTTTTTCTTTTAAATTCTTTTATAATTTATACATACAAATATATATTTTTGCTATAGGCATAATTATTGGAGTTTTTGATTTTGATGTTTTTAAGGTTTTATTTCTAGACACATTTCTTTAAGTTTTTAATTGTTTTTTTATCGAATAACTTTGTCTTCAAATTTATGTTCTTTCGTTTTTTTTTAATAGTTATTGTTATCACCGGACTTTACAGACTTGAAACATTTTAATTTCACTGATCACAATGAACACTTTTTTTTTCAACACCACTTTACTGCATGAGCCACAAATTAAACTGAATTGATCGACACAGATTCCTTTTTCATAAGCTCCTCTATCTTATTTTCTCCTAGAATAAGGTGCCAACTCTAAATAACCAAAAAAAAAAAAAAAAAAAACAATTAATTATTTCTGTGTTCTTAAGAGGAATTTTTCTCTTTGCTTGATAAATACCTTTAACGATTGGCACCTTTACAAGTAAGAAAAAAATAAAGTAAAAGAAATAGCCCTTAAATCTTTAACCAGTGAGAAATAAAAATATGCCTATTTAAAGGAAGATTTCATAAAAGAAAAATATTTAGGTTAAACATAATATGAAAATTATTCAACATGAATTAATAAAACTAAAGAACAAAAATGATTTTTACGTGGATAAAATTTTCAAATTATTTCTTTTTTCCTTTTTTTTACAATTTAGTAATATATAGCCAAAACTAAAAAAAAACGTAAACTTTTTGGTGTTCTAAGGTGAACACTAATCTTAAAAATGGCGAAAACAATTGCTCAGCAGCTTTAAATATACCAAAAGTGGTGCGATTTTACGGTTCTATTCCCAAACATTTTTTTCAATCGTACGAAAACACATAATTATGTAAACGTCAAATGAGTGATAGGAGTAAAGTGCGTAAAGTTAATGTTTCACAACAGATGGCATTGTTAATACTTGTGTAAGCCGGAAATTAAAATATATTAATAAAATATACGTAAAAAAAATTATAGCAAGCGCCACTACAACACCCCCCCACCAGAATCAGGCTTTGGGGTTTAAAAGAAGAAAAATCCAAAGCTGATAACGCTTGCAAAAAAAAACTTTCACAAACGCTAATCTTTTTGTGTTTTTTTTTCCTATTGCCTAATATCCTTGGCATGGTACCTTCCTATCAGCCTTCCATGCAAATCCTCCAGATCATAATAGCAGTTGCCTATTTTTCTACGCACACGAGCTTTAACAAAGGTAGGAGCTAACTTGGCAGCATATCCTTGTTCAAAATTACTAGCTTTAAAATTCCGACGGAAAACCTCCTGACCTTCTTCATAAGATACCTCTCGGGACCTTAGATTGTAGGACCTCTCATTACGCTCAAACTGTTTCCGCATTAATTCAGACGCTCTCCGGGCCATAATCTGCATCGAATCACCTCTATCAAAACGGACGGATCTATACTCCAACAACTCAAGTTGACGTAATAATTGGTAAGTAGCGCCATTTGTGATCATTTGCTGACCAAACGCTAGATAGTAAGGCGAGGTACCAATAGCGGAATGAACTGCTGATCGCAAGGCACAACATGTGTGACTGAGGAACTCGTCCCAGTTCTTTTGATCTGCTTTTACATAAGACTTTATTGCTGATAAAACGGAACGATTAACGCGTTCAGAAGCGTTGGCCTGAGGTGCATGAATAGCAGTAAAAATATGATTTACTCCATATTCTTTCAGAAAATCACTAAATTGTTTTGCTTTAAACTGAGACCCATTGTCTGAGGAAATAGTTTCAGGAACGCAAAAAGTGTGAAATAATTCCTCCAGATATTTTACAACGACATCGGTTGTCAGTTTTTTTACCGCCCTCAAAAATGGAAATTTCGAAAAATGATCTAGCACTATAAAAATTCCCACATTTCCTGCTCTTGACCGAGGATAAGGCCCTAAAAAATCTATAAAGATCTTTTGGAAAAACCTTTGTGTGACTCCAGTTTTCCCCATTGGTGGTCTGAGAACCTGATTAGGATGCTTTGTTGTTTTACATATCTCGCAGTTGTTTATGTAGTTCTTTACATCAACAGCTAGGTTCGGCCATTAATAATAACGGCGGACTTTTTCGAGTGTCTTATTAATACCACAATGTGCAGATAACGGACTATTATGAGCCCTAAAAAGTAGTTCAGGAACTAAATCTTTTGGAATCCAGAGATTCCAAACCAAATCATCATGCACCCTCTCTCCAGTGGCATGTTCAGTGCGTCGGTAAATATAGCCGTCCAGTACCCTCAAATCTGGTAATTGGTTTACCCTCCCCTCAAGTTCCGTCAAAAGTCTCTTGTACTCATCTGATTGGAAATGGGTAGAACTAAGGTCTACAAAAACCCCACTTTTCTCGTCTATATCCGTTAAGTTATCTATCTCTAAGGCAGACAAATCGTCTGTATTGGCCCTGGATAAAGTATCGGGAACTACGTTCAAACTACCTCGTCTATGCTGAATGGTAATTTTGAATCCCTGAAGTTTCAAAGCCCATCGAGCAAGTCGCGAACTCAGATCTGTTTGGGACATGAGCCACTTCAAAGATGCATGGTCAGTGATTATAGTAAACTCATGACCCTCGACATATGGTCTGAATTTTTTTATGCTCAGCAAAGCTGCTAGGCATTCCTGTTCGGTCACTGAATAATTACGTTGGGCTTGGTTTAGTTTCCTAGACATAAATGCCACAGAAATCTCTTCACCCTCAGCATTCTTCTGGACCAATACGCTTCCTATACCTGTTTTACTCGCATCACAATGAATAAAAAATGGTTTTGTGAAGTCTGGGCTATGTAAAACAGGAGCTGTGCTAAGGTGGGTTTTCAAAACTTCAAAGGCCTTTTGGGCTTCATCGGTCCATACAAATTTACGTTTGCCCTTCAACAAATCAGTCATAGGCGTAGTAATAGAGGCATAATTTCTGATAAATTTCCGGTACCATCCTGTCATTCCCAGAAATCTTCGGACTTGTTTAACAGATCGCGGAACTGGGAAATCGGTTATGGCGGACACTTTCTCCGGATCTGTCTGAATGACCCCATTACCCACCACATGACCTAAATATTTTACCTCTGGGACACAAAATTTACTTTTTTCTACGTTTATGGTCAGTCCCGCTTCCCGAATTCGTTCTGCAATAACTCTTAGAACCTCCAGATGCCTTTCAAACGTATCCGAGATGATCAGAAGATCATCCAGGTAAACAAACACTTCTGTCCTAAGAGATGGCGGGACTACCTTATCCATAAGGCGTGACATAGTCTGCGGAGCATTGCAAAGCCCAAAAGGCATAACTGTATAATGATACAGCGGCCTCCCAGGAACAGTAAATGCTGTTTTGTCCCTGGATCCTTGATCCAACGGAATCTGCCAAAGAGCATCCTTGAGATCTAAACTGGTTATGAACTCGGCTTGTGGAAGTCTACTTAATATGCCATCAATATGGGGAAGAGGATAAGCATCGCCTATGGTAACTGCGTTTAATTTACGACTGTCTAAGCACAGCCTATTCTTGCCTGGTTTCCTATGTAAACCAACAGGTGATGACCATGCGCTATTAGACTCTTCGATAACACCTAGAGACAACATACGATCTAACTCCTCATATATTAATTTTTCAATAGCCGGCGAAACAGGAAAATGCCGTTGTTTTATTGGCTTAGCGTTCCCAGTGTCAATGACATGACATAAAACAGAAGTTCTTCCCAGCCCTTCTTTAGCAAATGAAGGAAACAAATTTATAACATGTTGAAGACGCTGCTGCTGAATTGGTGTTAAAATAACCTGATGGTTTAATGCGCTAATAGATGAAGAGGAATTTGAACAACAAAAATTACTTATGCCCTTAGGAAGCAAATCATACAATTGCCAAAAATCAATTCCTAAAAATAAGTTTCTTCCTAGGCTAGGGATTATAAATATTGTTATCGGCTTTTCCACCCCCTTAAAACATATTATCGTATCTACGAAACCTACATTTTGATCTTTTCCATCAGCTGTTTTGACAGACGATGTAATTTTCTTATACTTTGCTCCCGACGACAAAAAAACTTCTGCCGCCTTGGAGCCGATACAGCTTATTGATGCGCCTGTGTCCAACAAGCCTAGGATATTTCTACCAAAAAGAATTACATCAGCAAATGGCCTTACATCATCCGGCTTATCCAACACAGAGAATAAAAACTTCTGCTTCATTTGCTTGACCTTTTTCCAAAAATTTCGCATACGTAAAGATGATCTAGAGGGCTTACGATTCTCCCTGAAAATCCGATCTCGCTTAAGTCTGTATTCCTTTAGTCTTACGTGAAAAGGTTTGAAAGTTCCCGGTAAATTTGAAAAATACGTATCAGTATCAAAGTTAGGTGTATTCAAGACAGGTTTAATGGTGTTTGAAACATTCAAGGTTGTATAACTGTCATTTATGGCTGGCTTGGAAAGAATTTTTATAGGTGATTGGAAATCTGGACTTACGTTTCCGTTCCCGCAATTGATAGTTTTTGTGCACTTTTCTGTGCACTGACTTTTAAGTTTTTTGCTTGACAATTCCTGCAGTTTGGTTTGTAGGTGTCTGGCTTCCCGCAACCATAACAGAAAACAGAACGTTCCGCTAAACAGTCCTGATATCTGTGCCCCGGTTTCTGGCAATTCCAGCAGACTAATTTTAATTCTGCTGTCTCACCTACATCATATTCCGAACTAACGGCATCATCCACTACTAAGCTTTTATCAATTTCTGAAATGCGCTTCTGCATAGAAGGCACTCTGGAAAAACTGACTCCATGTTTTCTGCGAATGTCAGCCATAAAAAACTCGCGCCTCCGACAAATGTCACGCAAATGTTGCACACTATAGATCGGGGTATTTAAAATTTCATGTTGAATCTCTGGCAATAAATTACGCCTTAGAATCTCTACTAAAGTGTTATCATCGACGGGTTCTTTTAATCTATCAACGGTGTCGTTGACTGCCTCATAAAATACATCAAAGGGCTCATTCGACTTCTGTTTTCTATCCCGTATCAACTCGAGAAAATCAATATCCGTTCGAGAATCTCTATATTGTTCCCTAAGGGCCTTACACAACCTTGGCCACGTAATTTTCGGATCTTTTTGATGTAAACGCCAAAACCAATCATTAGCTCTTCCTTCAAACAAAGCGCCTGCATTGTTGCATAATAAATCGAAGTCCCCATACAATGTTTGCGCTGTTAAGGCCTCTACACGATAAATAAAACTGTCCACCGGCAAACTATTACCTGAACCCGAAAACTTTATTTTCCAATTTGAGATGGTCTGAAGAACTTTATCAGGTTGGACGTGAATATCTGATGCTGTTAGCGACCTGAGTGGATTACTATTTGACCTGAAAGCTGTATTTACGTTATCAGAACGATGGTTAAAAGCACGATCAGAAGCTGGACGTATTCCTAAAACTTCCCTCAACGTCTGATGTTCGACATCGGGTAGTGTCTGTATCCGCGGCGAGGTCTGACTTTCTGAAGAAGTATGAGAAGGATGAGAAGCATTAAAAATGTTTGGACTTATTCTTGATAAACTTGCTTGCATATTAGCTTCAACAACTGATGCTACTTGTTTACTTATTGCAGCGCATAGCTGAGCCTGTTGTGCAGAGAAGATAGAGACTATCATATCATTCAACACATCAGGATGAAAAGTAACTGCATTACCACCAAAAGCTATACTACTTTAACAAGGTGTATTTAACGCATGAGGTACCATTGTGGGTTTGTTAACCGCAGACGCCTCTTCTGATGAAATTGATGAATTTTGTGTACTAGACGTTTGTATTGCACTCGTTTCAGAACTTTTCGAACGAGTAGTAACAGAGGTGTTATTAGATGATTGTTCGCTTACAAGCCGAGTGTTACAAATTGGACAATACGGTCTAATTTTTATATTCTTACTTAGACAAGTTTTATGAAAAGTGTGTCCACAGCATGTCTGAATCTGACTGCTTTTAGAGGAAATTGCATTATTGCATAATTCACAATTAATGCTTTTATCTACAGGGGCAACAATATCCTCATCCATTTTAAAGACAAACTATACCCGCAAGAGAAGGAAATTAATTTTTTTTATTAATTTCGATTAAGAGAAATATAACTCAAATTTGTGGTTTTCTTTAAAACGAAGCTTTCAAAAAAAAAAAAAAAAAAAAAAAAAAACTGTTATAAAAAAAAACACACCTAAATTTTCTTTGAATTAGCAAACCAAATGTATTGCAATTTTATTAGGGGATACAAAAAAAAACTCACTCTTTAATTAAGAATTAGCAAAGCGATTTAGCTTTTACGACTTAGATTGCCAAACCAAAAAAAAACAAAATACCTTTTAAACGGACAGCTAAACAGCTATAACAAAGAAAAATTTCCCTAAAAGTATGCAAGGTGCAGTAATACTGTTAAGAACTGCTTAATTGTTGATTCTTAAAACAACAAAAACTAAAAAAAATGCCGAGTATCGAGCTACTTACACACTTAAACGATTATGGTGTCTGCTAATTGGGTATTATTATCAAGGAAATGAAAAACACTGAATTAGGAAATAAAATAGGTATGTGAATGTATTTAAAGAAAATGTGTTGAGACGAAACCGGAAAAACTTAAAGGGAATTATTTAAATAAATAAATAAAAACAAATAAATATTTAAATAAAGAAAAATATTATGCCAAACAAATTCATGCAAAGCGTAAAAAAATATGATATTTTATTTTTAATAGATACTTGTGTATAACGTGCAATAATAATAAAGTAATATAAAAATAATGAATGATAAAAAAATAGTCTTCAGACTTTTTGAATTTTTTTCCCTTTTTTTAACCTTAAGATAAATATAAAATTATTTCTTTTAAAATTGTTTGGTTTCTTTATAATCTATTGGCATACAATTACCGTGAAAATAAAGCTCTTTAGAAAACTAAATTAAAGATTAAATTAAAGAACAGAATTTGCTTTTAAAGGTAACATAGAAAATTGATTATTTCCGTTAAAAGCTGCATGGGGTACTTTCATTTATTCATATATATCTATGGTTAGACCTAGCTTTATTGTCCAGGAACTAAATTCCAACTGGATAATAAAAGAATGAATGAAAATACAAAGATAGATGACCGATAACTTGAAAAAAAAAATGGTTATAATCGAAAGCCAGCAGGCTATTGCTGAAAATAAAATCCAATTTATGTCAAGTTATCAAACAGAAAGAAATAAGTGAAATAGGAAGATAATATGGTAAAGCCGAATAGAAGAATTTGATCTTACCAATAGCAAGATTTAATTGATGGAATAAATTTAAATGTTACTATTCGAGCCCCACATTGGGCGCCAAAAATTTTATATTGTAGCATATAACGAACTTTTTGAATTGGTTTTAAGTTCATTTTGGGAAAAGCTGTAACAAACGATTGCATGCATTTTCACCGGCCTTATTGCTCGTCGGAAAGGAGAGGTTCGTTGTTTGTTACTCATTGCTAAGGCGGCTACAATAAAATTTTAATCTTTGCATGCAAAATGAAAAATAAGATGTAACTATAGAAAAAGAAAAATATTAGTTCCCCAAGAATTTTGGTTGAATCTATGATGGAATTGATTCAATGTCCTGCCCACCCTACCATGATTACTAGGTTCAAACTCCAATATAAAATCATCTAGTAATCCCATAACTTACTCACAGCAAACTCGCAACCAACAGACCTAAACCAAACAATTTATTCTGAATTTACTCACAAATCATAATGATTTATTTATGAAATAAACATTCATGATAAAATTACTTTCATTTTAAAATATAATAAATATTAAATTGATTTATTAAATATTGATATACAAAAGAAATAATTCGAGTAACTATAACAACAGGAAAAAAAATTGATTTTGCTTATAAAAGAAATAAAAATTTTTTTCCTATTTGCTTAAAAGGGACCACATTAAAATTTTCATTAGCATTAAACTTATTCTAAGAAAAAAATAATTAATTAAGAATGAAGTTGTATATTCAAAAGTAAGCAAAGTGAAATTTAATACGGTCACCTTAAACAAGCAAAAGGTATTTAATAACAGAAATAAATTTTAACAAAATATGCGAATATATATATTCAATAATACAATTTTAATGAAAATTAAGAGAGACTTACATACAGATAACGATGCTCCCACGACGAAAGATCTTTCGTTGAGTACAGCTTACAATATTAAAGATGACAATGAGAATTGTAGCTTCATGTTTATAACAAAGCAAAATCATTGCTGTAATCAAAAGATTCTATTTTTTTCAATTAATATTTAAACACTTAATTTAAAAGACAAAAAAAAAATACTAATTTAAAAAGCACACATATTCACACATACTTCAATTGCACTAAAATATCAATGATAAAATACTGAATTTCATAATATTTATGAGAGATAAATCAAAACTTTAAGAGGGCATTGCCATACACAAATTTATTTTACTTCTTAGTACGTATGTTAAACTTCTCATTTTATTCAAATGTATGTATGTAATTTAGGCTTTAATTTTATTGCAATTGAATTACATGCATTCACACAAACTCACATAGAAATAACAAAGATTACAAAAATTCCTTTGTTACACTGTTCATCAGCAAATTGAATTAAAAATAAAAGAACTAACTGCTAATGTTAATGTTTTATTTTTTATATACAAATTTTAAACACATACTTTATGAAAAATATAACAACTTATTTTTTTACGCTTTTTTTTTTAGAATTAAGCTATATTAAAAAAAATTATCTTTTTGATGTTTTTTTTCACAACTCTCCAATTTTTTCCCGACATCATTTAGGATTTTTGCAGATTAGTGTAATTTTAACAATTTTTAAATGATCTTGCTTTTTTCTTTTCTTACTCCTTTTTCTTTTAAATTCTTTTATAATTTATACATACAAATACATATTTTTGCTATAGGCGTAATTATTGGAGTTTTTGATTTTGATGTTTTTAAGGTTTTATTTCTAGACACATTTCTTTAAGTTTTTAATTGTTTTTTATCGAATAACTTTGTCTTCAAATTTATGTTCTTTCGTTTTTTTTTTAATAGTTATTGTTATCACCGGACTTTACAGACTTGAAACATTTTAATTTCACTGATCACAATGAACACTTTTTTTTTTCAACACCACTTTACTGCATGAGCCACAAATTAAACTGAATTGATTGACACAGATTCCTTTTTCATTAGCTCCTCTATCTTATTTTCTCCTAGAATTAGGTGCCAACTCTAAATAACCAAAAAAAAAAAAAAAAACAATTAATTATTTCTGTGTTCTTAAGAGGAATTTTTCTCTTTGCTTGATAAATACCTTTAACGATTGGCACCTTTACAAGTAAGAAAAAAATAAAGTAAGAGAAATAGCCCTTAAATCTTTAACCAGTGAGAAATAAAAATATGCCTATTTAAAGAAAGATTTCATAAAAGAAAAATATTTAGGTTAAACATAATATGAAAATTATTCAACATGAATTAATAAAACTAAAGAAAAATTACCTTATAAATTTCAGGCTTTTACGTGGAACAAAAATGATTTTTACGTGGATAAAATGTTCAAATTATTTATTTTTTCCTTTTTTTTACAATTTAGTAATATATAGCCAAAACTTTAACAAAACTAAAAAAAAACGTAAACTTTTTGGTGTTCTAAGGTGAACACTAATCTTAAAAATGGCGAAAACAATTGCTCAGCAGCTTTAAATATACCAAAAGTGGTGCGATTTTACGGTTCTATTCCCAAACATTTTTTTCAATCGTAAAAAAACAAATAATTATGTAAACGTCAAATGAGTGATAGTAGTAAAGTGCGTAAAGTTAATGTTTCACAACAGATGGCATTGTAAATACTTGTGTAAGCCGGAAATTAAAATATATTAATAAAATATACGTAAAAAAAATTATAGCAAGCGCCACTACAAATGGTCTCGTGCCTTTAATTCCTACATTAGCATCATAAAAATCACGAAGTAAGCTTGATGATTTGCTGGCGTTTCTCAATCGTGAGTCTGTTTTGAAAATAATAAGAAAAATTTTTTTATCAAAATCAAATTTTTAGTTATTTTTTTTATGATATAAAGTTCTACCGGGCTTAAAAAAACACTGTTGTTCTTACTATATAGTTGAAGGAATCACCTTTGCTGATGGGAAGTAGGAGAAGAATAATTTGTTGCTTGAGCCAATGGAGCAAGTTAATTACGCAGGGTAATTTGATTTGCTTACGAATGCAACTAAATATATACAGAAACCTTTTTGAAGCTTGTAGAAGAAAAAAGTGTTTAGAGACCATTAGTATATCAAAAAAAAAAAAAAAAAAAAAAAAAAAAACGGAAGTAGTATTAAAGACATTTTGGCTAGTGGACGTTCAATTTGGGCATAATTGCAGAAACAGACAAATAGCTATTTGCTTGAAAACTAAATAACTGCCATAATAGGTAGCTTTGAAATATGTCTGGTTTGAATAAGACCAGCTCTGTTCACCTGATTCGGATTAAGTGTTGTTAAGACGTTTGGTCTTAACATTGCCGCCCACCATGCATGATTTGTGCAATAAAAACATATCGCATCAGCCTTGTCAAAATGCTACTTGAAGGGAAAATATATATCAGTAAGAGTAAAACTATATTAACTTGTACAATTAATTAAGTTTCATATTTCATTGTCTTTATAAACTCAATACAATATTAAATTTTAACTTAAAAGTATAATGAACAATATAATTCAAGAAAAGTAAAGAATATACGTTTTGTATTTTGCATAGCCTTATATAAGTGCATTTCAAGATTAAAGTGAACAGGGGCCATATATAGTCCACCCAAATAGAGTGCTTTGAGCTGTCGGTAAGCCTGCTCTGGATAAGACGCCATCACGTATAACTCTGGGATAAATGTCCATGCCTATAACAATATCGATTGGCGCCGACTCATAGAATTTCGAATTGGCAAAAAATAAATCTGAAAAGTTCTTCTGATAAGATTCTGGGAATGATTTTGTCGGAGTTTTGAGACTTATTCGATTATCAACACGAAAGTAAATTACTAATTGTCTAGACACACGACTTACTGGGAATCCAGAGTTAAGCAAGCATCGGGAATAGGATGTAGTAGATGCTATCTTTGCCAGGACTGTTGGCAAAAGAATTTTGGTATTCTGAAGCAAGATAGCAGTTAAGGACGATTTCGAAGTGGATGGTGGAAAAAGTGATCGTTTGGTGTGGGTTCATTGGAATCTTTGTTCTTTCCTGTCTTGACGATATCGAGACTACTTGATTTCGCACGCTGTTTCGTAGATAATATTTCAGCTGCTAATCGCGGATTTACGTGCAGCAACGTATAATGGAATTTGTGGTAATGCTTGCATCCATGTTTGGAAAAGCATGCCCCATGCGAATGGTCGTGAGGCAAACAGTTAACGCAGTATTTATTTTCGCGTACTGCACGAAGACGGTCGCTAATGTTCATTGCCAGATATTTCTTGCACGTTCGCAGTGGATGTGCCCGTTCGATTCGACACAGAAAAGCGTTATATTTGTCTGAAAAGAATTTGAAAGAACTTTTCGTTTTCGAATAACGAGTAGAAGCTTTAGGCATTTTTATCTAAAAAAAGAAGAAAAAAAGACAGAAAGAAAATAGTAAGAGACGGAAACTAGTCAAAAGGAAAGCCGAAACTTAAGACGGGGTGAGCAGAACGACGAGCTTGACAATAGTTCGCGTAATTACACCTCGCTGGGTTAAAACGTCAGCCACACGAATACGACTGTCAGAACAGATGTAAACTTTGTTGACCCTACTAAGTCGCCATGAATTTGGCGGAAGGTTCTCATCATTTACTACCACAAGATCTCCCTTCCTCCACGAACTTCTTTGGTTGTTTCCATTTTACCCGCTTATGAAGCTCCTTTAAATACTCGTTTTTCCATCTATCGCAGAAATTTTAGTATATAAACTTCAATCGTTGCCACCGATTAACTGTTGATATGGGATCTTGAATGTGCGGACCAGCGGGTGCTAAAATTGGTGACCCGATAAGGAAGTGTCCTGGTATGAGCGCACAAAGGTCAGTAGGGGCAGTGGATATAGGCGAAATCGGTCTGGAATTAAGGCAAGCTTCGATTTTTAATTTAATGTTGGAAATTCTTCATAAGTGTATTTGTGACACCCTGCCATTTTACGGAAATGAGCTTTGAAGCTTTTCACTCCAGCTTCTCATAGTCCACCCATGTGGGGAGCACCTGCTGAAATGAAATGCCAGTTAATATTCTGGTGGGCATAATCATACAAGATACGCTGATGTGATGTTTGGCTTAATTCTTTGGCCAGAGCTTTGGACGCACTGATAAACGTAGCTCCATTGTCAGAGTACAAATGTAATGGACACCCGCGTCGGGACACGAAACGACTAAAGGCGGATAGAAATACAGCGGTTTAGAGATCAGAGGTAGCTTCCAAATGAATCGCCTTCGTAGAAAAGCATATGAATACGTACCCTTTAGTAATTTTACAAGTTCGAAGTCCATACCTGTGCAGGTAAATGGGCGGCAAATAGTGGAGCGCTCTGGTGGCAACGCAGAAAATGTTTTTGATATTTTCTCTTATATATTAAACAAGGTTTGCATTTGTTAGCTATAGTTTTAATTAGATTTCTGGCTTTAGGAATCTAATATTGCATTCGTAGTAGCCTCAGTACCAGCTGATTTCCACCGTGTAGGCTAATATAGTGTATTTTTTTAAAAGGTAAGAATATTGACAATTTTAAGGGAGTAGAATTGGATTTTTCTCGTTGAGGGAAAGTCCTGGAGATATTTCCAGCCTGCCACATGAACGCATTAAACCGTTTGAATCAAGAAAATTTCTTCTTTAGAAGACAGAGCCTTGTACTAACTTGGATAAGCTGCTTTTTGGCAAATGGAAATAAACCGATCACGAACTGTACCGATTTCAAAGTTGGAAAGCAGAATAGAATCCGCGTGAATGTTAGAAAGAACCCCTGGACGAATTCTATTTAAGAACCGGTATACATAGGCTATTACGCGGATTGCCCTAGAAAAATATAAAAACCGTTCAAGTAGATCTTCGAAATTTGAATAGTAGGAAAAATAAACCAAAATGGGCTTGACTTCAATCTCTGCATCCTGAAAACTTGACAAATCGCATGTATGCCACTTTGAAGACGTATTACTTAACCACTGTGGCCCAAGCCACCACAAATCATTGTCCACCAAGCCTTCTGGATAAAGGCCACGGCTGGCCAAGTCCGCTGGGTTCGAGTCAGAATGAACGTGGCTCCACTGAGAGAAATCTGTAATTTGTGTAATTTTAGTTACTCTATTTGCCACGAAAGTTAACTACTTGCAAGCTGGCTTCGCTAACCAGGAAAGGACAATAGTAGAATCCGTCCAATAGAATATGTGGTAGCTTGCGATGTCTAATTGGGGTAATACGCTTTCAGCCATTTCAGCTAAAAGAACTGCTCCACAAAGTTCTAGTATCGGAATGGACAACGTTTTAATGGAAGCCACTTTTGTTTTAGACGCTATTAAATGTGTGCGTTTGGAGTTCATAGCAGTAATTCTAATGTATAGCGCTGCGGCGTATGCCTTCTCAGAGGCATCACAAAAGCTGTGGAACTGGATTTCAGCAATAGGAATATAATTAATCCATCGAGGAATAAGTATGGATTTAATGGCAGGATAACTCGCTTCGAAAGCCCGCCATTGATAAAGCGTATCAGGAGAAAGGATCTCATCCTAGTCAGTTCTTTCCATCCATATCTTCTGCATTAGTATTTTAGCTAAAGTTACACAAGGTGATAGCCATTCAGCAGGATCAAAAAGTTTGGCTATTCTCGATAGAACTTCTCGTTTTGTGTACTGCGTCGATTTCTGGAGTTAAGTTGGAACAAAGAAACACGAATACCAAAGGTTTTGGCCGTACTATTATCTTCGAATTTTAGAAAGTTCTCGTGCAAGAGATAGTCACGTGGAACGTCAGCTAAAATATCTCGACAGTTAGAAGTCCATTTCCTCAGTTAAAAACCGGCGGATTGAAGAGCTAGGATAAGCTCGTTTTTATTTTTAATGGATTCAGACTTACAGTGCGCTCCAGCTAGAATATCATCAACATACACTGAACTCCTAATGATGGAACTGGCTACTGAATAAATAGATTGGACATCATCAGCCAGTTGAAGTAGACTGCGAATGGCCACATATGGAGCACAATTTACTCCAAAAGTACCAGTTTGTAAATCATATTCATGTAGAGGACTTCTTGGATCCTCCCGAAACAAAATTCTCTGATACGGTGTATGTTTCTGATTTACTAAAATCTGCCTATACATTTTTGAACATCCGCATTATACACGAAACGTAAGAAACGCCATTTAGGGTTAATAACATTAATTCGTTCTGTAAAATCGGCCCGGTATGCAGCAAAGAATTTAAACTTAAACCATTTGACGAAGGAGAAGATGCATTAAACACCACACAAACTTTAGTGGACGCACTATCAGGCTTAACTACGGCATGTTGTGGCAGATAGTAGCATTCAGGATTTTCAAAATAAATAGGCTGAACTTTGATCATGTGACCAAGTTCCTCGTACTCTTGGACCACATTGTCGTATTGAACTTTGAGTTCTGGATTGCGAATCAATCTGGCCGCGTTACGGAAGAACTGAGCCATCGCACTTGGCCTAGAATCTCCTATACTGAGAGAATCTGAAAAACCCTCCATAACCGGAAGCGATACTATATATCGGCCGTCTGAATTTACTTTCGTTGTTTGGACATACAAATCCTCACACGCCTGATCGGATGAAGACATGATGTTCTTCCTCGGAAGATTCTCCACCTCCCAAAAGCGTGAAATTTCTTTATCCAAAAAAATTTTACAGAAATGAGAAACTATATTCATGGTTAAAGAGGAGCTACAAGATATTGGACCAGTTAAAATCTACTCGAAGATGGTCTCCTGAACAATTAGCGAGTTGCAAACTCTTTGCTTAACGCGTGAACAAATCACATGTGGGAATATGTCACCACCGATTATCATATCAATCTTTGAACTGCGATAAAAGTTGAGGTCAGCAAGTCGAATGTCAGGAAGGGTAGCAAACAAATTATCCGGAAGTTGATGAGCTGGAAGGTTGGTTAAGAGATGGGGAACCTCTAAAGCCGTTACCGGAATGGCTTTGGAGGGAAGACCGAGTAAATTAAACAAACGCTTCGAAATAAATGTACCTTCAGATCCTGAGTCAAACAAGGCTCGTACACTATAACTTATGCCCTTATTTATTATATTTACGATTGCAGTACCCAAGAGAACGTTTCTGGAATTGGTTGCGAAACAGAATTGAATTACATCAGAGTTAGAGAAATTAGCGAACTGTTGACTACCAATGAATAACACAGAATTGGGATTAAGACTCGAACCAGAAACTGAATGGGGATTTGATGTTTCCTTATGGAGCAGTGTATTACGTCTTTTACTGCATATATAGCGGTTATGTTTGCTACTACAATTTCTGACACTATGAGAAAACATGAAAAACAATTTAAGCATAAGCCTTCCTTTCATATTTCATTTATTCTCTGATTATAATCCATATTCTAGAACTTCGGTCATTTTCGTATAGTATGATTCTCTTTGGGACACAATTGGCACCTTGGACTCGAAACGTTTCTCTGATAGCTATAAACTTGCTTCTTGGAGTTCGAATTAAATTGAACTTTTGATTTGGTGTCGTTGGTTTTAGAATGGTAAGTAGTTGAACTATGAATTTCTGAAACAGACTCCAGAGTTCTATACCTGTTAGTGAGAAATTCATCTAACTCGGACCAACTCGGACCAACTCGGAATAGTAGTCTTATCCTTAAACTGCTGTTCCCATAATGTTAGTGTATTTTCTGGCAGTTTATTAGTGCAGATAAATACAAAAATTGGGTCCCAGCTGGACACGTAAACATGTCTCTCTTTATAATGAAATAAATAAGAACATATATTTTCTGTTTGGAATGCAAGTGATCAAAAACAACCACCAAACGGATGAAAGTAAATTGTTTGAAAGCGTTAAGGAAACAATGTAAATAAAGGGGAAATAAATTGACTCTCTTAAAATGTTTTAGTCGGAATAAGAAATATTTAAAAAAATATTAATTGTTTATGAAAAGAGAATGTAATAAGAGCGGAAATTCATAAATGTAAATAAAAATGTAAATCAATTAAGTTGTACGATAAGGAGCCTTTTCCTTACCGGCAGTAATATAGAGCAACTTGTTAATTTATAGTTGTTATCTATAAGCTGCTAAACTTATATTTTGAGGCACTTAATTGTTCCTAAGAATTTGCGACCGTGTAAAAATAAAAAAGACCCGATTTGTTTCATTTCAAGATTAACACTGATTTATTTATTTCCAAAAACTTAAAAATAAGTTTAACAATATGTATATAAGAGCCACTGTTGTTGTTGTTATTTTGTTTCTTACTTCCAATGTACCAATTGAACTTATTATTATTTGTATTTAAAATTACAAAAATAATATTACTATGTATTCATATAAGCCTACAGTTTAAGTAAATGCATTCTTTTTAACAACAACAAAACATACTACTTGAAAGTATTTAAGTAAGAAACAAACATAAAAACTAACGGTTAATAATCAAATGTTATTACAGTGGTTTGTTTATACAATATTAGCATCAAATTACAATGGTAACAATAAGCCAAAAAATATATTGAATTTTAACAATAAAAAATATGAGAAACAAAAATCAATATTTAGGTAAACTTATACGTTGACCTAACATGCCGCCCCCATTAAAAGGAAGCTTTCAAGATGGAATTAGTAGAGCCAGTCTGTGGATAGGGCAACGTATAACTCCTTTAGTTGTATTGATGTCTACCACTCTTATACATTCATCTCTGCCATGTACCACTTTGATGATCTTGCCTATGAGCCATTTTTGTGGAGGTAAGTTATCTTCATAAATGAGAACCAGCGCACCAGTGGTTATGTTTTTATTGGATACTGTCCATTTATTTCGGGTCTGAAGCTTATTTATATAGTCATGGGACCATTTCTTCCAAAATCGTTGCTTGATGACACTTATTCGAGCCCAATGCTCTAAATGGTCGATTTGCTTTGATGAAACATCTCGTGCTGGCAATGCACGTAGAGCTGACCCAATTAGGAAATGGCCTGGTGTGAGAGCCTCAAAGTCGCTTGGATCGGATGATAACGGTGAAATGGGCCTCGAGTTCAAGATAGCTTCAATGCCAACCATTGTTGTTGCGAGCTTTTCGTACGTGAGCCGTGTGTTGGCTAGTGTTTTTGAGAGATGCCCTTTTTCTAATTTAAAAGCTGCTTCCCACAATCCGCCAAAATAAGGAGCTCTGGGGGGAATAAAACGAAAATAAATAAACTCATTGCAACAAAAGTTTATAATGGCATTTGATTTAATGGGATTAAATAAAAACGATTTTAATTCTGCCAACTTCGAGTTTGCATCGACAAAATTTGTTGCGTTGTCGCAGAAAGTATCTGTGTGTTCGACCAATTAGCATTTTGAAAGCAGCAATAAAGGCATCTGTTGACAGATCCGAAACCACTTCAATGTGGACCGCCTTGGTCACAAGACAAAAAAAAACAGCAATGTAGGTTTTGTACGGAACCTTCCCTCATATACAATAATATGTGTTGACTGGACTACTAAAATCTACGGCACATCGGGTGAATGGTCTGCCAGGGTTAAGCCGTTCTACTGGTAAGTTTCCCATCATTTGTTGAGCATGAGTTGACAATTTGACGACAAAGGTTTCGGGAATTGATGATCCAAAATTGTTGACAAATAGGTGACATTAGAGCCTGTTGTCCAGCGTGATAATTACTAATATGGAGATGACGTACATAGCAATTGACGAAATGATTTTTAGCGGGCAGTATGATAGGGTGTTTCTGACCTTCAGAAATTGCAGCATCGACCACCGACATTGAGCAAATTAAAGCCATTTGAAGCATCTACAAAGGGGTTGAGACACTTGAGAGCACCTTGCGGATCTTTTTTCTCTACGGCTCTTGTTATGTCATCTGGAAAATAGAGCTTCTGTATGTTGAAAACTATGCGAGGTAGGGCATCTTGGAGTTCTTGGGGTTGTAAAGAGTTAGTATTTAAAAGATTAGTTTTGTATTTTTGTGAAAAACGAAGCATCCACGCAACAATACGAATGATTTTCAAATATGAGCTGCATTTTTCAAGTGATTTCAAGATATAATTAGATTTAACCTTTAGGCAAAGCACCGTTTTACGTTTCTCCTTATTTATTTGGTCTTGAGCTTCTTTTGAAACTTCAGTAAACTTATTAGCCCATTGGGACTAATCCGAAGAGAGAAACGAAGGGCCATTGAACCAGATAGATGAAGCGAGTTCTTGTCTTGTTGAGCCGTGAGAAACGATATCTGCTAGATTACAATGTATCGGTACATGTCGTTAAATACATCCTTTTGTTAGATCTTGAATTTGAGATACTCTGTTGCCGACAAAAAGGGATAAAGTTGATGAGTGCTGCTTGAGCCAATAAAGAACAGTTTGCGAATCTGTCCAGAGGATTACCACGGGACTTTTCAAAACGAAAAGTCTTTTAATTTTTGAATACAGCTTTGCAAGAAGTTGAGCTCCACACAATCCCAATTTGGGCAAAGATTTTCGTCTTGTAGGAGCAACTCTAGATTTTGCGGTGTGAAGGCGAACAGAAGTATTTCCAAAAGAATCAGTGACACGAAGGTTTTTACCTTCCAAATAATCATCTACATAAAAAGATGATTTGATGGTTGTAGAGCTAAGTTCAAACTCTTCTGAATACTGATCTGCGAGGTAATGAAGGCTTTTAATGGCGAGATAAGGTGCAGTTGACATTCCATAAGTAACAGTAATTAGCTGGTATACTTGAACTTCCTCTTCTTTAGAATTTCTCCACAAAATATATTGAAACTTTCTGTCACATGGAGCGATAAGAACCTGACGATACATTTTAACAATATCCGCAAAGATTGCGAAACTATAGAAACGAAAACGAAGCAGTATGTTGTACAACTCATCCTGTATGGTTAGTCCAATCATTAAAATATCATTAAGCGATTTATGGGACGATGTTGCACATGAAGCGTCAAAGACCACTCTTAACTTTGTCGAAGTGCTGTTGAGCTTGAGGACACAGTGGTAAGGGATGAAATAATGGGGCTCATGTAACCGAGGTTTGCCAAATAAACTCATGTGACCACATTTTTCGTACTCCTCCATAAAAGCCACGTATTGCTTCTTTATATCGTTGTCTCGAGCAAATTTTCTTTCTTCAGAAGCAAATCTTTTAAGAGCCATATTTTTCGATATACCTAAAAAGTCAGGAGAATCTTTAAAGGGCAGCTTAACAAAAATTCCACCATTGGATTCACGGTACACGGTATCATCGAAAAACGTTTCACACTCGGATTGTTCTTGTGTTAAAACATTTGAGCCATTATCAAATTCTTCAATTTCCCACAAACGCTGAAGTTTAATATCGATTTCTTCTTCTAGTAACAGCAAAAAGGAGCCAAACGTATTGGGTTCAATCAAGTTGTATCTACCAGCAACGATCCATCCAAATAATGTTTTCTGTAATCTGGGTAGGTTAGGACCAAGTTTAATTTGCCCTACCGACAATATATCAAAAAAGGTTTCTGTACCAATAAGCAAATCAATCCGTTTGGATTTAAAGACTCTTCATCTGCGAGCTGGGTGTTTGGTGGTAGATTCCAGGATGAGATACCAAGTTCGGGATCGGGTTGGTACGAAATGTGAGAAGTGACACAAAACGAGAGCGAGATGTCAAATTCAGTGCAACGAGATTTTACATTTGTGGACGACTTGTATTTAGTTTTAGTGAAATTGTTTTCTATACCAGCGATTTCAGTAGTTTGTTTGGTACGAGTCAGATGCAATTTTTGAGAAAATACATCAGTAATAAAATTCAGTTGGGAGCAAGAGTCCAACAAAGCGCGTCCCAATTGATAACGACCAGTAGAATCACGAACTAAAACCATGGCAGTTGCAAGCAATACCTGTTCAGCGCTGCTTTAAGCGATTCTTTGGATGTAATGTTATGTTTCCGTATCTTTTTTTCCAGTAGATGTCAAATATGCTCTACAGGATTCGTGTCGGGCGATTGCGGAGGGGTTTTCAACTGTTTGCAGTGGTATATAAGCCATTCCTGCACAAGATATGAAGAATGTTTTAGGCCATTATCTTGTTGAAACAAAAATCTAAGCCCATCTTCACATCACCAAGCCCAGCTTCACAACACTTGGAAATAAATTTTCTTTTAAAATATTTAAATACGAGTGCTTGTCCATTTTATCATCTATAAAGACAAGATTTCCACTCCAGATGCCGCCATGCACCCCCAGACCATAACATTGCCGCCACCGTGCTTAACAGTCTTAATAAGATTATTTTCTTGAAACTCTTTGTTTGCTTTTGGCCAAATTTTTTGTGGACTATCTGAGCCAAAAATGTTAAACTTTGACTCATCGATAAATATCACGCAGTTCCAGAAGGTTTGAGACTGCTTAATGTGGAGTTTTGCGAACTCTAACTTCTTTTTCTTGTTGATATTGGAAAGACACGGTTTACAACGGGGAACTCTTCCGTGATATCCAGCTCTGTGCAGCGTATTTCTTATTGTTTGTGGATTAAAGTTTTCATTGAAACTTTGTTTCATTTACTGGCACAATTTTACAGCCGAAATATTTGGATTTTGAGCCACTGCAGCGACAAACATCCGCTCCTGGCAAGGTGTAAATTTTTTTGGGCGTCCACTTCTACTCTCACGCTCTAAATTGCTAGTTTTTTCATAATGTTTTATGATTTTTCCTACACTAGTATAGGACCTCTGTACAATAACACTAAATTCGCGTTAAGATTTTCCCTGCGCATGAAGATAATTATTAATAATATTAATAATTTTACGAACATCTATGGAAATTTCTAAACGATTGCTCATTTTGCTGTTTTCGCCATGAATTAAATACGAAGAAAAACTTTTTTACATTTAAAGCTCGCCTACTGAGAATTTACCATGTGCAGAAACACGAATTTAAATAAACACGTGTAAATTTACCGTTATACTAGCTATCAAAGTGCATAAATGCAGTATGTCTCTAAAAATTTTCTACTTAGACTTACTGTGTTTTTTATGTTTTAAAGCCTTGTATATAAGATATAATAAAATAAGAATTATTTTTTGTGCTGAGTAGTCAATAAACACATCTGTCTTTAATACGGAATCATTATTATTTTATCAAGTTAAGCAGATCCAAGATAATTGAGCAATTACTCTTGAAAATCATGATGTGCCTCAACTTTATTGATTCACTGTATATGTCTCAACCTTTTCTTCTTTAGTTACCAATTCCATATTATCTTTTTCCCCTGAATGTTATCTACGGGAAAATAACAATTAGTAGATGCATTCTTTATGACACATACCCTTTCATTATTTTTTTATGAAAGCTACATCTCTGATGATTATAATTTTTTGAATAGGGTCTTGCAGCATATACGCTTTACTTTCATTACTTTAACATATTAAAATACATTTTACTGACTTCGCATTTAATTTTCCTCGTTTCTGTCTGGGTATATGCACGAATGCCCTGCACCCAAATACTCGGACATGTTTAATATTGGGTTTTTTACCCGACCGTAGTTCCTCCGACCCTTTGTTATTACCACATTACGGTACAAGGTTAATTAAGTATGCTGATGTCATTGCCGCTTCCGCCCAATACACATCAGCTAAACCTGCATCCAACAACATACATCTAACGCGTTCCATAATTGTACGATTGATACGCTCAGCAACACCGTTCTGCTGTGGAGTATAAGACGCTGTTTTATGACGATGTATTCTAAAATCTCATAGGTAGTCTTCAAACTTTTTGCTGCTATGTTCGGTGCCGCTATCGATGTGTAAAATTTAGATTTTTTGTCGCATGGTTTTTCGACAAGTTTTTTGAAATGAATGAATTGCTAAAAAACTTCAGATTTGTGTTTTATTGGAACGATAAAAACCTTTCGTGAGTAGTCGTCAACGAAAGTTATCAAAAAACGTTTGCCAGAAAAGAATACCTCTTGTAGGGATCCCATTACGTCCGAATGCATAATTTGCAGTAAACTTGTTGCACGATGACCAGAATCACTGAATCACGTGTTTTCTAGCCCTTTACACAAATAACACAATTTCTGTTCGAAGCAAATTCATCACAATGTGCTTTATAAATTATAAACACAAATATGAAAAAGTCTTCTGTGCTATAATTCATACAAATACATACTATCCGGACATATTTTTCTATTATTTACTTATATCACTTGTCTAAAAAAATAGCACCTGTAATTATACTGTCTGGTCTCAAAGACATTCAACACTAAACTAATGTAAAATTATTCAAAAAATACATATGGTAAATTTCTGCTTAAAAATTCATGAGAACTGCGTTTATTTACCGTTATACAAGCAGAACATTTGTGGTTTCTGTATCTAAGAGCAGACAAAAATGTTTTCAGATATGTTTATAAAGCACACTTTTAGGCATATGTTTTTCGCCAATGGTAATTATAATCACCACAATATTGAATACACAATTTTCGTTTAGAAAAAAACAATTTTTCAAAAAATAAGATGCAACAAGAATTTTGAAGAGTAAACTTTAGTAATTTATATGAAATTGTTAGAAAGAGTAATATAATGGTATTTATATTTTCAAAATTAAAAATGCCCTTTTTTAACTATTTTAAAATTTTGCAAAATAAAAATGTTGTGCTTACAAATTGACCCAATCTACTTTAGTAAATAGACATGGGGCCATAAGTAACTATTTGCTAAAGTTACGTAAAATAATTTGTTTTTTATTAAGCAGTTATAAGGTATGAAACGACTGGTAATTATAATCACCGGTCGGCGAAAAATGGGTTAAAGCAATCAACACGTTTGCACTTTTTTTTTTATTATGTATCGATAGCGAGTGCGAGAATGCCAAAATTAAAAAAATAATCCAATTTCGAGTAAATTTCGCACGGTATCGACTGCGAGAATTAGCTCCCAGATTATGCCCAAAATCAAAATATAATGACAGTTACGGAGCTAAAACTAAGAATTTAAGAATTATGAAATGAAATCGATAACAATTTAATAAAAAAATAAATAAAATCAATGGCAGACCATATTCTCGAAGTAATTAAAAAAAACGGATCAGCTAGTTACTATTAATAAAGTGAAAATATATAAATTCTTAAAGCGCGCTTATAGGAAAATGCACATCGAAATTACATTAAGTTATTTAAAAATAAATAACAACTTATAAACTTGCATTTAAATTTGTTGTTTTTTTTTATTGAAAGGAAAGACAATAAATATTTGTTACATGAATTTATAATCCCTTAATTGTGTTTTAGTTTTGTTTTATTTAGAGCTGTTTCAAAAAATAATGTGCTTTTATAGGAATATGCATCAGTGTATATCAAATACAGCAACTATTATAACACCCAAAATTTACATCAACTATTAGGAGACACTTTAATTTCTAAATACAAATTTTATACTTGTCATTATAGCGGACAATACAGGTTCTTTAAAAATTTCAACCATCACGCTATAACAGTTTAAAACTTTGGCTACATACATCAAATTACATAAACTATTGGGACACCTTTTAATTATTTTGAATGTTTATACTTGTTATTATACCAGTCATAGTAATCGACATGCTGTCTAATTTTCAACGGTACGTTAACTATAGGAACACCCTTTTATTTTTTGATTTATTTTTGTATTAGTTTTTGATATTGGGATCTATAGTGACACTCATTTTTTTAATTTCAAAGACGTGCGCTTTACGGTTAATAATACACTTAAAAAACATGTATGTTATATGGTGACACTCTTTAATTTTTAAGATTATGAACTGATTTTAAAACGGGACTAATCTCTAAGCATAATCTATTAAGATACAAACAATTAAATTATTTTAATTTTTTCCCCATTCAGAAATTGAACCGTGGATTATTATAAATCAATTAAAATTAATTTTTTGGCTTTGGTTCATTTTTTAGTTTGATTTTAACAAAGAAAAATTATTTTTCAAATGTATGCGGACTTTTTCCAAAGGAAACAAGAAAAATTAGACGCATTCTTCGCATCTACCTTAAGTTGTGTACATTGTAAATATCATCCATTTAACCAACTAATCAATATAAATTTGGTTAGACGAAATTCACACAAAACTCAAAGCATTTCTTTGTTGTTTTTCTCTACATCCCGTCTTGTACATTTGTTTTTGCTTTTTGTACTACACCATCGGTATAGCCACGAAATGCAAATTTTGTTTAATCATTCATACTTGTTTCCTCACAACAATATAGATGCTGTTCCTGTATCTATTAACCGTTGATTGTAAGTGAACAGTTTTGGTCCCTTTTATTTAAAAACAAAAACCCGAGTTTGCCGGCGCTTAGAAACGCAACTGGTCAAAATTTAGAATAATGCAGCTTAAATGCCTAATAAAAAAACCAATTTGATGGCTAGACAAAGATTAATTTTTATTTACAAAAGTTCTTTCTTATAAATATATATAACTGTATCCTTAATTAATAATAGTAAGAGAAAGTAATAACAATAGTTTATGTTTACATATAAGTGAAAGTGAAATGATAAAAATAAGTGTAAATAAAGATCTTATAAAATTGGTGATTATGAAATACACTCCAGTTGTCTTTAAAGATGACCATTGTAATATTTTTAACGATGATGGCGAATAAGTACTTCGGCAAAAGCTTTTAATAATTTGTACAAACTGCACTGTATCGAAATTTCTTATGATAGCACTCGATAGCGAGTGTACGATTGAATTTAACCGTGCGAGTTTTTTTCGATACCAAATTTGGTGTCGAAATTTTATTTTTAAATAGTTCGTTGGATAACAAGTTTTTATTTAAGATTTTAATTGGATGAATTACTAACATTGGAGTTTAAGTATTTCTTTTAAGTATTAATTTATTAAGAATTGTTTTTTGTATTGAAGTTTACTTTTCTGTTTCTTTTTTTCGTAAATAAAATTTACAATAACTATAAATGAATTAGTTTTAAATTACTATTTTAATTTTTGTTTGCTTTATTTTCTATAAAGAGGAAATTATATAAATTGAGAGTACAACATTTAGTTTGGAAACAAAGAATTTTTAATATTATCTCTTATTTGCTTTCCTATTTTAGTTATTTGTGTGTCCGTTTCAGTATCAAAGTTTACAGCCGCTTCAGCAGTATTTGTTTGCTGGACATCCTCATAATTGGGCACTTTAAATTTTCAACATAAATTATGTAGTGCGCTGCAAACATTGGAAAATTTGGCAACTTTTTGAGGAGTGTATCTGCTTCTTTTGTCGTGACACAAAATTTTCCATCTGGCTTTCAATATGACTATAGTTCTTTCAACTATACATACATCTGGCTTTTGCATGAATGTCATTAAATTGTGATTCCCGCGAGCCTTCTTGTGGACTTCGGTAAGGTGTGATTAGCCATGCTTCGAGAGGATAACCAGAATCACCTTGAAATGTGAAATTATTTATATTAATTATATTTTCTGTTTGTTAATTAAGGAAACTTACCTTAAAGCCAAAAATTTCGCAAATTGGTTTCGTATTTTTTTCTAAGAGAATCCTTTCGTCAGACTCTTTCCAGACAAAAGAGTCATGAGCTGCACCACCATATTTACTGTTTATTGCTAAAATTACATACTTGTGATCACATATCTGCAAATAAATCATTATTAGTTTATGTACGTAATAACTATTATTAAATATACTTACAATCATTGAGTTAAGGCTATGAAACCCTTTCCTATTGAAAACATATGCTCATTTGGTGGTTTTTGTAAGCCAAAATGAGTTCCATCTATGCAGCCAATGACTAAAAAAAAAGAAGTAGTCAGTCATTATCATAGGTGTGTATATGTATGTACATTTGTTGTACATGATACTTACCTCCTGGAAGCTTGTACTTCTTCATAAAAAATTCTTTTGTTTCCTCCCGACTTTCGGTACTAAAATTTATAAATTTTGGACACAGTTTTATTTCCATTTCATCCAGAACTCTTGAAACGATTTTCGAAAGTGCGCTTTGACTTATACCAATAATAAAATCGTTGCCGACAGTATTTTGAAAGCATCCGGAAGCCAAAAGCGATAAAGTGGTGGCCAATTGTATTTTTGCTGGTACGGCAGTTGTCAAGTGTCCAGCAAATTCAAACTTCTCAAAAATATAGCTAAAAGCTTCCTTGGAACCCTAAAACGTTTCTTAAACCTATAAAAAATTAATTTAAACACGCAATTTTAACAAATCAAGGGGATGTATGTATACTTACTCATTGTTTGGCAAGCTCAATGGATCACTTGTTACTCGGATTTTCTTTCTAATTGCATTTATATTACATTCACTCTCAGACTCTGATGATGAAGAATAAAAAAATAAATTTACGTCCATGACCGCGATTATTTAAAAAAGGAAAAACTTTCAAAATCATACAACAAATTCGCAATTCTTTTGATAAATTATTTAATTTTCTTTGTAAGCATATGTTTTTTGTTTACATATTTGTAGTGTTGGTTAAGGCTTTTTTTATCTTTTACAACACTTTATTAAAAAATCGATTCGCATGGTAACGAGTGCCATCATCAGAAAAACTCGCACGATCGAAATTAATTTCGATACGAATTTATTTCGATCACGAGTCCCAGAATTAGCCCCCATGAGTATATTTTATGTGCCGTGTATCCCCATCGGGTTTAAATCCGAACTACAAGCCGGCCAGTCTAACAGAGGAATACTATATTGTTTGAACCACGTTTTGGACTCTTTTGCAACGTGTATTGCCGCATTATCTTGCTGAAATATGCAATCTTCATCCATTTTATCATCCGTAAATGAGATAAAAGCATCTTCTAAGAGTTCGGTATATTTTGTGCTATTTATCTTTGTTGGAACAAAACAAATAGTTGCTTTTGCAACTGAGGAAAAAGGTGCCCACACCATAACACTGCCTCCATCGAAATTACGTTTTAACATACAAATATCGTTTGATCTCAAATCGAGCCAATAGGATGAATACGAATCTGGACTGTTCAAATTAAATTTTCTTTCGTCTGAAAAAACTATTTTATTCTACTCATTAGTCCACTTCATGTATTTGCGTGCAAATTTCAGACGAGTTTCTTTGTGCTGTTGTTTAAGCATCAGCTAACATTTGGGTTCCTTCCATTTTATATTATTATTAGTTCGCAATATGTGTTGCACGTGTTTGGAAGTAACAGGATGGTCAAGTTCTGATTTTATTTGTGTACCATTTAAGTTGTTTCGGGTGGCTTCATGTTTGATCATATTAATTTCTCGTTTTGTTAAAATTGTGTTTCCCTTTGTTGGCTTTCGAACTCCGTATGTCTGTCCTTTCTTTACGAACGTGTATTTTTTCGCGGAATTTCCTTATAAGAGCAAAAAAAATTAATTTTAATTTTTTCTTGTCCATTTAGAAATGCTTCTTTAGGCATGCTTTGGTACTATAAAATGTTAAAAGTAAAACAAAAATATTAGATACAAAGGAAAATAATGGCATTAAAAACTTACATTTAGTTAAAAGAATCCAACAGTAGGTAAAATTTTGATTTTTAAAAATTTTTAGGCTAATTTTTCCTGCCTGCGTTTGTAGGAAACTTCCACTGAAGTAAGCACTAATATTTTATAATTACTCAAAAAAGCAAACAGTACATTACAAAATAAAAAAAAAACTTACTTGTTTAAAAAAACTTCCGGTATATCAAGTCGTTGCAGTCCGTTTACTTTATTTATGGTTAAAAATGAAAATTATGCAACACAAAGATCAGTAGATATGACAAAATTGTTGAAAAGTGTATATGACAAAATTGTTGAAAAGTTGTATACAGTTTGTTGAAATTTGCAGAGAACTTTTATTGCTTAGTCCGCTATAACAAGAAGCAAACTTGAAATTAAAGGGTGTCCCTATAACAGATGTAATTTGACTTATAATGCCCTATATATGAAACCGTTGCAGAAAAACTCTTACTATATCGAGTATAATAAAAAGTAAAAATTATTAATTAAAAGGTATCCTTATAGCTGTAATGTGATGTGTATGCCCAATCTTTTGAACAGTTATAGACTAACGCTTAGAATTTAAACAAATTTTGTATTACTATGTCAGCAAGAAAATGTTTAAAAAATAAAGGGTGACCACATAACTTCTGAATTTTCTTGTTTAATCTACATCCATATATTTTTCTACGATATATAAATAATCCTGACGCAATCTCTCTTGAATATAATATAAGTAAAGAAATATGATTTAAAGTTTGTCTGATTTAAAGTCAGTTTTTTTTCTTTAAGATTAATTTTTACCTAGAACTTAAAATATTTTGGAAAAAAATTTAAATATTATACCTTTTTTGCATAAAAATTATTCAGTTTTCAATTAAAAAAATCTTAATTGCATTTTTGTGTATTTTAGCCTAAAAAGAGCCATCAATTTTGTTTTTTTTTTTTTATAGAAAAAAAAATCGTCTAAATAAAGATGCCAATTTTAGGATAATTGGTATTTAGTTTTAAAATTGTGGGATTTTCTTTATTTAAATATACGAGTATACATTCGATGTTAGCTGACTAACTGCACATGCACAGAAAATTTTATTTGATTTGCTTAATATTTTTTTGTATATATAATATTGTATATATAATATTTTATTTTGATTGAATTCCAGTAATCAGCAATAAATAATAAAAATTTCTTATATATATATATATATATATATATATATATATATATATATATATATATATATATATATATATATATATATATATGTATAATATAGATGACGTAAAACTTGTTGTACGACTTTCGAAGGAACTACAATTGTTTAAAATGAATTAAATGCTTATTAGATACTTTACTATCATTTTGTGCGTTTGTATAATAGATCTGCTAAAGTTAAGATCTTAAAATAATTTCAGGTACACACTCTGTTAGCTTTTCCTGGTTTCTTCAAAAATAAAAATAATAGTAAGCTCATTGCTGTTTACAAATTGTTTATCCTGGTGCCTTAGTAAAGCAAAGAAGAAAGTGTAAAGGACCAAAAATGTTGATTTGTTATCTTTGCTGCTACGACCAAAAAAGAAACACTTGTGGTTTTATTATTTTTGTAAATTAATTTATTGCTTTGTCACTCTTGACTCTTTGAATTCAATTAAAAAAAAGAGATAATAAAAGCTGCCGTTGCGCAGAGCGTTATTCAATGGCAAAAAAATCCCTGGGCGCTTGGAAAGCTGACGGCATTGGTAAAATACGAAAAGTCAGAGGACCATTTTAATGGGTTGCCAATAGTTAAAGTATATATGTTTCACAACGCGTTTATCTAAGATATCAGAGTTGTGACATGAACATACCGCCCGCCTTCCACTATTAGCACAACAGAAAACCTTCAACAGCAAATAATAATATACGTAACTAGATATTTAGCAGATATTATAAAGCCAATATTTAATACTTAAGAATTCATGTTATTTTTAGTATTATTATTATGAGAGGGAAGAAAAAAAAACAGAAAATGATATTCATAAATATATATTACAAAGGAGCAACAAAGATAATTCAGTTTCATTCACGGTGGCCCAAAAAACTTCTTAAACATCTAATCCTCTCGCTTTATACCTTCGCCAAAAAACGCCTCTCCAAATAGAGTCTTATGTGCGTTAATCTTACCAAGTCTGCCCTCGGCGGGACCTTTTAGAATGCGAGGGACGACGTGCGCTTTTTAACTCATGTCAACATTAACCGCCTCGAACCATTTTTGGTCAGCCAGTACCAGTCCCTTTTTGGTACGACGCACCCAATAATTGCAAATATAATGTGACGGGCTGCGATGAAACGTGAAGTTCTCGATTGCACACTACATCGCTATCTTTCGATGATCAAACAACAGATGCCGAGGGTCACCCACGTCCGTCCCTGCCTTAAACTGCAGCCAACCTTTCTAGCAAAGGGCTCATGGATTGACATCCTTGCCGCGTTAACCGGTAGCCGGATCAGAATGCAACGAGCTGAGCCCTGATGGAGATATAACTTTGCTCCAATTGTCATCCGGAACCATTCATGTTCGCTAACGACTACGTGTTATAGTGTGTTATTGCATTTTTGGCATCTTTTGCATCGGTCAATGCTGCGGCATTCTTCAGGCGCGTGAGACTGATCTAGAAAGTTTTTACATAGGCCATGTTCGAGTGCCGTTCGTCTCTTGAGCTCCACCCTCATTATCAAACCGTAATCGATGTTGAACCATGACTCTGCCAATTTTTGCTGAAAGAGAGGTTGAATCAGAACATATTAAAATGAGAGATGGACCACAAGCGGTGAATACGTATTTCAAAGAGATTGCACTTTATGAAACATACGTAATAGGTGAGAGGACCAACTTATGAATTTGCCTTGTAATGACAACAGTTTGCGCCTTGATGTCGACTACTCGTACCCGATTATCTGTATCAGGATATATTTAAAAAAACGGCCCAATTCTACTCTGTGGGACAAAGACATTTAGTTCTAAGAGCGCCACCGATTCATAATGCTTACTGCAAAGTTGACTTCCTCAGGTTCAGCAGGTGCGAGCAACGCAAACCAGGGGTTAGCGCAGGCGAATCATCAATTTTTTCTGACAAAGGGCCTAAAGGATGTGAATTGAGACGTGCCTTGATATTAGCCAAGAGGATAGAAAATTCTTAAAAGGTGTATTTTAGCTGACCAGCCATTTTTTTCAAAAGCGTCTTGTAGCTTTTCACGCATGCCTTCCATAACCTTGCCATGTGAGGCGCGGAGGCTGGAATAAAGAGCCATTTTAAGCGTTGTTGTCCATATTTGTCGATTACGGTATCACAGAGAGTTTTAACGTCATTTTCGAAGTTTTTGTCAATTTCTTTGGCGGCGCCAACATACTTTCTGCCATTGTCAGAATAAATGCAGTTCGGACAACAACGGTAAGCAATAAAACGGGCCAAGGCAGCTTAAAACGCCGGAGTCGACAGATCGCCAACAGCTTCAAAGTTAAGAGCCCTTGTCGCAAAGCAGATAAAGAGATACACGTAACCTTTCGTCATCATACAGTACCGACTAGTGAAACTCTTAATTTCAAATTAGCCAACAAGATCATTTCCTGTATTAGCAAATGGACGGCTCAAGGTAGTCCTGATTTGCCCTGCCGTACGTAACGGTGCAAAACACATTTTTTGCAACTGTTGATACAAGTTTTTATCAAGAGGCTGCTGTAGTCAAAGTGGTAAACACGTTGACTACAAACCTGGTTGTTTCAGGGTTCAAATCCTGTGGCAATCAAAATACAAAAAAAAAAATGTTTTTTTTCTGTTTAATGGTATAAATACATATTCAGAATGAACAAAAAACGTGCAGTCTCCTTCGTCTGTACTTTCTCATAGCAGACTCGCCGGCGAAGTAAAATAAATAACTCTCTCTCTCTCTCTCCTTTCACCACCTGTCTTATCTCTCATCTATCCCTTTCCTAAAAGAATGTAGCACGGTTACGAAAAATAACTAAATAGGTTTTAATGCCTGAAGTGCTACTTCTCTTAAAAAAAAAAAAAAGATTTTCACCTTAATTATCCAGCATTCATGTCAAGTGACGCTATATACCAGTCTTAGATCACCATGATTCACCATTCTATGAACAAAATCAACATACAGGCAAGATAATCTGCTGCGAGAAGCTAGGCTTATAGGGTGACGTTCGTTATAGGATAGACTTGGCGACAAACTGTGACGATCATAAGCGCAAATAATTTTATTATCATCAAGAAAGGATGTTAGGGTTATCACCGGGCTATTTGTTTTTATTCTCTTCTGATCAAGAATACATGCGCTCTCACTAGGAAAGTGTATCTGCTGGGAGAGCCGAAAGAGGCGATTTCTCCAAAAAAGTAATTCCTTAGCGGATATTTTTGAAACTACAAACAGAGTTTTATTTAAGCTAGAGATAGAGTTAAAAAAGCCGAAAACGTAGAAAATGATATGTAAAGTCCTCGGAAAGCTAGAAAATCGGTCTAGAATATTTTCTTCTCAGATCTAGCAACATGAATTTAGACATTTTTTTTTCGCCACAATATTTTTATAAATTCAGCCATTCCACCAAAGTTTGCAGTTCTTTAACTCACACGCAGGATTTGCTACGAAAGTTTTCCAACTACATGGAGGTTTTTTTAACCACCAAGAACTATTGTTGAGTCATACCACATATACACTGAATAACTGAATAAAGAGAACTGAGCCCTTATGCTACTTCGCTTACAATACAACGCCACATAAATCTAAACGAGGATAGATGGCTTCTTAATTGAGCCACTTTTGACTTTGATATTAATAGAATTGTAATTATTTTATAACCAACTTGAACTCTAGCATACAAAGCTGCTGCACAAGCTAATTCCAACGAGTCGCAAAATCTTTAAAACTCTATACAAGACCTACTGAATTTAACGCAAAATCTTTATTTTGATTATATCGCTAAATTGACTAACAAAGGTCTGCCAATTTTAAAGACTAACTTGTTTGATGTCATCATCCTATCTGATCTTGTTGAGCTACATTTGCTGCATTAGTATATAACGGGAGCAAGCCAGTGTTATGTCTTAATTTTACTGTTACTATATTTATAGCCGTCCAGGGATCCATTTGTAAGCTGGCGTATATCAGGCTTAATAATTTTGTTTATAAATAAAAACACAGTTTGTTTTTCTATTATTTATTTGAAAGCCAAAGATGTTATGGTGTTCTTGCTTTTAGAGACTCTAATCACAATCCAATCTTAACGAAAACTTATCAACTTTTTATATACTAAATTATTATTAATAAAATGCTGTCTTAACGCAGCCGAAATTGTTAAGTACAATAAACTTATGACCTATTTAGCTAGTCAAAAGCAGTTATGCTGACTCAGATGTGACAATTTCTTCACTCGTTAGCATTAATGCTTTTAACAAATTACAGAAGTGACTTATTTTAATTTTAATACAATCTACAAATGATGATGACTTATTTTAATTGAACTACAATCTACGAGGGTGTGTCACAACATACCTCACCCCTTAATGGAAAATATGCCGTCGTCTGCTTGCTTGGTATGGTGTCTTGGCGGCTCGGTGGTTTGGCGGGTAAAGGTATAGTACTCAAACTGATGCGAATTGAAGATTATCGTTGGATGTTGTACTTGACACATTTGTCTAAGGTACCGTGAGCGTTGACATCGAAAGTATATTTGTTGCGATTCTTAACCACGTTTAGATATCACTGGACGTGCTGATCGTGAAAGATTGATTTTTTTCCATATTAATTTTTGCTAAAACAAAAATGGTTAGAAGAATTTATATTGTTGGGGCCACTAATCATGTTAATTTTGAAACCAATTATACTCAGGAAGAAAAAAGCTTCAATAGTTCAAGGGGATCTTGCCGGCAAAATGTTGCTGTTTATGTAATAATTGATAACTTGTAAGGAACTGATAGAACCTTCTGGAAAACTTGAAAGCTTTGTGGATATAAATTGAAACAACGAACATGATAAATTGCTAATGTGTCATAAACAAATGGTAAGGACAGTGTCACATCGTCACGGAAAAGAAATTAGGTGAGAGTTTTACAGTTATTTGCATTAAATTTTACTGCCTCATCTCAGTTGACAGCTAATGTGACGGGAGTATCCCGTTACCCGTAAAGATAGCAACATGAAAGAAGAACATCATTCTTCGGTTGCTCGGTATACAACAAAAGCAAGATGGTTATTTAAATGAATTCTGCTCTGAATTTTTTCTTTAGTCTTCCTTCCCTTCCTTCCTTTCTTTGCATTCAACACCTTGATTTGCGTAAATTGTAAATATCATCCATTTAACCAACTAATCAATATTAATTTGGTTGGACGAAATTCACTCACAACTCAAAACATTTTTTTGTTGTCTTCTCTACAATACGTCTTGTACATTTATTGCGATATTGTACTACACCGTCGGTGTAGTCATGAAATGCAAATTTTTTATTTTTAATCATTTAATCATTCATACTTGTTTTCTCACAACATTATAGATTTGAATTAAGACAGCCGTAATAATTTCATTACAGTCGCGTTTTTCGTGTAATACCATGGACAACATTTTTTGCAAGCTTAAGAGGAAAAAGTAAAATTGTGGTCTTCTGCCCAATAGTTTAAGGTTGTCTGTAAAGCTTGAGTTTTTTCCTCGCTACTATCTGAATAATAACTGGGGAGTGTAGACTTGTGCTTTTGTAAGGCCCCTTCTATAAGGATGATAGCTTGCTTTTCTGTGTTTGGTTATTTAGGTGCACTTGATCACCTACACGAATTATGCTAGTTTTTGCATACCTTTCATACCTTTCTTTCGCTTAGGCTTTTGCCTGGATTTGATGTCTGCATGCCATTTTGTTTGCGCACTGAATTTGGTACTTGAGGACTTTTGGATAGTCATAGGGATTGTATAAAGGAGTACTAACCTTAAGATTCGACGGAAAAGTTGTGTCAAAACCATAGAACACTCGAAATGGAGACTGGTTGGTGGCTGCATGATCTGTATGGTAATGCACATGCATTGCAGGAGGCAACAATTGATCGCAGTTCTATCCATCCTTTTCGCTAAACTTCTTAGATATTCAGCTTGTCGAAATCATATTCCGACAATTTGTGCCTAAACCGGGCAAGCCTCGAAGTTTGATCGTTTAGGTTTGTAATGCCCCTCAAGGGTTGCTGGTCTCTGAAAACAGTAAAACGCCGACGCAATAAGTAGGGACGGAAGGTGCGTGTCGACACAATAATCAACAGAGAACAAAGGTCATATAACGTTTTTTTTTTTGTGTATTTTAATGTATGGCAACCAATGCACTTCATTTAGAGTCAGATGCATTCCAAAGCAAAATCACTCACTGCTGCTCTTTAACGATTTCTTTCAAGAAGAGGTTTTTTTTCTGATATTTATTCGCACAATGGAACAATTGTCATTGGATTAAATACAAAACTGGAGAAAGACTTCAAAGAATTCATTCAGCAATACAAAAAAAAAAATGTTTTCGATTTTGGTTTCTCAACGTATTCATTGGCATTTAATTCTCCCGGCAGGTCCTGGCTTTGGTAGGATTTGGGAACCTAACGTTAAGCCCGTAATATTCCGATTAAAAATAACAAAAAGGTGAGCCAAAACTCATATACGAAGAAATTAGTACTCTGTTGGCACAGATAGAGGCAATATTGAATTCGAGACCATCTTTTGTTCTGAGTGATAATGAATCTGAAAATATAGATGCCCAAACATCGGCCATTTTTTAATTGAAAGGCCAATTAACCAATATCCAGAACATTTTGAAGAGAGAACTGTCAGCTCACCAAATAAATGGATGCTAATTTAAAAGTTGAAAACGACACTTTTGCAAAGAAATAAATGGAAAAATCCGTCAGAAAATTTAAATAAAGGCTCAATAGTTTTGATCAAATATGAAAATGCTCATCCAGATTGTTGGCTAAGGCAAGGATTTAAAAAAAAAAAAAAAATAGTAAAAGGATGGCGAAGTGAGGGTGGTCACTTTAAAAATAAAAATACTTCATTAAAACGACCAATTAATAACGACCAATTAATAATAATGAGATGGTCACGATGTCTATTGAAAGAAGATACAGCAGTATTGAGCAGAACAACAATCTTTTAAGCGATGTCCAGCCGAGAGACAAAAGAGCTCCATTTGAGTTTGTTGGGTCTCTTTATAAAATATTTTTTCGAATGATGGACGCAAAAGATCGGGAACAGGTGAAAGAAAAATAAAAACTGTATTTGAAAATTAGCAAAATATTGACAAGCTGATTCGGCAACAAACATTCGCTATTGACACAACGGTAAATGTATTGAAGTCAAATACGTAGGATGTTTACGACAATTCCAAGAAAATGTATGAACAACTGCAACTGTTTACTTTATTTTACACTGTCATAACAGCTAAGCTCAATTTAATGATTAATAATTGCAATGATATACAAACATCAATTATAAACCTCCTAAACGATGTCAACCATGGTCACATTAATACTAAATTAGTAAATCCTTTGCAGCTAGAAAAAGAGTTGCTGGAAATTAAAATGGTTCATTCAAATAATTTGGCTTTTCCGGGCAATGTAATTAGGTGGGAGCTGAAGGAAATCTACCACCAAATGACAACTAGGGGTACGATAGTTTATGACAGACTTGTTGTTAAAATAGAATTTCCCCTTATGCAAATATACAGCTTGGAAGTGTATCAAGTTATTAAGCTCCCTATTGATGTAGGATTAAACAGTATAGCCCAGTACTCTGTTTGGTTTTGCGAACATTTTTGAGCAACATGCATTATTTCGCTTGAAAAATTTGAAAATTAGGTAGTAGTGACAATACAGCGATTTAGAAGATAACATTTACTGAGCAATCTCTTTTCTTCATCATTAAATATATTTTTTGTCTTCTTCTCTTTTTAAATTTACACCTTTTCCATTTTTTATAAGTTACTTAAACACAACAAAATTTAATGAGAACAAACAGTATAAAAAAATGGTTGTCAAATATTCCAATATTCCATACGAAAAAAGTGTTGCTTATGTTATTTCGTAGTTGAAAAAGAAATGTTGCCAGAAACATTTTTATAGTTTGAAAAACAAGCTGCGAGGACTGCGGATTCTAACTGTTGATTGCGGAGTGGGTGAATTGGATTACCCTTCCATCAAAAGGAATTAAAACCTTGTCATATGGATGCACACCAACAAGTCAAGGACTAGCTTTGTCCACCTTTAAACATTTTTGAACAGAGATGATGACTTCTATTGGAGCTTCATAATGATGCTCAGACATTGCTAGTTTAAACACCAAATTAATAAAACCGTTTGTCGAACTTATAGATAACAACTCCATGTACAAAGAAAAGCTACAGAAGGATATTGAATCGCTAAGAACTAAACATATTAACGTAAAAGAACTAAATTTTTACGCTGCTTCTGGACATGCATCTTTAATCATAATTGTGATAATCTTTATTAAGATAAGATATTGCATGCAAACCAGAATGGTTAAAGTAATTGAACATACACATATGCATCTTGGTAAACATAGTTTTTGATAGGAAATCAATTTATATATTTTGGTCAAGCTAATTTATTTTGTGTATTTACCAAGGCTAGTTATAAGTTCCACAAAGATCTATTGTATGTGGTAAATTTGGTCTTGAAAGTACAATAATAAATAAAATCAGTATCTTACATACATTCAAGCGGTAAAGACTGTGTTCTTTCCCAATTTTGTAACAACGTTGCATTAAAATACTTTACATTTAAAAATAGCTTTTAATTATCATACCATTGATTTTTATTGTAAAAAATTAAAAATATATTCTTATAAAAAAGTGAAGCAATAAAGACGCATTGATTTGTTATTGTAATTTACGTGTTTTAATTGCTTCACATATTATTTAAGATTACAATTTGCGATAAATGTATTTTTAAACCTTTCTTTAGAGTTCTCCAATTACTTTACCGAAATTTTTTATTACTAGGTGGAAAGAATGCAACCAGCATCAAGGGTAGACCAAAAAACTATGTTAATAAATAATTATTCATATTCTACATAACATACTTAAAACATTTGAATACTTTTTACTAGAAACTTTTTTTATATTTTAGAGTAGGACGTTCTATTACTCTATCAAATGCATTAGTCAGTCCAGCAACCAATTCAACTATGCCTACGGCTGCGGCTGTAGCGGCTGCTGCAGCGTCTGCAAAAATACAAGCCTTAGATGCAGTAGTGAGTAACGCTGTTCTTGGTTTAGCATCAGCTTCACCTTCGCTTGCAATATCGCAACTCACCGCTAAAGTACCTACTTTGCCCCTTCACACACCTGGAAATAGGTTTCATATAGCAATTACTTTGCCCAACGCAGCTTCGCTGATATCGTAAAGTATGTTCCAATCCCCAAGTTTAATTTCAAATATTATAACGCCTTCGGCCTTTCATGTGTTTTCTACCCAAACAAATTCTGCAGCAAAACCAATAGTGGTTCCAACTTCTAATGTATCAGTTCCAGTCATTGCTAAATTAACTGCCGCTATATAAGACGCTAATCCTTCAGTTGTAGCATTAGCCTCTACAAATGTCCCAGCCTTGCCAAGGATATTAGTAGATGAAGATGATTGATTATGATTTTGCATAACTGCTGCTGTAGTCAACGTTGACTACAAACCTGGTTCAACACCTGCGGCAATCAAAAAATGAAAATTTTTTTTTTTAATTAGGTCCAGCACTCAGGGGATGACCCCTACTTATGCAATGCATTGTGCCAGAACTAGGAAATTAGGTTTAGGGATGGGGGATAGAGGGAGTAGTGCTTGTGAACATTTGATTTGAATCTTTGCACATTGAAAGTGGCAGGAAAGACCTCTGCAGGGAGTTTATTCCACATACGAACTGTTCGGCTAAAAAACAAATTTTCTCTGTAATGCGTTGTGCGATTCACTGGCCAATCGACCAAAAAGGAATGCGCTCTTGATGCAGATCGCGTTGCGCGTATGAAATTACGGTTTTCAGGAACAATTACCTGATTTCATAAGAGCACATTCCGTTGTAGTAACGATAAAATAGTGAAACACACCCCACATTGCGTCGATGCTCCAGTGAGTCAATAGAGCTGGATACCCTACTGTCACCGATGAGTTTCTTCGCTCTCTTCTGTACGTGGTCGAGTAACTCCAAAATAGACTTTGAAGCACCGGCCTATACATGAGAGTTGTATTCCATTTTCGGTCTGATAAAGGTGATATAAATAGCAAGGAGATCAGATGGAGTGAAGTATTTCTTACACCGTTTCAGAAAACCTAGGCACTTGAATGCTTCTTTTGCAACATGAAAAATGTGCTTGTTCCAACGAACATCGCATTAAATTTCCATGCCAAGAACATCAAGAGCTTCTGATTCCTTAATATATGTATCACCCATAATTACAGATGACGTAGCATGTTCAGCAGTACGCCTGTGCGAAAGCACACAGCACTGGGTTTTACAAGCGTTAAACTGAACCCTGTTCGCCAGGCCCCATTCGGAAATTACCAAAAGTTCGCGATTAAGGGTATCGTCCATGTGCTTTCTCATAGCCCCAATTTCCCGAAGGCTTGGTCTACTGCGAAACGAAAATGAATGGCATATGCTACTGCCATCTGCAAAAGAATAAATAGGGTTGGAAGTCTGACGTAGAAAGTCATTAAGAAAAATAAGAAATAGGGTAGGGGAAAGGACGGAACCTTGCGGTACCCCTGAATTTAACTTGAACTCGTTTGATGAGATTCCATCTATAACAACTCGTATAGTGCGATCCCTGAGAAAGCTCGATATAAGTCGAGTGAAGCTATTACCGACACCAAAAGCAATAAGTTTTGATATGAGTGCACCATGCCACACTCTATCAAACGCCTTGGAAATATCTAAAGCCACCACCTTACTTTCGCCGAAATGGTAAATGGATTGACATCATTTTTCCGAAAGGAAGGCCAATAAGTCACCCGTAGAGCGTGCCCTACGGAAGCCGTACTGCCGGTCACTAAGTAAGCTGTTGGACTCCAGATATTTCAGAAGATGAAAATTAAGCATACTTTTCATTACTTTGGAAAGTGCAGAGCAAATTGCGATTGGGCGGTAAATTTCAGGGTTGCTAGCCTCTCATTTTTTGGGGATTGGTGTTACATAAGTAACCTTCCAACATGATGGGAACTCACCAACATGGTACAAAATGTTGAAAAGTTTTGCTAATGGACGCGCTAACGTCGAAGAGCACTGCTTTAAGACCAGTGCTGGAATTCCATCCGGACCAAGGAACTTGTATATGTTGAGATCCGCTAAAACCTTTTTAACTGCACGTGCTCGAAAAAATATATCTGGCATAGTTACTAATACTCTTTCCAGTGCGGGCAGTGGTTGATTGCTTTCCGGCAAGTAGGAGTTACTTGCAAAAATTTCAGCCAAGACGTTAGCTTTATCAACCGGATCGTTAATTATTTGATCATCCTTTAAAAGAGGCGGAATTGAGGAACTAGCATTATCCTTCACTCTTTTAACGAATGACCAAAAGCTCTTGCTACTCCGAGAAATAATAAGAACTTTAGCACGAAGGCGCTGCTCCTATAAAGCTTTTTCGCGCCTTAGTACCTTGGCACACGAAGATCTCGCCTTTTTGCGTAGCAAATTAGTTACGGCATTTTTGTTACACCGCCATATACTGAATGCTTCCTCTCTGAATCTGACTGCATTTTTGCACGTCTGATTAAGCCAAGAATTCTTTCCTGGATTAACACGGATTTGCTTAGATGGAATGAAAGTTTTCATTCCAAGCAAAATAATGTTCATAACCATTTCTGCCATGGCATCGACTTTATTGTCCAGAAAACAAAATATCCAATTAAAAAAAAAATTCGTTGAGCTCAGCCCAACGAGCCTCTTCTTACATATATTTTAAACGTTTCGTGGCCATTTTTGAAACGTTATGAAGATTAGCGACCGAAAAGGAGGCGGATATGGTACAGTGATCCGAGTTACCGAGTGGCGCAAGAGTACTTACCTCATACTTATCAGGGTGTGAGGTAAGGAAAAGATCGAGAGTATTATGTTGTTGCCCTTCAACACACGAAATATGTGTTGGCTTGTTAATTAGTTGCGCGAGGTGGTTATGCCCGGCGAATAGCTCAACATATTGGCCCTCTAGGGTTGTACGGTTCGAATGGCGAATCCAAGACGAGTTGTGAACATTGAAATCACCAGCAACAACAATTTCACAGTTCGGACAGCTTTCTAGGATTCACGATATGGAATCGGAAAGGGCATCGAAGCCGGAAATAGATTTATCCCTTCCCGCGTTTGGGCTTCTGTGTAAAAACCCAAAATGTAAGAAGTGTGACCAGATTTTGAATTTAACCCAAAGTCTTTTTTTCTGATATTTATTCGCACAATGGAACAATTGTCATTGGATTAAATACAAAACTGGAGAAAGACTTCAAAGAATTCATTCAGCAATACAAAAAAAAAATGTTTTCGATTTTGGTTTCTCAACGTGTTCATTGGCATTTAATTCTCCCGGCAGGTCCTGGCTTTGGTAGGATTTGGGAACCTAACGTTAAGCCCGTAATATTCCGATTAAAAATAACAAAAAGGTGAGCCAAAACTCATATACGAAGAAATTAGTACTCTGTTGGCACAGATAGAGGCAATATTGAATTCGAGACCATCTTTTGTTCTGAGTGATAATGAATCTGAAAATATAGATGCCCAAACATCGGCCATTTTTTAATTGAAAGGCCAATTAACCAATATCCAGAACATTTTGAAGAAAGAACTGTCAGCTCACCAAATAAATGGATGCTAATTTAAAAGTTGAAAACGACACTTTTGCAAAGAAATAAATGGAAAAATCCGTCAGAAAATTTAAATAAAGGCTCAATAGTTTTGATCAAATATGAAAATGCTCATCCAGATTGTTGGCTAAGGCAAGGATTTAAAAAAAAAAAAAAAATAGTAAAAGGATGGCGAAGTGAGGGTGGTCACTTTAAAAATAAAAATACTTCATTAAAACGACCAATTAATAACGACCAATTAATAATAATGAGATGGTCACGATGTCTATTGAAAGAAGATACAGCAGTATTGAGCAGAACAACAATCTTTTAAGCGATGTCCAGCCGAGAGACAAAAGAGCTCCATTTGAGTTTGTTGGGTCTCTTTATAAAATATTTTTTCGAATGATGGACGCAAAAGATCGGGAACCGGTGAAAGAAAAATAAAAACTGTATTTGAAAATTAGCAAAATATTGACAAGCTGATTCGGCAACAAACATTCGCTATTGACACAACGGTAAATGTATTGAAGTCAAATACGTAGGATGTTTACGACAATTCCAAGAAAATGTATGAACAACTGCAACTGTTTACTTTATTTTACACTGTCATAACAGCTAAGCTCAATTTAATGATTAATAATTGCAATGATATACAAACATCAATTATAAACCTCCTAAACGATGTCAACCATGGTCACATTAATACTAAATTAGTAAATCCTTTGCAGCTAGAAAAAGAGTTGCTGGAAATTAAAATGGTTCATTCAAATAATTTGGCTTTTCCGGGCAATGTAATTAGGTGGGAGCTGAAGGAAATCTACCACCAAATGACAACTAGGGGTACGATAGTTTATGACAGACTTGTTGTTAAAATAGAATTTCCCCTTATGCAAATATACAGCTTGGAAGTGTATCAAGTTATTAAGCTCCCTATTGATGTAGGATTAAACAGTATAGCCCAGTACTCTGTTTGGTTTTGCGAACATTTTTGAGCAACATGCATTATTTCGCTTGAAAAATTTGAAAATTAGGTAGTAGTGACAATACAGCGATTTAGAAGATAACATTTACTGAGCAATCTCTTTTCTTCATCATTAAATATATTTTTTGTCTTCTTCTCTTTTTAAATTTACACCTTTTCCATTTTTTATAAGTTACTTAAACACAACAAAATTTAATGAGAACAAACAGTATAAAAAAATGGTTGTCAAATATTCCGATATTCCATACGAAAAAAGTGTTGCTTATGTTATTTCGTAGTTGAAAAAGAAATGTTGCCAGAAACATTTTTATAGTTTGAAAAACAAGCTGCGAGGACTGCGGATTCTAACTGTTGATTGCGGAGTGGGTGAATTGGATTACCCTTCCATCAAAAGGAATTAAAACCTTGTCATATGGATGCACACCAACAAGTCAAGGACTAGCTTTGTCCACCTTTAAACATTTTTGAACAGAGATTATGACTTCTATTGGAGCTTCATAATGATGCTCAGACATTGCTAGTTTAAACACCAAATTAATAAAACCGTTTGTCGAACTTATAGATAACAACTCCATGTACAAAGAAAAGCTACAGAAGGATATTGAATCGCTAAGAACTAAACATATTAACGTAAAAGAACTAAATTTTTACGCTGCTTCTGGACATGCATCTTTAATCATAATTGTGATAATCTTTATTAAGATAAGATATTGCATGCAAACCAGAATGGTTAAAGTAATTGAACATACACATATGCATCTTGGTAAACATAGTTTTTGATAGGAAATCAATTTATATATTTTGGTCAAGCTAATTTATTTTGTGTATTTACCAAGGCTAGTTATAAGTTCCACAAAGATCTATTGTATGTGGTAAATTTGGTCTTGAAAGTACAATAATAAATAAAATCAGTATCTTACATACATTCAAGCGGTAAAGACTGTGTTCTTTCCCAATTTTGTAACAACGTTGCATTAAAATACTTTACATTTAAAAATAGCTTTTAATTATCATACCATTGATTTTTATTGTAAAAAATTAAAAATATGTTCTTATAAAAAAGTGAAGCAATAAAGACGCATTGATTTGTTATTGTAATTTACGTGTTTTAATTGCTTCACATATTATTTAAGATTACAATTTGCGATAAATGTATTTTTAAACCTTTCTTTAGAGTTCTCCAATTACTTTACCGAAATTTGTTATTACTAGGTGGAAAGAATGCAACCAGCATCAAGGGTAGACCAAATAACTATGTTAATAAATAATTATTCATATTCTACATAACATACTTAAAACATTTGAATACTTTTTACTAGAAACTTTTTTTATATTTTAGAGTAGGACGTTCTATTACTCTATCAAATGCATTAGTCAGTCCAGCAACCAATTCAACTATGCCTACGGCTGCGGCTGTAGCGGCTGCTGCAGCGTCTGCAAAAATACAAGCCTTAGATGCAGTAGTGAGTAACGCTGTTCTTGGTTTAGCATCAGCTTCACCTTCGCTTGCAATATCGCAACTCACCGCTAAAGTACCTACTTTGCCCCTTCACACACCTGGAAATAGGTTTCATATAGCAATTACTTTGCCCAACGCAGCTTCGCTGATATCGTAAAGTATGTTCCAATCCCCAAGTTTAATTTCAAATATTATAACGCCTTCGGCCTTTCATGTGTTTTCTACCCAAACAAATTCTGCAGCAAAACCAATAGTGGTTCCAACTTCTAATGTATCAGTTCCAGTCATTGCTAAATTAACTGCCGCTATATAAGACGCTAATCCTTCAGTTGTAGCATTAGCCTCTACAAATGTCCCAGCCTTGCCAAGGATATTAGTAGATGAAGATGATTGATTATGATTTTGCATAACTGCTGCTGTAGTCAACGTTGACTACAAACCTGGTTCAACACCTGCGGCAATCAAAAAATGAAAATTTTTTTTTTAATTAGGTCCAGCACTCAGGGGATGACCCCTACTTATGCAATGCATTGTGCCAGAACTAGGAAATTAGGTTTAGGGATGGGGGATAGAGGGAGTAGTGCTTGTGAACATTTGATTTGAATCTTTGCACATTGAAAGTGGCAGGAAAGACCTCTGCAGGGAGTTTATTCCACATACGAACTGTTCGGCTAAAAAACAAATTTTCTCTGTAATGCGTTGTGCGATTCACTGGCCAATCGACCAAAAAGGAATGCGCTCTTGATGCAGATCGCGTTGCGCGTATGAAATTACGGTTTTCAGGAACAATTACCTGATTTCATAAGAGCACATTCCGTTGTAGTAACGATAAAATAGTGAAACACACCCCACATTGCGTCGATGCTCCAGTGAGTCAATAGAGCTGGATACCCTACTGTCACCGATGAGTTTCTTCGCTCTCTTCTGTACGTGGTCGAGTAACTCCAAAATAGACTTTGAAGCACCGGCCTATACATGAGAGTTGTATTCCATTTTCGGTCTGATAAAGGTGATATAAATAGCAAGGAGATCAGATGGAGTGAAGTATTTCTTACACCGTTTCAGAAAACCTAGGCACTTGAATGCTTCTTTTGCAACATGAAAAATGTGCTTGTTCCAACGAACATCGCATTAAATTTCCATGCCAAGAACATCAAGAGCTTCTGATTCCTTAATATATGTATCACCCATAATTACAGATGACGTAGCATGTTCAGCAGTACGCCTGTGCGAAAGCACACAGCACTGGGTTTTACAAGCGTTAAACTGAACCCTGTTCGCCAGGCCCCATTCGGAAATTACCAAAAGTTCGCGATTAAGGGTATCGTCCATGTGCTTTCTCATAGCCCCAATTTCCCGAAGGCTTGGTCTTCTGCGAAACGAAAATGAATGGCATATGCTACTGCCATCTGCAAAAGAATAAATAGGGTTGGAAGTCTGACGTAGAAAGTCATTAAGAAAAATAAGAAATAGGGTAGGGGAAAGGACGGAACCTTGCGGTACCCCTGAATTTAACTTGAACTCGTTTGATGAGATTCCATCTATAACAACTCGTATAGTGCGATCCCTGAGAAAGCTCGATATAAGTCGAGTGAAGCTATTACCGACACCAAAAGCAATAAGTTTTGATATGAGTGCACCATGCCACACTCTATCAAACGCCTTGGAAATATCTAAAGCCACCACCTTACTTTCGCCGAAATGGTAAATGGATTGACATCATTTTTCCGAAAGGAAGGCCAATAAGTCACCTGTAGAGCGTGCCCTACGGAAGCCGTACTGCCGGTCACTAAGTAAGCTGTTGGACTCCAGATATTTCAGAAGATGAAAATTAAGCATACTTTTCATTACTTTGGAAAGTGCAGAGCAAATTGCGATTGGGCGGTAAATTTCAGGGTTGCTAGCCTCTCATTTTTTGGGGATTGGTGTTACATAAGTAACCTTCCAACATGATGGGAACTCACCAACATGGTACAAAATGTTGAAAAGTTTTGCTAATGGACGCGCTAACGTCGAAGAGCACTGCTTTAAGACCAGTGCTGGAATTCCATCCGGACCAAGGAACTTGTATATGTTGAGATCCGCTAAAACCTTTTTAACTGCACGTGCTCGAAAAAATATATCTGGCATAGTTACTAATACTCTTTCCAGTGCGGGCAGTGGTTGATTGCTTTCCGGCAAGTAGGAGTTACTTGCAAAAATTTCAGCCAAGACGTTAGCTTTATCAACCGGATCGTTAATTATTTGATCATCCTTTAAAAGAGGCGGAATTGAGGAACTAGCATTATCCTTCACTCTTTTAACGAATGACCAAAAGCTCTTGCTACTCCGAGAAATAATAAGAACTTTAGCACGAAGGCGCTGCTCCTATAAAGCTTTTTCGCGCCTTAGTACCTTGGCACACGAAGATCTCGCCTTTTTGCGTAGCAAATTAGTTACGGCATTTTTGTTACACCGCCATATACTGAATGCTTCCTCTCTGAATCTGACTGCATTTTTGCACGTCTGATTAAGCCAAGAATTCTTTCCTGGATTAACACGGATTTGCTTAGATGGAATGAAAGTTTTCATTCCAAGCAAAATAATGTTCATAACCATTTCTGCCATGGCATCGACTTTATTGTCCAGAAAACAAAATATCCAATTAAAAAAAAATTCGTTGAGCTCAGCCCAACGAGCCTCTTCTTACATATATTTTAAACGTTTCGTGGCCATTTTTGAAACGTTATGAAGATTAGCGACCGAAAAGGAGGCGGATATGGTACAGTGATCCGAGTTACCGAGTGGCGCAAGAGTACTTACCTCATACTTATCAGGGTGTGAGGTAAGGAAAAAATCGAGAGTATTATGTTGTTGCCCTTCAACACACGAAATATGTGTTGGCTTGTTAATTAGTTGCGCGAGGTGGTTATGCCCGGCGAATAGCTCAACATATTGGCCCTCTAGGGTTGTACGGTTCGAATGGCGAATCCAAGACGAGTTGTGAACATTGAAATCACCAGCAACAACAATTTCACAGTTCGGACAGCTTTCTAGGATTCACGATATGGAATCGGAAAGGGCATCGAAGCCGGAAATAGATTTATCCCTTCCCGCGTTTGGGCTTCTGTGTAAAAACCCAAAATGTAAGAAGTGTGACCAGATTTTGAATTTAACCCAAAGTCTTTTTTTCTGATATTTATTCGCACAATGGAACAATTGTCATTGGATTAAATACAAAACTGGAGAAAGACTTCAAAGAATTCATTCAGCAATACAAAAAAAAAATGTTTTCGATTTTGGTTTCTCAACGTATTCATTGGCATTTAATTCTCCCGGCAGGTCCTGGCTTTGGTAGGATTTGGGAACCTAACGTTAAGCCCGTAATATTCCGATTAAAAATAACAAAAAGGTGAGCCAAAACTCATATACGAAGAAATTAGTACTCTGTTGGCACAGATAGAGGCAATATTGAATTCGAGACCATCTTTTGTTCTGAGTGATAATGAATCTGAAAATATAGATGCCCAAACATCGGCCATTTTTTAATTGAAAGGCCAATTAACCAATATCCAGAACATTTTGAAGAAAGAACTGTCAGCTCACCAAATAAATGGATGCTAATTTAAAAGTTGAAAACGACACTTTTGCAAAGAAATAAATGGAAAAATCCGTCAGAAAATTTAAATAAAGGCTCAATAGTTTTGATCAAATATGAAAATGCTCATCCAGATTGTTGGCTAAGGCAAGGATTTAAAAAAAAAAAAAAAAATAGTAAAAGGATGGCGAAGTGAGGGTGGTCACTTTAAAAATAAAAATACTTCATTAAAACGACCAATTAATAACGACCAATTAATAATAATGAGATGGTCACGATGTCTATTGAAAGAAGATACAGCAGTATTGAGCAGAACAACAATCTTTTAAGCGATGTCCAGCCGAGAGACAAAAGAGCTCCATTTGAGTTTGTTGGGTCTCTTTATAAAATATTTTTTCGAATGATGGACGCAAAAGATCGGGAACCGGTGAAAGAAAAATAAAAACTGTATTTGAAAATTAGCAAAATATTGACAAGCTGATTCGGCAACAAACATTCGCTATTGACACAACGGTAAATGTATTGAAGTCAAATACGTAGGATGTTTACGACAATTCCAAGAAAATGTATGAACAACTGCAACTGTTTACTTTATTTTACACTGTCATAACAGCTAAGCTCAATTTAATGATTAATAATTGCAATGATATACAAACATCAATTATAAACCTCCTAAACGATGTCAACCATGGTCACATTAATACTAAATTAGTAAATCCTTTGCAGCTAGAAAAAGAGTTGCTGGAAATTAAAATGGTTCATTCAAATAATTTGGCTTTTCCGGGCAATGTAATTAGGTGGGAGCTGAAGGAAATCTACCACCAAATGACAACTAGGGGTACGATAGTTTATGACAGACTTGTTGTTAAAATAGAATTTCCCCTTATGCAAATATACAGCTTGGAAGTGTATCAAGTTATTAAGCTCCCTATTGATGTAGGATTAAACAGTATAGCCCAGTACTCTGTTTGGTTTTGCGAACATTTTTGAGCAACATGCATTATTTCGCTTGAAAAATTTGAAAATTAGGTAGTAGTGACAATACAGCGATTTAGAAGATAACATTTACTGAGCAATCTCTTTTCTTCATCATTAAATATATTTTTTGTCTTCTTCTCTTTTTAAATTTACACCTTTTCCATTTTTTATAAGTTACTTAAACACAACAAAATTTAATGAGAACAAACAGTATAAAAAAATGGTTGTCAAATATTCCGATATTCCATACGAAAAAAGTGTTGCTTATGTTATTTCGTAGTTGAAAAAGAAATGTTGCCAGAAACATTTTTATAGTTTGAAAAACAAGCTGCGAGGACTGCGGATTCTAACTGTTGATTGCGGAGTGGGTGAATTGGATTACCCTTCCATCAAAAGGAATTAAAACCTTGTCATATGGATGCACACCAACAAGTCAAGGACTAGCTTTGTCCACCTTTAAACATTTTTGAACAGAGATGATGACTTCTATTGGAGCTTCATAATGATGCTCAGACATTGCTAGTTTAAACACCAAATTAATAAAACCGTTTGTCGAACTTATAGATAACAACTCCATGTACAAAGAAAAGCTACAGAAGGATATTGAATCGCTAAGAACTAAACATATTAACGTAAAAGAACTAAATTTTTACGCTGCTTCTGGACATGCATCTTTAATCATAATTGTGATAATCTTTATTAAGATAAGATATTGCATGCAAACCAGAATGGTTAAAGTAATTGAACATACACATATGCATCTTGGTAAACATAGTTTTTGATAGGAAATCAATTTATATATTTTGGTCAAGCTAATTTATTTTGTGTATTTACCAAGGCTAGTTATAAGTTCCACAAAGATCTATTGTATGTGGTAAATTTGGTCTTGAAAGTACAATAATAAATAAAATCAGTATCTTACATACATTCAAGCGGTAAAGACTGTGTTCTTTCCCAATTTTGTAACAACGTTGCATTAAAATACTTTACATTTAAAAATAGCTTTTAATTATCATACCATTGATTTTTATTGTAAAAAATTAAAAATATATTCTTATAAAAAAGTGAAGCAATAAAGACGCATTGATTTGTTATTGTAATTTACGTGTTTTAATTGCTTCACATATTATTTAAGATTACAATTTGCGATAAATGTATTTTTAAACCTTTCTTTAGAGTTCTCCAATTACTTTACCGAAATTTGTTATTACTAGGTGGAAAGAATGCAACCAGCATCAAGGGTAGACCAAATAACTATGTTAATAAATAATTATTCATATTCTACATAACATACTTAAAACATTTGAATACTTTTTACTAGAAACTTTTTTTATATTTTAGAGTAGGACGTTCTATTACTCTATCAAATGCATTAGTCAGTCCAGCAACCAATTCAACTATGCCTACGGCTGCGGCTGTAGCGGCTGCTGCAGCGTCTGCAAAAATACAAGCCTTAGATGCAGTAGTGAGTAACGCTGTTCTTGGTTTAGCATCAGCTTCACCTTCGCTTGCAATATCGCAACTCACCGCTAAAGTACCTACTTTGCCCCTTCACACACCTGGAAATAGGTTTCATATAGCAATTACTTTGCCCAACGCAGCTTCGCTGATATCGTAAAGTATGTTCCAATCCCCAAGTTTAATTTCAAATATTATAACGCCTTCGGCCTTTCATGTGTTTTCTACCCAAACAAATTCTGCTGCAAAACCAATAGTGGTTCCAACTTCTAATGTATCAGTTCCAGTCATTGCTAAATTAACTGCCGCTATATAAGACGCTAATCCTTCAGTTGTAGCATTAGCCTCTACAAATGTCCCAGCCTTGCCAAGGATATTAGTAGATGAAGATGATTGATTATGACTTTGCATAACTGCTGCTGTAGTCAACGTTGACTACAAACCTGGTTCAACACCTGCGGCAATCAAAAAATGAAAATTTTTTTTTTAATTAGGTCCAGCACTCAGGGGATGACCCCTACTTATGCAATGCATTGTGCCAGAACTAGGAAATTAGGTTTAGGGATGGGGGATAGAGGGAGTAGTGCTTGTGAACATTTGATTTGAATCTTTGCACATTGAAAGTGGCAGGAAAGACCTCTGCAGGGAGTTTATTCCACATACGAACTGTTCGGCTAAAAAACAAATTTTCTCTGTAATGCGTTGTGCGATTCACTGGCCAATCGACCAAAAAGGAATGCGCTCTTGATGCAGATCGCGTTGCGCGTATGAAATTACGGTTTTCAGGAACAATTACCTGATTTCATAAGAGCACATTCCGTTGTAGTAACGATAAAATAGTGAAACACACCCCACATTGCGTCGATGCTCCAGTGAGTCAATAGAGCTGGATACCCTACTGTCACCGATGAGTTTCTTCGCTCTCTTCTGTACGTGGTCGAGTAACTCCAAAATAGACTTTGAAGCACCGGCCTATACATGAGAGTTGTATTCCATTTTCGGTCTGATAAAGGTGATATAAATAGCAAGGAGATCAGATGGAGTGAAGTATTTCTTACACCGTTTCAGAAAACCTAGGCACTTGAATGCTTCTTTTGCAACATGAAAAATGTGCTTGTTCCAACGAACATCGCATTAAATTTCCATGCCAAGAACATCAAGAGCTTCTGATTCCTTAATATATGTATCACCCATAATTACAGATGACGTAGCATGTTCAGCAGTACGCCTGTGCGAAAGCACACAGCACTGGGTTTTACAAGCGTTAAACTGAACCCTGTTCGCCAGGCCCCATTCGGAAATTACCAAAAGTTCGCGATTAAGGGTATCGTCCATGTGCTTTCTCATAGCCCCAATTTCCCGAAGGCTTGGTCTACTGCGAAACGAAAATGAATGGCATATGCTACTGCCATCTGCAAAAGAATAAATAGGGTTGGAAGTCTGACGTAGAAAGTCATTAAGAAAAATAAGAAATAGGGTAGGGGAAAGGACGGAACCTTGCGGTACCCCTGAATTTAACTTGAACTCGTTTGATGAGATTCCATCTATAACAACTCGTATAGTGCGATCCCTGAGAAAGCTCGATATAAGTCGAGTGAAGCTATTACCGACACCAAAAGCAATAAGTTTTGATATGAGTGCACCATGCCACACTCTATCAAACGCCTTGGAAATATCTAAAGCCACCACCTTACTTTCGCCGAAATGGTAAATGGATTGACATCATTTTTCCGAAAGGAAGGCCAATAAGTCACCCGTAGAGCGTGCCCTACGGAAGCCGTACTGCCGGTCACTAAGTAAGCTGTTGGACTCCAGATATTTCAGAAGATGAAAATTAAGCATACTTTTCATTACTTTGGAAAGTGCAGAGCAAATTGCGATTGGGCGGTAAATTTCAGGGTTGCTAGCCTCTCATTTTTTGGGGATTGGTGTTACATAAGTAACCTTCCAACATGATGGGAACTCACCAACATGGTACAAAATGTTGAAAAGTTTTGCTAATGGACGCGCTAACGTCGAAGAGCACTGCTTTAAGACCAGTGCTGGAATTCCATCCGGACCAAGGAACTTGTATATGTTGAGATCCGCTAAAACCTTTTTAACTGCACGTGCTCGAAAAAATATATCTGGCATAGTTACTAATACTCTTTCCAGTGCGGGCAGTGGTTGATTGCTTTCCGGCAAGTAGGAGTTACTTGCAAAAATTTCAGCCAAGACGTTAGCTTTATCAACCGGATCGTTAATTATTTGATCATCCTTTAAAAGAGGCGGAATTGAGGAACTAGCATTATCCTTCACTCTTTTAACGAATGACCAAAAGCTCTTGCTACTCCGAGAAATAATAAGAACTTTAGCACGAAGGCGCTGCTCCTATAAAGCTTTTTCGCGCCTTAGTACCTTGGCACACGAAGATCTCGCCTTTTTGCGTAGCAAATTAGTTACGGCATTTTTGTTACACCGCCATATACTGAATGCTTCCTCTCTGAATCTGACTGCATTTTTGCACGTCTGATTAAGCCAAGAATTCTTTCCTGGATTAACACGGATTTGCTTAGATGGAATGAAAGTTTTCATTCCAAGCAAAATAATGTTCATAACCATTTCTGCCATGGCATCGACTTTATTGTCCAGAAAACAAAATATCCAATTAAAAAAAAATTCGTTGAGCTCAGCCCAACGAGCCTCTTCTTACATATATTTTAAACGTTTCGTGGCCATTTTTGAAACGTTATGAAGATTAGCGACCGAAAAGGAGGCGGATATGGTACAGTGATCCGAGTTACCGAGTGGCGCAAGAGTACTTACCTCATACTTATCAGGGTGTGAGGTAAGGAAAAGATCGAGAGTATTATGTTGTTGCCCTTCAACACACGAAATATGTGTTGGCTTGTTAATTAGTTGCGCGAGGTGGTTATGCCCGGCGAATAGCTCAACATATTGGCCCTCTAGGGTTGTACGGTTCGAATGGCGAATCCAAGACGAGTTGTGAACATTGAAATCACCAGCAACAACAATTTCACAGTTCGGACAGCTTTCTAGGATTCACGATATGGAATCGGAAAGGGCATCGAAGCCGGAAATAGATTTATCCCTTCCCGCGTTTGGGCTTCTGTGTAAAAACCCAAAATGTAAGAAGTGTGACCAGATTTTGAATTTAACCCAAAGTCAGTTAAATTCAGGATCATTTGTGCCTAATGATTGCTGGCACTGGTACACGACTTCATTACGAATGTACATCGCAAGGCCCCTATGTAGACTAAAAAAAGGTAGAAGAGAGTACCCAGGCAAATGAAAATCCTGTGGATCAGCATCCTCAGATACCTGGGTCTCACATAAGGAGAAAATATCAGGCCGATGGAGACTACTGTGTGCATACACAGAGAAGAAATTCGCTCTTTATCCACGTATGTTGCAGAAATCGGTTCTAAATATTCCTGCCATTACAAATACAAAGATTCAAACCTTTTGTCTATTTTATAATACTAACACCCCTGTAAAAACTGATGTCTTTGTGACTATTTAGTGACCAGTGTTATGCCTTCGCCACTAACTAGTCAAACAACAGTTATCACAAAGGTGCAAGTAAAATAAAATTACAATTACTATAAAAAAAGAGGAAAAAAAACTAGAAAAAAGAAAGGTACTATTTGTGGTACAATTTGCATCGTAAAGAGCCTTAAAAGCTGGTCACATGTGACTTGTCGTGCCATCACTGTAATTATTATTGTATTTTTTTTTGTCTTGAATTGATATGTTGTTTTTTCTGTGTTTATTTTATATGTATTGTTGTTGTAAATATTGCTTTGGCTGTTTTTTTTTCTTTCTTTTTTTTGTAACTGTAGGTATGTTGATATTTTTGGTTTTATGTTTTTGATTTTTAATTTTTATTATTATTATTATTATTATTGATTAAGTTTCTGTTCTTATTTTATGTATATTTTTTTTGGCACATTTAATTAAAAAAATTGACACAAAATTAAAAAACACAACATAGATTAAAATAACGACGAAACAAAAACGCGTGCGGACAGTATGGTATAAATACATATTCAGAATTAACATTAAACATGCGCAGCCTCCTTTGTCGGTACTTGTTCAAAGCATATTCGCCAGCGAAGTAAAATAACTAATAAAATGGCTATATCTATATTTCTCCTTTCACCACTTGTCTTATCTCTCATCTATCCCTTTCTTAAAGAATGTAGCACGGTTGCGAGTATAACTAGAAAGGTATTTTTACCTGAAGTGCTACTTTTCTTACAAAAAAAAAAAAAAAAAAAAAAAAAAAAACACTAAAAGAGTAAATTCAGGAAGAATGTAGTAAATTTGGAAATGTCAATCGAGTAATTATATTTAACGAAATACAAACAGAAAATGAAGACGATGACGAAGCGGAGGTTATCGTTAAGATTTTTGTTAAATTTTCAACAATAGCTGAAGCTACGCGAGGTAAAGATAATCAATCACTCTTCGATCACGGTGACTTGTCTGGTTAATATTACTGGTTGAATCGAAATAATATTTATTTAACTGTTTTAACATATATTAATAAATAAATTCACTTTTTTTAGTATATGCAGCCAAATTAAATTAAATAGAAAGCAGGCCGAATAAAAGCTATCAAAATAAAATACACTCGCAACATTTTGAAAATGATTTATTTCCCGTATCTCATAAACTACAGAGGGAAAGTACAGGTTGGTTATTCAGCTCTATCGTTAATAGTTTTTCACTTGAAAAATTTTCCCTTTTCCCAACATTGCAATCCCGAATAACTTTTTCCATGATATATGTTCCGTTATTGTGAAACGTAATTTAGTGGGAAATAACACGCACAAAATTATTCCCAGTAAAAAAAAATTCAATTTGATGTGCTAAGCTCTGTTTTCAGTTTTTTGCTAAAATGGAAGAGGAACGTGAGCGCCAGAGAATACTCTCTTTATTAGATGAAAGCTATTCAGAAGAAAGCGATTCTGCCGACAAAAGCATAAAGGAGAATCATACTAGTGTGCGCAGTGAAGGAAGTAACACAGAAGAGAAAGCTTCAGAATGTGATAGTGATGATATACCTCTGAATTTGTTGCAGCAGGAAATACAACAAACCAAATTTATATAAGTAAAGATGGAACCAAGTGGGAAGAAGTACCGTATCGTCAAAATTGTCGTATTCGGGAAGAAAATATTATGAGAGATAAGACTGGAGTAAGACTGCAGTCACCAAAAGCGAATGTTGGAGACTATTTTTTACAGTCGAAATGTTACAGGAAATTCTGATGCATACAAATGCACAAATTAAACAAAAAATAGATGCATGTTCTCAGATAACAAACTACCCACACATGAAGGAATGTACATTTAGTGAATTCAAGGCATTTTGGCCTATTGTATTTCTCTGGATTACATCGGTCTGGAAGAAAAAACTTAATTTTTCTTTGGGCTGCAGAAAGAACTGGTATTGAGATTTTTCGCTTGACTACGACACTAAAACGTTTTCATTTTTTACAGAGCAATATTTGCTTTGATGATAAGTGTACTCTTATTGAAAGAAGTTTACTAGACAACTTAGCTCCCATTCGTGAACTCTTAGTTTCATTAGTCAACAACTGTACAAAAATATATATTCAAAATAATAAATTGCGGAAGGTGCAAATTCAAGCAGTACATTTCTTTTAATCCTGCTATTTTTTATACCATCAACATGGAAATATATGCTGGAAAACAGCCTTCAGGCCCATATGAAGTAAGCAACAAACCATTTGATGTCGTTGAGCGTATTGTGCAGCCTGTTTCTAAAAGTTGTAGAAACAATACTTTAGATAACTGGTTCACAAGTCACGAATTAGTTCTTTATTTACTAAGAGAGCATAAAATAACATCTGTTGATGCTTTACGCAAAAATAAAACACAAATTCCACCAAAGATTATGAATACACGTGCCAGAGAAATAAGTTCGTCAATATTTGGTTTTCAAAAAAGTATTACAATTGTGTCCCATGTTCCTAAAGAGAAAAAAATGGTTTTGCTAATGTCTAGCCTACACCATGATAGTTCTATTGACGATTCCACAGAAGAGAAATGAAATCCGGAAATAAATACATTTTACAATACAACAAAAGGCGGTGCTGACGTTGTTGACGAAATGTGTTTCTCTTACAATGTTAGTCGAAATCCGAAAACAATATTTTATAAAATGCTAAATGTAGCTGGAATCTACGGACTTATTATATGTAAGAATAATAACAAAAGCAATATTATACGAAATAAGTTTTTCAAAACCTAAGCCTTTCTCTTAGAAGTGATCACCTAAACACTCATAAAAATATCATCCACTTGTCGAGAGAAATGCAAAAGCGAATCCAGTGTTTCACAACAGACCCTTCTGAAGAAGGTCCTGCAAAAGTTTCAGGTGTGCGGTTTCAGGTGGACGATGTCAACTTTGCCCTTCTGCAAAAGATCGCAAAACTATTCACACCTGCAAAGAATGCAACAAGTTTATTTTCTCTGAACATATAATTCCTTATTGCAACGAATGCTCAAGCTCCTTGCAGAAAGATAAAGAAAACTAAAACACCCATGTGATGAATTTAGCAATTATTTTTTTTTTTTTTTTTTGCTTTTCGATTATAAGTTTATGCCATTAGACTGACGTTTCTTATATTTTAAGGTTCGTTTTTGTTTTTTTTAATTAAAAAATTAAAAGCAGTTTAAATACTTTTTTTTGTTGCATATAACAAAAGGCTGAAAGAGTCATGTATATATTGCTTACAGATTCGTTTATCAAATTTTGAAAATTAGGCAAAATACAATGGCAAAAGAAAATAACGTTACACCTGACTGTCGGTGTTACTTTTTTTACGTGCCCGACCCCGGGTTTAATATTGTACATTGCTCTTGTATTAGCTATAGATCAAAAGTGTATATCGGCTTAAAGACTGCCGCTAATTTGAAAAGCTAAAAGGGAACAAGAGGTGGCCCAAATTTAAAGTTTGTCAGTAAGCGAACAGAGTATTTGTGAACTCTTAGGAATGAAGTCCATAGAAGGCTTAGAAATCTCCTTCAGCTTTGAACTGCCAGAAAAAATTTTTGAAGCCGAAAAAATGAATCGCCGGCATCTTCCTATGAGCTTAATAACGATATAAGCTTTGAAGCACTTTACTGTTGAAACTTTTGATCCCACCGCCTTTACCACAAAAACAGAAAGAGTCTAGTGACAAAAAGGCTTTACCCATAAAACGTAGATGAATTGACTCACAGATAAAATTAAAACTTTTCAAATCAAAAATTAACAACTGCTTAATACAAAAGCATCAACCCTGAACATTTCCACTATTTTTATAACTTAAAAAAAACTCAATTTTGAATATTTTTATTCCCTATTAATATTTTTTCTTTCTAATTGGCATTTGCTACGAATTGATAGCGGGAACAAACGTTCCTAGGAAACTCACGATAGCAATTTTCCCTTGATGGGGAATAAAAATTCCATGGGAACAAAAATTTCACATTTCATTCACAATATGATTATGTAATTCGAAAGAAAAAATTTGCGAACTCTTACAAATCGTATTGTATATACAACTGTCGACAATTTATATCCGGTCATTCGGAAATGTTTTTTCTAGCAGTACGTTCTTTTCCCCTGTCGAAGAAGATAGTCTTTCGTATACGCAACTCTGTAATAAGAAAACTAAAATAATATAAGTTGAAACGGTCGTAATTGATTTAAAATCGATTTGGTAATCGGAAAAATTAAAAAAAAACTTAAAATGTCAGTATTTTTGTTGGCAACAGTACTTGTTTTAAGTATTTTTGTTCTGCTAATTTCTTCAATTCTCAAGCTCAGCAGTGTGAGAATTAGTAACTTTAATATTTTCTTAAAGCGGTCTAAAAGTTTCTCTTGCAGACGGTAAACCTGAATAAGAGACCCTCCTCCATTGGCACGTGATTCCTATTTGCTTGTTGCCAGCTTCTTTTTATTTTCGTCTTGTTATCACCCCATTAAATCAATAAGTTAATGAAAAAAAAACCTTTTGCCATACATATGGTTTCTTTAATGGTGGGCATGGAATTTAAATTATCTGAAAGTGATTGCCAAAGGTTTCGATTTCCATCCAATCTTCCTTGGAAAGCCTCTTTTTTAACTGCGAAAGCTTTACCACAAATTCAATAATCATCTCTTTCAATTGAGTACTTATATGCTTTGTCCTAAATTATTTTAAAAATTTTATTTAAAATTTAACACAAGTTACATAATACAACAATTTTAAAATAGTGAACCCCGCTTACTCGATTTTAAAAACGCAAAAACAGTATAAATTACGTTTTTCATCACACCTGTTTTTTCACATTTTCATAGAAAAAAGTTAAAAATGAAATCGATTTCGAATTAAAACAAAACCTGATTCTGGTTAAGCGAGAGGTAATCTTAATACTTGTAATGGTAAAAGTAAGTCGAAAGATTTGTGGAAAAGACTTACATTAGATTAAAAAGATGCTGGGCCACTACCTCATGATTGCACTAAATGGAAAAAAGCAAAATCGAGAATCTTAAGTATTCCATTACCATGTGAATAAAATGGTCATAACTTAGAAGCAAATGTTGTTGAGACTTTAAATATAGCTGAACATCGATCATTGCATTTTTGTCAACAAATGTGTTCAATTACATAGTAGTTGAATGCAATTATTGACCATGAAAAGAAATGCTAAATTAGCAGTATTAACTTTTAATTTTTAATTTGAAGCTAAAGATTTTTTGTAAAAAAAAAGAAAGAAGTTTAACACGAACTTAAGCTTTTGGAAAACTATGCTCGAATCCACTGCGTTTATTTTCTAAAAACAATTGGCAGACTTTATCCGTACAAATATAAAGGTAAATAAGCGCTAGACGCTGACGACTTGGCGTATCTCCACTGGATAATTGTTGAGATACTAGGCGCTCGCCGCCAAACAGATTTGCGTAATAACGGGAAAAAATTCTTTTTCCTAAAAATCTTATAACCACTACATATTACTTGGCAATCCTACCGACCAAACTTGGGATCTACTGATCCTCAATTTTTTTTATATATTATTTTCCAAAGAAACAATTGTAAAATTTTTTATTAAGCAAAAAGAAAAAAAATATCTTAAAAATGTTCGTTTTTCGGGTTGATCTGTGCCAAGCATGAGTTCTGAAGTGCCTATTGCGGAAGACGTCAATAAACAAAATAAGAAAAAATGTAAAAGTAAATAAAAACTAAAGAAAAAAATAATAAAACACAGAAATCTTTTTATTACAATGGGAAAAACCATTTCGAAACCCTCAGCCCAATCGGGTGATGCGACCGTACATATTATTAATAACCAATGTATAAGAACAGAGAAATAATTTCGTGGTTTATTTTGGCAGTAACATCTACCAGTTTAGCACTAAAAATATACAGGTTAAATATGACAAATTAACGTCAAGAAGAATTAAAAGCAGCTAAATCAATTTCTTATTTTACTGACTTTAGAACAGCATAAAATACATGGAAACTTTTGTAGAAGATATAATTAAGCGTTTGAGGCATAATTTAACTAACCTTGAAAAGTCCCTAACAGACGCTACACGAAAGGGGCATTATTAAAAAAGAGATCAGACATCACAGCACTATAAAACGACCTGTTAGATATCATAAAAGACGCCGATGATCCACTACAATGGGAAATATTAAAGTAGAAAAAAGCATTATACGCTAAAATCATAACAATCCTTAATGAAAAAGCATTGTTTAATAAAAAGCTTTTATCGTTGAAAACAAATCCAAGTGTCTTTCTTCATTCCTGCATCTATACAATAAAATCAATATAAAAAAGATGGCAAATCAAGACTTTAGTGTCCTTTCTTTCACGAAAGCCATAGCGGAGTTTTTCGGAAAGAAAGAAGACTCTCAAAAATGTATAAACCTAGTGGAACTACTCAATCATGAAGTTCCTGTACACACAAAACCAACTTTCTTTTCACTATTATACAACACTAAGATTCCGGATAGGATAAAAACAAAACTAGATCTATTAGGAACTATTGATGTCCAACTTAAAAGAGATATTCGAGCCTCGCAAGGCAGCAAATGCAATATTAGATAAACTTTCAAACACTACTCAAGGAAATAAATCCGTTTCTCAATTTGCTGAAAAAATAGAAGTTTTGATAGCACAATTAAATGTCATTCAAATTTCAACTCTGCAAACAACGGCAGAAAAAGCTGTTATCATCAACTTAAGCCCTTAACGTTTTAAAACGAGGTATAACAAAAGCTAACATAACTCAAAACATAGCAGCAAGCAGAGCAAAATCATTCAAAGAAGCTCTTCAAATAGCAGAAGAATCTGATTGTACAGAAGAAGCTAGAATCGTGATGTACAAAAGAAGCAAAGAAATCAATAGTTAAAGAAATAATAACACAGAATCAATAAAAAAAATCGTTCCAATAATGTACAACGAAATAAACAAAATTACTTCAGCAAAAACAATAAAAACAACTATTTCCAACAAAGAAGAAATACGCTTGGAGTAAACAGCTACAATAGATATCAGCATTAATTCGCAAACTACTACAAAAACTACAATGGCCAACGCTTTACTAACAACAACTCTCGCAATCAAAATAATAATAGGCATAATGTATTTATCACGAATGGCACAGAACAACAGGTAAACTTGATAGCCCCCGATATCGAAAATTAGGCTACTCGGGGAATATAAATAAAAAAATTCTTAAATTTAATGTTAATTAAGACTATAGTAAATACGCATATAAAAAATGTAAAAATACCAGTTTTTCTTTATTAAATGACACAGAAGCAGATATTTATGTGGGAATTATTTTCAATTAAAAGGAAAAGATATTTTATAATTTTATATATTTTAGTTTTTTATTAGTAATTATCAGTTTTTATTAAATAGTTTTAAGTTACACAATTTTACACAATTAATTTTAGTTTTACAATATTTTAGATTAGGTTTATAAGTTTATAATTAAGTTCACTATTCTTTTCTCAACCACGTCTCGTCACAAACTGTTCTATATATTTTCCTAATTATCCTTTTTTTCCTTCTGTTGTCAAAAGTTTTGTGATTTTTATGTTTGTGTTTCTCTGTTTTGTATCAAAGCCTACTAAGTATTTCATGTCATACTATTCCTCCTATGTGCCTATTGGTTGTATCTAATTCTGCTTGTTATATTATAGCCAACTATTTGCCATGCGTGTCGTGCTTACTATAAGTGGTGCGTTTGAACAGCGACTTGACGACCACATCCTACATTTATATCATAAAAAAGGAAAATTTAAAAATATTAATATTAACAGTCACTACTCATGTGCGATAACGGGTATATTAAAATAAAATATTTTGACTTTAGGAACATGTATTTTAGTATTAGAAATACAATAAGATATTCTAAAACATAAGTTAAATGTCGTAGAAAATTCGTTTCCTATCACATCCAGTGGTATTTTAGGAAGAGATTTTTGTGCAAAATATGGAGCAAGAATAGACTATACAAAAATCCTTATACCAAATAGTGCAACGATAACCAGAAGTGCAAATAAAAATGAGACCCGTCCAAATAGAACACCTACCCCCGCAAACGCGACTAGCTATCCATACATGTGGGAATGTATATCTATATCGGACGTCAAAAATTTGCCAGTACTTAAATTTACACAAAGACAAGGGAAAAACAAACGCAAAAAGCATAACAATATGCAAACTTTTGCCATAGTTAAAAACAATGTTCTAGTAGAATCAAGCGATAAACCATACTGTACAGGCCAAGTTTGGGAAAAACTTATATCACTACTACAAAGTAATGGCATAAATAAGATATCTCTTTTAAAGAAAGTCTTATTATTTAAAAATACGAAACTACTTAAAGTAAAAAGGTTGTAAAGTAAAATAATGAAAAACCAAGTAAAAAAGGAATGAGTACTCCCATTCAAATTATATTATTTGATCCCCCTCAACCACTATTAGACCAACCTGATTAGTAACGTTTTATCAAAGAAAATCATCTGTCTTTACTCGAAGGAGTTCAGCTATAGCATCGTTAAGTAATTTGTCTAATATGATGTCAGCAATCGTTGGAGACAAGGGATTGCCCATTGGCATTCCAAATATTTAGTTACAGATTTGTCCATTATCATTGAAGTAATTGTTTTCAATTAAAAAAAAATTGTAAATTTTTTTGGAACTTAGATTTCTTTATCTTCGTGTGCTGTTTTATTGTGTTCCATTCGGTCAAGATATTTTTAATTATATAATATAATAATATCTGGATCGAATGGAACACAATGAAGAAGCACACGAATTACTTGACAAAGAGAAAGTGGAGAAAAAACGTTTCATAATTGAGAGCTTACGTATGCAACAAAAATTACAAAAACAATGAATCACAAAGAGAATACTGACAACATAAGCGCAAGCTATAGTATTGCACTAAAATAAGAAATTCAAGATAGCAAATGTGATATTAGAATAAGTAGTGCAATGTTTAATTGTTTGTCAATTATAAAATGCTTCTTATTGTTTAATTTTAAATTTGATATATCTTAAATTTATTGTAAGTTCTTATTGTTGTTGACTATACCATATAATAATCTAATAATTTTATTAAATATAGACGAAAATCCCTTGAAAAAGTCAACAAATAATTGACGAAACGTCGGGATAAAAAATGTAATAAATCTTCTTACATTTATTCTCATTAGGCCCAATTAGCTTAATAAAACACCAAAACATTGAAACACTATTTTGGCCAAAAAACACAACAATAAATTTTTTGTTTTGCACATTTTACTCTACTCATGGATGAGAAATGAGAACAATATTATGCTGCTCATCCTCATGTGTAAGAAATGTGCACATTTTCTTTTGGTCATGGATGAGAAATGTGAACATTTTAATTTGCTCATCATCAAGTATGAGAAATGTGCGTTTTGGCAAAACATAATGAAAACAAATATACACACGTAAATGAAATTTTGTTATAAATATTTTTATAACAGCACACAAAGATTTAGCTAAATATTTTTTGTTGTAAAATATGAATATTGTATTTGCTCTTTATTCTTTTTTAATTTAAAAGTTCACATTATATGAATTCTCATCAGTGAAAATGTGCAATAAATAACACTGCAAAAAGGGAGGATTAAGGTTAAAAGAAAACAATTGTATATTGGGAAGGGTTTTTTGTTGTTTATTGTTATCATAAGCCAATTTGTTTTCGTTTTGTCTTTTTTTCTTGTCTAACTGTTTTTATGGCCTTTGATTTTGCACGTTTATTTGTTGTTTTTCGAACTAGTGCATTATGCCCGTAACTCGATTGGAGTTAGTTCATTGTTCCATATGAACAAGTAAATGGTAGGCGTGGTGTTTTTCCCGCTGTGTCGAATGATAGGGGCCGATATTGCTGATTTTCAATTGCGCCTCTTTCGACACGATGTCTGATCGATTGGCGTATTTAATTTTTTTTTTTAATTTTTTATCTAGCTGTATAGTACCTCGGCAAACTTGATTTCAACACGCGATTCAGAAATGGATATTGTAAAAATTACAAACGGATTGACAAAATTAGTTATACCATTTTTCCACTTTTTGTGGTGAAGGATATGAAAAGAGGATAAAGAGCAAATAAAATATTTATATTTTACAACAAAAGATATTTTATGTAGCTACATCTTTGAGTGCTGTTATAAAACAATTATTAACAACAAAATTTCATTTACTGAAGTAGTGTCATATAAAATGGTAATAACGTAATAAACAAATGTACACGTATTGTAATATTAAAAACACTTTGTTTAGTTTTTATTAGAGCTCAACCGAAGAGCTGTTTATTATTATTATGAGCTCAATTAAGAGCTCCTTAGAAGGTTGTATTATTAATTAAATTATTTTGCAGAAATGCGTGTCTTATATACTAGTTATAAGAATCTAGAGAAGTAATTTTAATATAAATTTTAAACAGTATTGTGGGAGAATGTTTTTGGGTGAAATAAGATCTATTGCTTAAACCTAAACGGTGCTTAAAATTAGTACAAGAATATTGTGGGAAATTTGTGTGCAATATGATTACACTTAAAATAAAGAACAGATATAAACGTCATTGCACATTTGCACTTGGCAACTCAACGAAAAGGTGTCATGTGATCGCCGTTAGTATGAGCTCAAGGTTGGTGCATTGTTTGACACTTTAAATTGTAAAGACAATCATGTTGTGATGTTTAAAAGAATAAAATCATGCTACACCTCCACTTTTCGCAAGAATGTTCATATAAAGTTAGTTTAATGTACATTCTTTTTCATACATATATTTTATTATTAATAATAATTTAAAATCTCTAATCCGGATTATCAATTTTGTTAATATTAATTATGATATAACTTAAGTCTATTTTTATGAACTATTTGTTGTTTATTAGTTTTATTATCAGCTATTGTTACATTACGAGGGCTGCTCTATATATTTCTGGCCTAATAGTGAAAATGCGAATATTTATAATCAAAAATGGTTTGGATGTCTCTATCTCTCAGTATGTCACATGTCGATCTTGCATTATAAGTTCCCGCACAGCATCAATGTTCTCTGGCACAACAGCCGTTTTTGGACGACCTTCACGGAATTCGTCTTTGAGCGAGCTTCGGCAACGATTAAATTCATTATACCAATTTTTCACAGTGCTGTAGGATAATGCTTCATCGCCATACAAAGATTGAAGTTCATCAATGCACTCTTGTCGTGATAATCCACGTCGAAAGTTGTGAAAAATGATGGCACTAAAATGTTTACGAGTTAATTCCATTTTTTTCTATATTAATTTTTTCAAGGCACTGTGAACGACACAAATAATGGTCGTACGTTAAAACGTTTTGAGTACGATTATGCTTAAAAATGACAAACTTTCCAATGGAAATGTCAGATTGTACTTGGCAGCACTCAGTGTTACCAGGCCAGAAATATATATAGCAGCCCTCGTATTTTTTATATCTATGTTGTTAATTTTACATGGTCCTTTATAACTTAGTTATACTTTATGACCTGATTCATTTATAAGTGAAACTAAATATCCTATATTTAATTCGTAATCTGTTGTATCCTTATCATAATTTAAGTTTTGCTTAGTTTTAGTTTTAATAAGTAATTTTTGGGCCTTCTTATATGCTACTTCTAACCTAAGTTTTGCCTATTTGGCATAGTTGTCTATATAATATGAAGGTGATATTCTATCTATTCTAGAAAATTGTTTGAATTGGTTTGGAACCTTTGAGAAAACTAATTCATATGGACAGAAGTTATGAACTTTTGAACAGTACATAAAGTATTTTAACCATTAATCCCAGTCTGTTTTGTCTATTAAAATAGAGGATCATACATATTCATTAAAAGTTCAATGACTTCTTTGTATTGTTCCTCATGTCTGATGATGGTTAGCTGTTGAAGTTAGTTTTCCAATTTTTAATAAACTAAAAAATTTCTGTTAGTATAGAATTTTTATATTCAGTTCCCATGTTTGAAATGAACGTCTTCATTGGACCATAGGTAGTATAAAGCTTTTGCTATTGTTTTAGCGCTTTTGTAAGATATTGGTATGGTTACTGAGTATTTTGTTAGGTCACATATCATTGTTATAGCGTACTCTTGTCCATAAAAAGATTTTGGGAATGGTCCTATTGTATCTACGTATACCCTGTCAAATGGTTTTGAGGGTGTTATAGTAATAGTCATCGGACTTTTCATATGTTTAGTAGTTTTGGCTATTTGACACTTATGACATGATTTTACATAGTTAGATATATCCTTCGACATATTTTTCCAGTAGTAATATCTTTTAATTTCTTCTATTTTTCTATTTATTCCACAATGTCCTCCTTCTATAGGGTCATCGTCATATTTTAGCATAATCTCAAGAATTGCCTTGGCACTCTTATTATTAATTTGGGTCTATTTGTTTAGTAGCGCTACTTTAACTTTATTCGCTATTTTATTGCTCATAGTTTAAATTCATTATAAGAGATAAATTCGAAAAGTTTCTCACTAGGTGCCACTTGTAATTTATAAATATTATGTTTACCGGCCACGTATTCGAGCCTAGGGAAAAATTGTTCTAAGTCAAAGTTCCCTTTAGTAAACAAATCATTATTTTGTATACATATATGTTACTATAGATTTCCCTCGTTTGATAAAACATATCCCGGGGGAAATTTTTAGTTTATAATATTTTCTGACGTCAGCGTTGTATTAAGGTACATATATACTGGGCTTATTATTTTTGTAAAATTTATGTTTATTAGATATTTTATCATTATTTTCTCTTTTTTTTTTTCTTTATTTGTCATCGATCTAGTCGTGACCTTTAGTATAGAACAAATTTTATTATGTGTTTCTTTTAAATCATTTATGGGTATGCGCGCTAAAGCGTCTGCAACTTAGTTATCTTTTCCCCTAAGGTATTCAACCGTGAAATCATATTCTTCGAGATCACGTCTCATTCTCGTTAACTTTGAACTAGGATTTTTCATAGAAAACAAATAAGTTGGTGGTCTTGGGTCAGTGCGAACAAGAAAATGTTTACCATATATATATGGTCTGAAATGTGTTATAGCCCAATGTATGACAGTTAGTTCTTGCTCAATCGTAGCCTCACAAGCAAATTCGCTTGCACCTGTGCTTATACAAAATTCTTTTGAAAAATTAGGATATTGGAGCAATTTTGGGTTCTTTAATGCTTTCTTGAGGTACTTAAATGCTGTATCGCACTCTTTTGTCCAAATGCCTTGAATATTTTTTATAAATCTTCGATAATAATTACTTAAAGCTATAAATCGTTATGCGCTATCGGCATCTGTCCGTGTTGGATAGTTTTAAATTAAGGAAAATTTGCTATTCCCTTATCTGTACATTTGTGGCCAAGGTATGTTACTTCTCTCATAAAAAATGAACATTTTTTTGGGTATAATTTAAGATTATGTTCTCGACATAATTCAAAAACGTTTTTCAATTTGATAGCATATGTATCTCAGAGCATCCAAGGACAACTAAGTCGTCCATATATAGAAAAGCTTGATTTGGTTTTAGTCCACTGAAAGAAAGTGTCATCATTCTTTGAAATGAATTTGGAGCTATTTTAAGACCGTATGGTAGACTTGTAAATCTGTAAGAGCCATTGTTTGTTGAAAATGACATTAAGTCCCTTAAATTTTTATCTAGACGGATTTGATGAAATCCTGACATAAGATCTAAACATGATAATTACTTTGCTCTTCCTAATTGGTCTAAAATATCATCTATTCTTGGCAATGGGAATTTTACCGTGACTAGTTTCTTATTTATTTGTCTATAATCTACCAAAAGTCTCCATCTTTTATTTTCTGAACTAAGTAATGATTTCTTCGGTACCAATAAAATTGGACTATTGTATTCCGAATATGAAGGTTCTACTATTTTGTCTTCTATTAATTTTTCGACTTGTCTATTAATTTCTTCTTTGTGTGAATGTGGTATTTTATAGTTCTTAATGTATACTGGTTGTGTTTCTTTGACTTTCAAAGAGTCGAAAATATCACAATATGAACTGCAAAGTTCTGTCAATGAATTGTTTAGGAAATATTTGCTTTAAAATTTGACTTTAGCGTCTCTATGCGCTTGTTTCATAGAATTTCTATTTAATATTTTGTAGTTTGAGAGGTTTTCGGTGTTTATTTGACTTTGGGTAATTTTGCTAATGTTGTTGTTAGTATTAAGTATACGAATAAAAGCTTTATTTGTCTTTACTTATGTGTTTGCAATAAAAACCTCTGGGTCTATTTCTTGGTTTGGTATTAGTAGTTCATTATTTAGTGATATTAATTTAATTTGGCGTATGACTTCAGATCTTGGAGGTAAGATTATATCCTCAACTTTGTGTTATTGGTATTTCTATTGGGGGTGGAATGTTAAAAGGGCGTAGGATAAGGTAATCAGAGTCTTTATTGAAGTCCAATATACAATTATATTTTTTTATGAAATCCACGCCGATGATGCCATGGTATGGAATTCGGAAATCATTTTGCACTACCTGAAATTTATGTGGTATTAAAAATTTTTTATATTTTAGATCGAAAAATTTACTTCCTATTGACTGTATTTTACCTTGTCGTATTCCGCTTAATATTATGGCTTTATTAGCATTTATTCGATTTTTCTTAAAATGTGTTATTTTTATTAGTGAAATATCGGCTCCTGTATCAATTAGTAAGAATACTGGACTGTTATTATGCTTATTTCTAGTTGAACAACGAAACATAAGTTGAGGTTCAAGTTGTATACCTTGTTTTTTGAGTTGGTCTTAGGGAGAGATCATGGTTTTCCGAATGAATTTCGTTTGATTCTGTTGCTCTAACATAATTTTTGTTTCTATAGCTGTTGTTAGGTCATTGTCTGTAATTCTTGTTGTACCTATTGTTATAATTTTATAGTGTTGTTCTTGTTATTATCGTTTGGGTAATTATTTCTTCTACGGAAATTATTATTCCCATTATTTTGTCCTAGTCTGTAATATAGTATAGCATTCTGCTGCCCAGCTGCTTCTGTGCAACTATTGACAAATTTGCAAATAATAGCATCATTCATACTATTGAATTCTCCTGCTTCCATGATAAGTTTTTCCTTATATATGGAGCAGTTTTAAGTAAGTGCTTTTACAGCAACTTGTATAGAATATTTGGTTGCTAAGTCGCATGATAGCCCGTCTGAAATGTATGCGTTTTGCAGAAATTTAGTTAAATTTTCTATTTTGCTGCAGTAAGTATTAGCAGTTTTATTATTTTGTTTATTATTTATTATTTTTGAAGATGGCCTTCTACTGACTCACCTTTGACTGAGCTAGTTAGTTTGTTTATTATCTCTGTTATTGTTTTTTTTTAAACAATTAAATTTGTTGCATTGTTCTTATTCATGTAGCGAATTTGGTATTTCAACTGATATAGCCTTTTTTGTAGCTATTTTTTAAATTCTGGTTTTTAATTCTAGAAAAAATGCTGCTGCTTTATGAGCTAATGTGAGCCTCTTATTATTTACGTTAAGTAGTACTCTTATTATTTCTAAATTTGGAAGAGATTCTGAAAATGTTGTTTAATAGTTTCTTTCCTAATTGTTCTGTTAATATTAAGAGACTTATGGGAGCGTTCACAATCTTCCTTTACTATCCTTACTTTTTGTAGAATATTTTGCCATTCCCTAGGAAAATTAAATTTTGTCTAAAGTGTTTGCTCTGCTAGAATATCTTTTGCTGATTGACTTTCGTGTAATATATATATTTTAGGTAAAAGATTTAATGCTGCTATTATGGTTAGTATTATTGTAAGTATCCACAACGAATTTATTTCCTGAGTATGGTCAACTATTTCTAAATTAGTAACAACATTTGCATTGGGTTTTTCTAATTTTGATTCTGTTTAACCCTTTTTAAAAAAGTAAATTTAAATGTTTTAAATTTTAAAATATTTCATTTTTCTTTTTTTAATTTTTTCTGACCATCTTATTAAGCGAACTGTTTCTTCCTCTATTCTAGTTCTATTAATTACATCATCTTCTGTTGGTATTTCTGACATTCCTATTATTTTCCAAAGCTTTGATAAAAATTTAATTTGGTCTTCTGTTTTGGTTTCTTTTTCTTCAAAACTAATTAAGTCTTTTGCCCTATTTCTTAGCATTCTTTTATTTTTAAACGACCTTATAAAATTAAAATGAATATCTTACACTATTTTTATTTAAAGTATATATGATTTTTGTACATAGAAAAATGCTATTATCTTATGTGATTTATTTTAATTGTTGCTACTTTCAGAAAAAAATTTTTTCTTTAGTTGTAATTATTTTTCAGGGAAAAGCAAATAAAATTATTTATAAGCTGGTTTGCAAAGAGCTATTATTACTTCTTTAAAATTAAAATTTTTAGTTGCTATTCTTTTGTTTTCTTGTTTTTTCCCGATTTAATAGAAAATCGAACTTATCGATTTTAGTCCACATATTTGTTGCTTGATTCCAACTGAGCTGGGCGGTGGTTGCGCGATGATAATCCTCAAAACAGGTTGATTTTGGGGTATTTTCGTAAGGTCTTCTTTTGTTGTTGCTTTCTGAATTTATTTTAATATTCCTCAGTGGTTATAGGTGGTTTTTTACCTCTGTTGTTTTTCGTTTGTAAAAATTTGTAGTATTCCAAATATATATGCATTTGGCCAGGCAGAGTCTTTTTTCTTTCTCTTATGGCGGGCCGTTTTATGGCTAATCCGCCAGGATAATTTTATTGTTCTTGTAGTTTTATTTTGTTAATTGCGTATAATATTGCGTACTAACAGCCAGGCATAAAAACACTTTGTTTAATTTTTATTAAAGCTCAACTGAAGAGCTTTTTATTATGCAGAGCTCACGTTATATTATTAGTTAAATTATTTTACAGAAATGCGTGTCTTATACATATACTACTTATGAGAATCTAGATAGGTAATTTTAATATACATTTTAAACAATATTGTGGGAAAATATTTTAGGTTGAAATTAGATCTTTTGCTTAAACCTAAACGGTGCTTAATAGTAGTACAAGAATATTGTGGGAAATTTATGTGCAATATGATTACACTTAAAATAAAGAACAAACATAAACGTCACTGCACATTTGTTAGTATGAGCTCAAGGTTGGAGCGTTATTTCACTCTTTAAATTGTACGTGCAGACTTTCAAGACAATGCTTAAAAGAATAAAATCATGCTACCGTATGTACGTTTAGTCCAACATACAATTAAATAACACATTTCATTTTCTAACGAATTTTTATATTCCTTCGAATGCCCTATTTGTTTTCATTATGTTTCTGCCAAAACGCACATTTCTCATACTTGATGATGAGCAAATTTAAATGTTCCTATTCTTCATCCATGAGCAAAATAAAATGTTTCCATTTCTTATCCATGAGCAAAGTAAATTGTGCAAAACAAAACATTTATCATTTGATGAAAAATAAAAAAAGTCACTTACTCCCACATGTGCAGTGAGAAAAAAAAGCAAATCAGATTCTCACTTATGTCCAGTGAGTATGAGTGAGTGTGCATATACTTACCCTAATTGGAGAAAAAACAAATTCTTAATATAAAATTGGAAAATAATTGATTTTTATTTTTTCGTTTTAATTGATCTTTATTAAATACACATAAATTAAAAACATTTTTTTTCCTTGTATAACGCTTTTTCAATTCATTCCCTTTTTATATAGTAAATAAAAAATAGAATAGTTTTTTTCCTTCTTGTTGTTTGTTTATAAATTATTGAATATTGTTTATTATTTGCATTACTAATTGCAGAAAAATATGAATATTTGTTAGGGATTTCCATAGCAGGCTAATCAACTTCTAATTGTTCACAGATGTTGTGTAAGGGACAACAAATATTTAAAATAGCTTTTTTGTTGCATAATGTAAAGGGTATTTTTTTAAGCCCGATTGAACTTTAAATTGTTAAAACTGGTGATGCCACCAGCGGTACATTTGTTGGATGCAATGGATTCTGTAGGGTATGTTGTTGATTGGTTTCACTGCGTATGCGGAAATTTTGCTTATTAACAAGCCCGTTAAACCAAGAATGAGCTTCAGGGCTGTACACAACGGGTCAGTTACCAACTTTTATAGAACCCAATCTGCGAAAGAACTACGTATATAATGGTCTCGTGGCTCTAGTTCCCGCATTAGAACCACAAAAATCACCAAGTCGTCTATAAGTTGCTAGAGTTGATGACGGATTTTCAAAGTAAACTTGGATGATTTGATAGCGTTTTTCAATCGTGAGTCTATTTATTACGATTGAGTTTTAAAAATAGTTCGTTAAAAAATGCTTTTGCAGATTTTTCACTGGTATGGGTTTAAAATCTGAGGCTCAAGGGGATATCCCGAGTCTCGTAAAAAAACACAAATTATAGAATACGTGAAACTAAGTATTTTTCTTTTAATTATTGCCTATTCTTTGACAAACTCCATATGGGTGAGACGTGACTACCTTCGCCAAAACGTTCATCAGAGGATCTGGTTTTCGTGATCATAGATCTTAAAACTAAATTCAAACTTTTACGTGTTATCATGTAGAGTTTTTACTTACCACCACAGCACTTTTTTTATCCTTGTATTTTCCTTTTAAGCTAATTGGGCCTCTCATCTTTTATGTAAATAAAACCAATATTTTAATTACATTTTTTCCCGACGTTTCGTCAATTTTTGTTGACTTTCTTAAGGGAAATCTATTTAATTCATTAAACAAAAAACATTATATGAAAAACCACTTTTTACATTAGGTATAACAACATTACAATTGTTTTGAACTTAACACACATAAACACGACTTAAATTAATATCACAGTTTATTACAGGGCAACAATATAACAAGAGTTTATGTTATCTGTATCCTCTTTGAGATTCATCGTTTGTTTCTTCTTTTGTTGAATTCTTAGGCTCTCTATGGTATATCTTTTCTTCTCAGCTGTGTGGCTTGTTTCAAGTAAGGGTTGTGATAAAGCCGTTGTTTGTTTATATTTTTCTATGTCGTACTTATGTTCTTTCATTCTTGTTTCTAAAGTTCTTTTTGTTGTTCCGATATAAACTAAATTGCAATTGTTATTATCATTTCCTTTGCATTTAATTTCATAAACAATATTATTTACGTATTGTTTGTCTACAGGCGTTTTAACTTTAGAAAAAATTGTGTTTAATATTGTGTTCGGTTTGTATGCAAAGTTTATGTTGTTGTTTTCTACAGTCGTTTTTATGTTTTTGTTATCTGTTAAACCAGGAATATATCGTACACTGTAAAAACGAGTATCATTATTGTTGTTAGATTTAAGACTGTTATTTGTGTTGTGGTTTTTAATTTTTTTTAATAGTTTTATGTATTAATGAGTCTACCAATTTTATGGGGAAGCTGTTCTCATGAAGTGTTCTTTTAATATGTTCGATGTTTTTGTTTTCAAATTGTTTATTGTTAATATTTAATACTCTGTATATAAAATTTTTTGCTGTATTAATAATCTGACTTTTCGGTTGCGTTGAATTGAAATTAATAATTCGGCCAGATGCTGTACTTTTTGTATAACAATCCGATATTATTTCATTGTCTTTTTTATATATCCTAGTGTCTAAATATGTTATTAAGTTGTTGGTCTCGATCTCCATACTGAACTGGATTTTTTGGTGATGTTTGTTGAAAGTTTCTAATATAATGTCTCTTTCATTAGCGTTTACTATCGCTTATATATCGTCTACATATTTGGTTACGTATTTAATATGTACATTTTTTGATTTTAAGTCGTTAAGAACATCGTCCAAAAGATTATCTAGCACAATATCTGCGATTGTCGGAGAAAGGGGGTTGCCCATTGGCATACCATAGATTTGTTTGTAAATATTATCCCAAATCTGTGTTTCTAAAAATTTTACGGTTTTTAATTTTTAATTATTAAATTGTTGCAAGTGCACATAAGCAAAAATAAAATATCAACGTGTTTCGTGATGTTTTATTTGTTGTTTTTATTTTTCAACATCTATAAAACTGTATAAAATGAGCTAAAAAAAAGGTCAGACGTACACCGTGGATAAAGAAAAGTAAAAACAAAGTTGATTATTGTTGTTTTTGCTTGAACTTTGATATTTGACTTTTCTTTATTGCTAATACAAAAATCTTTAGTTCATTTAAAATAATTGTGAAAAGTTTCCTGAAGAGCTAAGTGAGCGGTAGGGAAATGGCCATCAAGACGTGCTTTCACCTCCAATAATCAATATCGGGAAAAGAGCACAAAAAAATTTACAGTTTATTTAATTTAATATTCCCGTGTTTTTAATTTTTAATTATTAAATTTTTGCAAGTGCCTGTGCAATAAGCAAAAATACAATATAGTTAGCGGTAGCGAAATGGACATCCAGACGTGCTTTCACCTCCAATAATCAATATCGGGAAAATAGCCCAAAAAATATTTACAGTTTAATTAATTTCATATTCCCGCGTTTTTAATTTTTAATTATTAAACCATCTTACTTTCGAATTCGTTAGCTTTTCGAATCGAACTCCATAATAACCCCCAGGATAAAGGGGGCTTCTGGGTAGGCCGCTCAAAGTCGGGTACCCCGAGCATAAAAATATTTGGAAATATCATAAGAATTTTATTTTAACCTCATATTTTAAGACGTTTTAAATTTAAATATACCTTGAACTAAAAAAATTTAAATAAGCCAAGCGATCAGACATAGTTTCGAAAATTTTGCAATAAAAAATCAGCAAGGTCGGTTTATGACTTTTGTTGACGGCTATAGAAAACATTAAATTTCTATTGATTTATTTTATAATTCAGTAATTATTATCTTTTATGGTTCTTTCAATTTTTGCTCCCACGTAAAGTTATTTAATGCTTTTGACCATACCTATATTATATTTAAAGAATAAACGTTTAATTGTGTTTAAACTCTTTACTTCCAAATATTTTGCTTTTTTGCTCTTTTTTAATTAAAATTTATTGAAAATCATCTTAAAATATATATAAGGTACAATAGTATGAGAATTTATTTAAAAGAGAGAAATGAGACAATTTTATAAAGACAGAGTTAAGGAAAAGTTTAATTCAAAAAACCTAATATAAACTTAAGAGTTATACAGCCCGATTATGAATGACAATTTCCTAGGAATTTTTCCCTATTCCCTGTTCCCTTATTCTAAATGAAAACTCCCAGGGAAAATTTTCCCTTTTCCTTATTTCCTTATTCTAAATCAACGGTTCTCAAATGGGGGTCCGTGGACCCCTGAGGGTCCGTAGCAACCATCCAAGGGGTCCGCATAAAGAACCGAAAAAACAGTGTTTTCCAAAATAATAAAAGTTTTATTTTGAATTTGGTCTTCTGAGGGGTCCGCAAAAAAAATTAATTTACTAGGGGTCCGTGAGCAGAAATTTGATGAGAACCCCTGTTCTAAATGAACTTCGAAAATGGGAATCATTTCCCCAGGAAGAAAGTAGGTATAATGAATGTCAATTAAAGGGAGAATGCAATGACAGGGGAGTTGTATTTAAAAATTTTGGTATTTTTATTTATGTTGAAAAAAGTATTTTAGCAGTTTTTAACATATAAATATGAATGCATTTCTTATTTTCAGGTCCAAAACAAAAATATTAAAAAGCAATTGGAGTGCCTTTTGAACCTTTTGAAAATATGGCGTAGCGCAAGTTTCCACTTGTTTTTTTTTTTTTTTTTCTTTTTTAATTCTCTATTGTGCCATAATGTATTTATTTTTCGATTGGAGTTACTTCATTGTTCCATATGAACAAGTTAGAGGAAGGCGTGTTGTTTTTTCCCGCTGTGTCGAAGGACATGGACCGATAGTGATTTGATTTATTTATTTTAAGTAAAAATCTTAAGCCATTTAAGGCTAATCGACTTAGATATATGTTTAGACAGTTTATAACTAACCTAAATAACCTAATTTTAAAATAATACAAATTTATTAACACTCACCTACCTCACGAATATACCTTATTTATTTAGGGAAAGTGGCAACCATATTTTTAATTAGCATTAAATCAAGATCTAAACAAGATTAAGAGCATTTTCTGAAACTGAGTAATGGAATATGAGAAATTTCTTTTTCATATGGTAAAATTGATGATGATCAATGGCATTAATAATACGTGACCAATTTTTTTCTAATATTAATTGAAAATTTGCAGGGAATACTATATGCCTTCCGTAATGTCACAACAACCCTATGAATCATAAAATTAAAATGTTGACTAAAGGATAATTTCTCATCTATATAAAATCCTAGAGCTTTAAAATAAGAAACAAATTCAAGGGGAGTTTTATTAAGGACAAAATTTCTTAAGTTTCCACGTATGTATCTAAAGTTAATGGCTTTAGATTTAGAAATGTTGAGAGCAATGCAATTTTTTTCACACCATCCTTGTATCTTTCCCAAGTCTTCATTTGTTGTTTTAATTAGTTCAGCTTCAGATTCTGCTATAGCAACTAACTGCAATACGTCAGCATACATATACCCTTTAAGTGATACCAACGACGAAAATATATCATTTATATACACTAAGAACAAAAGTGGTCCCAAAATAGTACCCTGAGGCACACCTCTAGAGGTATGCTTCACCGACGACTTATGTAATGACATTTGTACCTATTGTGTTCTCTGCAATATAAATGAACCAACTATTTACAAGCAGTTCTAATAAATTGAAACTTTGTAAATAATTTATTAAAAAGAATCTCATGTGAAATTGATTCAAAAGCCCTACTAAAATATAAATTAATCATTGCTACAAAACTATGTTTATCCAGGCGATTTCTTATTTCATGTAAAATATCAAGCATATGGAAAGTAGTATTATGTTTACTGCTCAATTCTTATTGGTATACAAAAAAAATTTTTTTTCGATAATGTACTTTAGCAGCTGAGAATTCAATAGCATTTCAAAAACTTTTGAATTTACGGACACTATATTAATTGAACGATAATCCGTACAGGTTAATATAGCATTATACATATGAGTAATATGGCGAATAGTATTTGGTAAAATTAGTTTTAAAAACTTTAGAGGGAGACCATCCGGTCCTATAATATTAAAAGAGATCCTCATAAATGCATTAAAAACTTCATATTCATCCACGTTGACAAAAGAAAATATACCTTCATTAACTTCAGAAGGCATAAGGTATAAAATTGATGGAGGGTTTACAATTGGCGGTAAAACATAAAAGATATTACATTCTTCAACATTCAGAGAGGAAGATCGACTATCTACTGATTGAGTTACACCTATGCTTTTAAGTCCTTTTCATAACCTCTCTGAAGATGCAGAGTGATTAGCTCGATTTCGCTGAATGCAATACTCGCGCCATTTAACTTCAGTCCTCTCACACAAATAATTTCGGAACAACATATTTCTTAAACGCTTAGCTCTTCTTATGTTATCTGATTTCATCCATGGATCTTTTCTGCCTACTGATAAAATTTTTAATGGAACATGTTTTTCATAAATGTCTAATAGCGCAGCCGTCAGATATTCTACCTGAATGCTAGTATCATTAGTTCCATAAATAGGTCTAAATTCAATTTTATTTAAATCCAGAATGCAATTTTTAATTTTTACCTTCACAATATTTGGCTTTCTGAGAGCTCTAATTCTATATGACATAAATATCGTAGCCTGGTGTGAGTTCAGCGCTGGGAACTGAAATTGACCTTTCCTAGCAACTAATCTTGCGTTAGACAAAATAAAATAATCAATTAAGCTGCATCTATTTATACTTACATCAAAGTGAGTAGGTAAACTATTATGTACTATATTTAGACCTGCCTTAGCTATAGTACCTCTAAATGAATTAATTTCATGAAATAAGTTTACATTAAAATCTCCGGCAATTATTAAATGATTATATCGGGCTTACAGTTCCTCAAATTCATCCACACATTGGCTAATATTACCAAAGGGTAAATAAATAACACCTACTTAAATCTTTAAAGAATTATATCCCATCATCTCACCAAAAATGGCATCACACGTCAATCCTTTATTAAATTGACAAACAACTTTGAATTGCAGACTGTTATGAACATATAAGCACACTCCTCCACCACGGCCACACAATTTATCGTTACGATACAGTTAATATCCATTTATTTCTAAAGCGTTATCTAAAATGCTATCCCCTAACCAGGTTTCTGACATACCAATAATGTCAATATTATTTCTTTCTATAACCTCTCTTATCTCATCTAGTTTAACAGAATGTGGACGCGGTGCTATACTTTGAACATTCATGTGAAAAAAATTTAAATCACGCGAATCCAAATTAAGTCGCTTAATTACGCTATTGGTTACCACCGTTCGTAAGTTGTCATTCATTCCCGATAAATAATGACACACCGCATAAATGTTAATAAATGTGTAAAGAGTATATTTAAACGAACACTTTTAATAGTTAAAAAATTTTCATTGCTGTATAATTAAATTCATATAGTTTTTATCCGTTTAATTAAATTTATTAATGAGAAAGTAATGATAATAAGCTTAATTAAATAAATGATTTAGTTTTTTGTTTTATTTATTTATTTAATTTACCAAAAAAGTTAAACCTTAAGAAAAATTAAAAGTTATTTTATTGAACCTCAGAGAGCCAGAGTGATCTTTTTAATATTTTGAATCATCATGGAAGATATTTATGACTATCATAGCAATGAAGAGAAAAAGAGAAAAAAAGAAATATATGTATATCTACATTTATACATACATATACACACATACATACACACATATATGTATATACATATACATACATATATACACATACATAGATATATATAAAGATGTATATATAAATATATAAACTCCCAAAAAAAGTCTCTGAAATACAATTGAAGATAGTTAGAAAAAAAATTAGAGAAAAAAAGAAAAAAAAAGCAGAATAATAGTTTATAAAAAAAGGCATAAAAAAAATAAAAGTAAATTTAAAGCATTCAAAATAACAAAAGAAGTACTTAAACTCAAGCATATTATTTCTTCTTATTATTTGCTGTTGTTGTTGTTGTTTTCAATAATCTTCCACATTGCATTTATTATCTCAAAGCTCATAGTTTTCTCTTTGCCATTTGGGAAAGTAATTTTGGTATCAATCATGTTGTTCTTCATCATTCTCAATTTTTTTTTTGATTTTACCTGCTTCCACAAGTTTTCTACACCAGAAGTTTAGTTTCGAAGCCATTGGAGATTAATGATCATTAATGTCAATTGTTTTATCTATATCAGTGTCAAAGATTTGGCTTAATTTCAGATTACGTATTGTAAAATATTTTTGAATTAGCTTGTCTCTTTTATAGGCGCTATTAAACTTTACCACAATTGATGCTTTATTTTGAATAAAAGTACATAAATTAATATCATTGTACGTTAATTCTATATCGAATGTTGTAGCAATCTTAAACACTGAATCGTACAAATGGTCAGTTGACTTTATGAAATCGTTTGGAATTCCACGTATAACTATATCGGCACGACAAAAGTCTTTTCTTATAGATTGGTTGTCTAGCTTTATCTCTTTTATTTTCTTTTACACTAGCGTTTCAGTTTCACTAGATTTTGTTGAACACCGTCTCAATTCTTCTTTTATATTTTTAAGCTCACAAAGTATATTGTTTGCAATTATATCAGACAGTTTATTTACAGTCTCCTCCAGTTTATCAATTTTGCTTCCAATGTCATCTTTGCGAGCATACAGCTTCATGCAAGGATCACATCTAAATAATATTGCTCCTGCACTTTTTTTAATGTTGTTGATGGTATATACGGGACTTATTTTATTTGCACAGTCATAATGAACTTTATAATCGCATAATGAACATTAATTACTATTAGAAGACCTTGAAATAGTATTCGCATAGCACGCAGTTCAAATTTTTGGCCATCTTAATTTACTGCTTTTGTTCGATTTGTTTTTTATTTGTGAATAAAGTTAAATTAACAAGTTGAATGAGTCATAAGTATGGCGACTTTAAGCATAAACAAACTTTTGAGTTTCTTTATATGCTGTTTAATTTCGTATAAGAGAGAGAGAGAGAGAGAGAGAGAGAGGGAATACAAAAAAGTAAGTCCCCATTCTAACAAGGAAATATTACTTTGACAAAGTTTTGTTAATTTTCTTTTAAACTTTGTTTGGTGTTTAGACACACAAAGTTTTTTTTACAAATTTTGTGTTCTTCTGTGTGATCGTTCTTAATATTTGGACGTTTTGCATTTGGTGCTTAAACACATATGTACATATATACAACTGTGTACAAGCAACGAACGAAAAACAAAGCAACTTTGCGAGTACATCAAAGTCTGTACTGCTTATAATTCTTTCTCCCTCTCTCCTACATAAAATCAAAACTTTGCAAAGTAAACTTTTCCTGTGTAAATGCACTCTAACAATAGTTAATTTTGCCTCATTACTCTTGTTGCACAAACAAAACAGAATGCAAAAATTATGTTGTTGTTTTTTTTTTTGTCTTTTTCTTTTGCTTTGAGTTTTTACATGCACTTTTATGTGGATTTAATATGCTTTATTTATTTGATGAACATTTTTGTTTTTATTCAGTTTGTTAAAATTACACATATAATGCTTTAATACATATTTTTTATAAACAATTCATATTTTGAACATTTTGGTCTTAAAAACTGAAATTTCCCACAAAAAAATTCAATTTAATACGGACAGAGGTAACACACGTCTACACTGTCATAGTCTTTAGTTATCCAAATGCTGATTTTCAATTGCCCTTCTTTCGACACTATGTCTGATCGACTGGCGTATTTAATTTTTTTTTTAATTTTTTATCTAGCTGATATAGTACTTTGGAAAACTGTCATAAAACATTTATAAAATGGTAATAACTCAGTAAACATTATGTACGTATGTACGTAAAATCTAACACTTAATTAAATAACATGTTTCATTTTCTAAGGAGTTTTCATATTTTTTCTTAATACCTATTTGTTTTCATTATGTTTCTGCCCAAATGCACATTTCTCATAATTGATGATGAGCAAAATAAAATGTTCAGATTTCTCATCCATGAGCAAAAGAAAATATGCTTATTTGCAACACGTGAGGATGATCAAAATAAAATGTTCACATTCCTCATCCATGAGCAAAAGAAAATGTGCACATTTCTCACATATGAGGATGAGCAAAATAAAATGTTCTTGTTTCTCATCTATGAACAAAGTAAAATGTGCAAAACAAAAAATTTATCATTTCATGAAAAAGGAAAAAAAAACACACTTACTCTCAACTGTGCGGTGAGGAAAAAAAAAGCAAAGCAGATTCTCACTCATGTGCAGTGAGTATGAGTGAGTGCGCAAATACTTACCCTGGTTGGAGCTTAAAAAACAAATTCTTAATATAAAATCGGAAAATTATTGATTTTTGTTTGTTTTAATTGATCTTTATTAAATACACATTTTTCCTTGTATAATATTTTTTCAATTCATTCCCTTTTTATATAGTAAATAAAAAATAGAATAGTTTTTTTTCTTTTTGTTTGTTTATGAATTGTTGAATATTGTTTTTTATTTCATTTCTTATGTTTTGGTAATATCACTAATATTACCTTCAATCTTTGCATTACTAATTGCAGGAAAATATGAATATTGTTCACGGATGTTGTGTAAGGCACAACAAATACTAAAACTAGCTTTTTTTTGCACAATGTAAAGGCTGTTTTCTAAAGCCCGATAGAACTTTTAATTGTTAAAATAATACAAAAAATTGGAATATAGCATTAATGATAAAAAATGATTTCGGGCATATGCCATCGCGGCTGCTCATGACGAAGCGCATATTGGACGTCACTTTTTCAAGTACTGCTGGCCGTATGTCACGAATAACACGAAAAATTTTGGCCACCAAAGCATCAATAGTTGCTGGTTTATCAGCATAAATAATTTTTTCAAACAAAAAATTATTAATCATGTTGCGATAATGATCTCCATTGACCGTATTGCGAGGTCTTGCCTCAACAACAAACGGTGCATTTGTTCGATGCAATGGAGTCTGTAGAGTATTTTGTGGATTGGTTTCACTCCGTAGGCAGAAATTTCACTTACTAACAAACCCGTTAAGCCAAAAATAAGCTTCATGGCTGCACACAATTTGGCGATAAAACAACGGGTCAGTTACTAACTTTTCTAGAGCCCAATCGGCGAAAAAACGACGCATATAATGGTCTCGTGCCTTTAATTCCTACATTAGCATCATAAAAATCACGAAGTCGTCTATAAGTTGCTTGAGTTGATGACTGATTTTCAAAGTAAGCTTGATGATTTGCTGGCGTTTCTCAATCGTGAGTCTGTTTTGAAAATAATAAGAAAAATTTTTTTATCAAAATTAAATTTTTAGTTATTTTTTTATAATATAAAGTTCTACCGGGCTTAAAAAACACTGTTTTTCTTACTTTATAGTTGAAGGAGTCACCTTTGCTGATGGGAAGTAGGAGAAGAATAATTTGTTGCTTGAGCCAATGGAGACAATTACGCAGGGTAATTTGATTTGCTCACGAATGCAATTAAATATATATAGAAATCTTTTTGAAGCTTGTAGAAGAAAAAAGTGTTTAGAGACCATTAGTATATAAAAAAAAAACGGAAGTAGTATTAAAGACATTTTGGCTAGTGGACGTTCAATTTGGGCATAATTGCAGAAAGAGGCAATTAGCTATTTGCATGAAAACTAAATAACTGCCATAATAGGTAGCTTTGAAATATGTCTGGTTTGAATAAGACCAGCTCTGTTCATCTGATTCGGATTAAGTGTTTTTAAGACGTTTGGTCTTAACATTGCCGCCCACCATGCAGGATTTGTGCAATAAAAGCATATCGCATCAGCCTTATCAAAATGCTACTTGAAAGGAAAATATATATCAGTAAGAGTAAAACTAAATTAACTTGTACAATTCATTAAGTTTCATATGTCATTGTCTTTATAAACTCAATACAATATTAAATTTTAACTTAAAAGCATAATGAACAATATAATTCAAGAAAAGTAAAGAATATACGTTTTGTATTTTGCATAGACTTATGTAAGTGCATTTCAAGCTTAAAAGGAACAGGGGCCATATATAGTCCACCCAAATAGAGTGCTTTGAGCTGTCGGTAAGCCTGTTCTGGTAAAGACGCCATCACGTATAACTCTGGGATAAATGTCCATGCCTATAACAATATCAATTGGCGCCGACTCATAGAATTTCGAATTGGCAAAAAATAAATCTGAAAAGTTCTTCTGATAAGATTCTGGGAACAATTCTGTCGGAGTTTCGAGACTTATGCGATTATCAACACGAAAGTAAATGACTAATCATCTGGACACACGACTTACTGGGGATCCAGAGTTAAGCAAGCATCGGGAATAGGATGTAGTAGACGCTATCTTTGCCAGGACTGTTGGCAAAAGAATTTTGGTATTCTGACGCAAGATAGCAATTAGGGACGATTTCGAAGTGGATGGTGGAGAAAGTGTTCGTTAAGGTGTGGGTTCATTGGAACCTTTGTTCTTTCCTGTCTTGACGATATCATGACTACGTTATTTCGAACGCGGTTTGGTAGACAATATTTCAGTTGCTTATCGTGGATTTACGTACAGCAACGTATGATGGAATTTGTGGCAATGCTTGCATCCATGTTTGGAAAAGCATGCCCCATGCGAATGGTCGTGAGCCAAACAGTTGACGCAGTATTTATTTTCGCGTACTGCACGAAGACGGTCGCTAATGTTCATTGCCTGAAATTTCTTGCACGTTCGCAGTGGATGTGCGTGTTGACAGATTCGACACAGAAAAGCGTTATATTTGTCTGAAAAGAATTTGACAGAACTTTTCCTTTGCGAATAACAAGTAGAAGCTTTAGGCATTTTTATCTAAAAAAAAGAAGAAAAAACGAAAGAAAGAAAATAGTAAGAGACGGAAACTAGTCAAAAGGAAAGCCGAAACTTAAGACGGGGTGAGCAGAACGACGAGCTTGACAATAGGTCGCGAACTTACACCTCGCTGGGTTAAAACGTCAGCCACACGAACACGACTGTCAAAACCGATGTAAACTTTGTTGACCCTACCAAGTCACCATGAATTTGGCGGAAGGTTCTCATCATTTACTACCACAAGATTTTCTTCCACCACGTTCTTCTTTGGTTGTTTCCATTTTACTTGCTTATGATTAACTCGATTAGCTCGATTAACTGTTGATATGGGTTATTGAATGTGCGGACCAGCGGGTGCTGGTATGAGCGCACAAAGGTCAGTAGGGTCAGTGGACATAGGTGAAATCGGTCTGGAATTAAGGCAAGCTTCGATTTTTACCAATAATGTTAAGAATTCTTCATAAGTGTATTTGTGACACCCTGAAATTTTACGGAAATGAGCTTTGAAGCATTTCACTCCAGCTTCCCATAGTCCACCCATGTGGGGAGCACCTGCTGGAATGAAATGCCAGTTAATATTCTGGTGGGCATTACGATTCAAGAAACGCTGATGTGACGTTTGGCTAAATTCTTTGGCCAGAGCTTTGAACGCACCGATAAAGGTAGTTCCATTATCAGAGTACAAATGAAATGTACACCCGCGTCGGGACACGAAACAACTAAAGGCGGATAGAAATACAATGGTGGAGATATCAGACTTTGGTAATTTTACAAGTTCGCCCTGAGTAATTTTTGATATCAAAGGGTCCGGCGAAGTCCAGACCTGTACAGGTAAATGGGCGGGAAATAGTGGAGCGCTCTGGTGGCAACGCAGATAATGTTTTTGACATTTTCTCTTATATATTAAACAAGATTTGCATTTGTTAGCTATAGTTTTAATTAGATTTCTGGCTATAGGATTCCAATATTGCCTTCGTAGTAGCCTCAGTACCAGCTGATTTCCACCGTGTAGGCTAATATCGTGTATGAATTTTATTAAAAGGTGAGAATATTGACAATTTTAAGAGAGTAAAATTGGATTTCTCTCGTTATAGGAAAGTCCTGGAGATATTTCCAGCCTGCCACATGAACGCATTAAATCGTTTGAATCAAGGAAAGGATTAAGATTTAGAATGCAGCTGGATCTAGAAATTTCTTCTTTAGAAGACAGACCTTTGTACTAATTTGGAAAAGCCGCTTTTTGGCAAATGAAAATAAGCCGAGCACGAACTGTACCGATTTCAAAGTTAAAAAGCAAAATAGAATATGCGTGAAAGTAAGAAAGAACCCTTGGACGAATTATATTTAAGAACTGGTATACATAGGCCATTACGCGGATTGCCCTAGAAAAAGATGAAAACTGTTCAAGTAGGTCTTCGAAATTTAAAAAGTAGGAAAAATGAAGCAAAAGGGGCTTGACTTCTATCTCTGCATCCTGAAAACTTGACAAACCACATGTAGGCCATTTTGAAGACGTATCACTTAACCACTATGGTCCAAGCCACCACAAATCATTGTCCACCAAACCTTCTGGATAAAGGCCACGGCTGGCCAGGTCCGCTGGGTTCGAGTCAGAATGAACGTGGCTCCACTGAGAGAAATCTGTGATTTGTGTAATTTTAGATACTCTATTTGCCACGAAAGTTAACCACTTGCAAGCTGGCTTTGCTAACCGGAAAGGACAATAGTAGAATTCATCCAATAGGTGTCTAATTGGGGTAATACGCTTTCAGTCATTTCAGCTAAAAGAACTGCTCCACAAAGTTCTAGTCTCGAAATGGACAACGTTTTAATGGGAGCCACTTTTGTTTTAGACGCTATTAAATGTGTGCGTTTGGAGTTCATAGCAGTTATTCTAATGAATAGCGCTGTGGCGTATGCCTTCTCAGAGGTATCACAAAAGCCGTGCAACTGGATTTCAGCAATAGGAATATAATTAATCCATCGAGGAATAAGTATGGATTTAATGGCAGGATAACTTGCTTCGGAAGCCCGCCATTGGTAAAGCGTATCAGGAGAAAGGATCTCATCCTAGTCAGTTCTTTCCATCCATATCTTTAGCATTAGTATTTTAGCTAAAGTTACACAAGGTGATAGCCATTCAGCAGGATCAAAAAGTTTGGCTTTTCTCGATAAAACTTCTCGTTTTGTGTACTGTGTCGATTTCTGGAGTTGAGTTGGAACAAAGAAACACGAATACCAAAGGTTTTGGCCGTACTATTATCTTCGAATTTTAGAAAGTTCTCGTGCAAGAGATAGTCACGTGGAACGTCAGCTAAAATATCTCGACAGTTAGAAGTCCATTTCCTCAGTTAAAAACCGGCGGATTGAAGAGCTAGGATAAGCTCGTTTTTATTTTTAATGGATTCAGACTTACAGTGCGCTCCAGCTAGAATATCATCAACATACACTGAACTCCTAATGATGGAACTGGCTACTGAATAAATAGATTGGACATCATCAGCCAGTTGAAGTAGACGGCGAATGGCCAAATATGGAGCACAATTTACTCCAAAAGTACCAGTTTGTAATTCATATTCATGTAGAGGACTTCTTGGATCCTTCCGAAACAAAATTCTCTGATACGGTGTATGTTTCTGATTTACTAAAATCTGCCTATACATTTTTGAACATCCGCATTATACACGAAACGTAAGAAACGCCATTTAGGGTTAATAACATTAATTCGTTCTGTAAAATCGGCCCGGTATGCAGCAAAGAATTTAAACCTAAACCATTTGACGAAGGAGAAGATGCATTAAACACCCCACAAACTTTACTGGACGCACTATCAGGCTTAACTACGGCATGTTGTGGCAGATAGTAGCATTCAGGATTTTCGAAATGAATAGGCTGAACTTTGATCATATGACCAAGTTCCTCGTACTCTTGGACCACATTGTCGTATTGAACTTTGAATTCTGGATTGCGAATCAATCTAGCCTAGAATTCCTTATACTGAGAGAATCTGGAAAACCCTCCTTAAATGGAAGCGATACTATATATCGGCCGTCTGAATTTCTTTTCGTTGTTCGGACATACAAAAATGTCACCACCGATTAACATATCAATTTTTGAACTGCGATAAAAGTTGAGGTCAGCAAGTCGAATGTCAGGAAGGGTAACAAACAAATTATCCGGAAGTTGATAAGCTGGAAGGTTGGTTGAGAGATGGGGTACCACTAAAGCCGTTACCGGAATAGCTATTCTGTCATCCAGTTCTGTGCTAAGAAGTATAGCGCATTGCCTCTGAACTGTGGCCGAAATGGAATTATTCAAGCCAGATATTTGAGCATTTGTATTTTCGAAGGGAAGACCGAGTAAATTAAACAAACGCTTCGAAATGAGTGTACCTTCAGATCCTGAGTCAATCAAGGCTCGTACACTATAACTTATGCCCTTATTTATTATATTTACGATAGCAGTACCCAAGAGAACGTTTCTGGAATTGGTTGCGAAACAGGATTGAATTACGTCAGAGTTAGAGAAATTAGCGAACTGTTGACTACCAATGAATGACACAGAATTGGGATTAAGATTCGAACCAGAAACTGAATGCGGATTTGATGTTTCCTTATGGAGCAGTGTATAACGTCTTTTACTGCATATATAGCGACTATGTTTGCTATTACAGTTTCTGACACTATGAGTTTTAGAAAAACAATTCAATTCATATTTCATTTATTCTTTGATTATAATCCATATTCAAGAACTTCGGGCATTTTCGTATAGTATGATTCTCTTTGGGACACAGTTGTCACCTTGGATTCAAAACGTTTGTCTGATAGATATGAACTTGCTTCTTGGAGTTTGAATTAAATTGAACTTTTGATTTGGTGTCATTGGTTTTAGAATGGTAAGTAGTTAAACTACGAATTTCTGAAGCAGACTCCAGAGTTCTATACCTGTTAGTGAGAAACTCATCTTACTCGAACCAACTCGCAATAGTAGTCTTATCCTTAAACTGCTATTCCCATAATGTTAGTGTACTTTCTGGCAGTTTATTAGTGCAGATAAATGCAAAAATTAACATTATATATATTGAAATTCAAGAGCTAATATTTCTCTGCAGTTGCTTGAGAGCCTTTGCAGACTCCGAGGTAATAGTTTGGAGGTCACTTCCCTCTATTTTCCCCTGCTTCTTTCTAGTTCCAATTTCAAGCAAAACCTTGGATACAATTAAAGTTTAAAATGAATATAATATAATTATTATTTTTTTTCAAGAATTTATATTTTTACAAAAAAATTTATTTTCTCAGGAAAAATGTGAAACTCTTGTAACAATAAACTTCTAATGCGCAGATAGCAGAAAGAAAAAAATTAATAATAATATTGAATTTGAAAGCAAACAAAATAATAATTACTTAAAGTATATCCACCAAAAAGTACTGTGAACACACCTATGTACTTTACATGTAAAACCATCGTGTGTCTGTCTTTATAATGGAATAAATAAAAACATATATTTTCTGTTTGGAATGCAAGTGAACAAAAACAGCCACCAAACGAACGTAAGAGAGTAAATTGTTTGAAAGCGTTAAGGAGAACGAAAAAAAAAATTTAAATAAAGGGGAACTAAATTGACTCTCTTAAAATGTTTTAGTCAGAATTAGAAATATTAAAAAAAATATTTAATCTTTATAAAAAGAGAATGTAAAAAGAGCGGAATTCCAGGAACTTTAATCTGCGATCTATGGACCTTTTATATGTATTTCTTATTTTTCTCACTACTCCTCAATCGTCTTAGGTTTTTTTTTTGTCAGCCTTCCTTTTTATATTTCCTTTTTCTTGTTTTTTGTTTTTCTGTTTAATATTTTCCGAAATCGAGTATGCTTTTTTATTATTATTATTTTTTTAAGGTTTATTTTTAACAAATTTATTCTACAACACAATACTTTTTATTGCTATACAATTTTTCCGTCTTTTAGTTTTATTTGTTTATACCATATACATTTCTTTTGTGGTATAAAATTGTAACACACCATATGAAATGCACTTTCTAACTAACTAAGGCTGAACAAAAGCAAAATATAAAACGTACCTTGTTAGTAAATGAAAATATAGAGAATATGACTGTATGTCTGTATGTATGCTTCCAAAAGAAATCAATTTAATTGCAGCGAAAACTCAGTGAACTTTTATGCTTTCCTTCTTCCAATTCGGTTCGATAGGGCCAATGTTTTTCTTACTATATAGTTGAAGGAATCACCCTTGCTGATGGGAAGTAGGAGAAGAATAATTTGTTGCTTGAGCCAATGGAGCAAGTCAATTACGCAGGGTAATTTGATTTGCTCACGAATGCAATTAAATACCTATATATAGAAACCTTTTTTAAGCTTGTAGAAGAAAAATGTGTTTAGAGACCATTGGTATATGAAAAAAATGGAAGTAGTATTAAAGACATTTTGGCTAATGGACGTTCAATTTGGGCATAATTGCAGAAAGAGACAAATAGCTATTTGCATAAAAACTAAATAACTGCCACAATCTGTAGCTTTTGAATATGTCTGGTTTGAATAAGACCAGCTCTGTTCACCTGATTGGTATTAGGTGCTGTTAAGACGTTTGGTCTTAACAAACACTTTATAATGCCGACAAGAGACAACGAAACTTGATTTTTAGCAATCCAAACCTTCTTTCTACTGTGGATGTTCCTATCGAATACTGTTCGTTAAGAAATGCTTCTGCAGATTTTTCAATGGTATGGGGTTAAAAGCCAAGGCTCAAGTCAGTATCCAGAGGCTTGTAAAAATCTCAAATTATAGAAAACGGTTCAAGTGGAAACTAAAATGATCCATGGCTTTACCTAGTTTACTTGTAGCAGTATCTCCGTTTAATTATTTTTCTTTTAATTATTGCCTTTCCTCTGACAAAACTCCATATGGATGAGTCATGACTGGCTCCGCCAGAACGTCCGTCAAAACATCTGGTGAATATGTCGTGATCATAGATCTTAAATCCAAATTCAGACTCTTACGTGTTGTCATGTAGCTTTTTACTTACCACCACAGCACTGATGCTAGCTTAAGTTTGCTGAAAAAAAAGTGTTCATCTTCTTTTGGTATAGTAATTTGAATATGAGTACCGTCTGTAGCTCATATTAGCTCGATCAGCTTATATCAGCTCGAGTGATTTGAGCTGCAAACAGAAGGTATGCTATAGCCTGCATGTACGGGACCTTCGATATTTCCGAAGTTAATTTTTGATCAACATCCATTGGAGTCGATAATAGCTTGCAGTCACTCATAGAAAAATGATTTAATATATCTTCAAAATATTTTATCTGTTCAATACTGTTTGTACATCTTTGGTAACCACGAGTGATTATGTTGCCTTTGATAGAGGAGTAGACACATTGATCAACTTCGCTACGCTAACAAAATTCAGTAGCACTTCATTGAGTTTTTGTTCCATGCGCGGCTAGGTTGCTTTAATTCATAGAGTGATTTTTTTAACAACAAACTCTAATACTAATGTCATCAAAGCCTTCCGTTGCACTATAAAAATTTGCTCTTCGATGTCACCATTAAGAAAGGCTGTTAACTCGTCTAGCTGGTAAATCATACTTAATATTCTGCCTGAACGATGAATATTCGTATTATTTTCATCCGAATATTTAATATTTTTAATACTACTCTTCTTGTCTTCGCTAACGCCGCTGCTACTGCCTCTGCTGTCTCTATTCCCGCTGCCATTGTATATGTCTCAACCTATTCTTCTTCAGTTGCCAATTCCATATTATCTTTTTCCCCTGAATGCTATCTACGGGAAAATAACAATTAGTAGATGCATTCTTTATGACACATACCCTTTCATTATTTTTTTAATGAAAGCTACATCTCTGATGATTATAATTTTTTGAATAGGGTCTTGCAGCATATACGCTTTACTTTCATTACTTTAACATATTAAAATACATTTTACTGACTTCGCATTTAATTTTCCTCGTTTATGTCTGGGTATATGCACGAATGCCCTGCACCCAAATACTCGGACATGTTTAATATTGGGTTTTTTACCCGACCGTAGTTCCTCCGACCCTTTGTTATTACCACATTACGGTACAAGGTTAATTAAGTATGCTGATGTCATTGCCGCTTCCGCCCAATACACATCAGCTAAAATTGCATCCAACAACATACATCTAACGCGTTCCATAATTGAACAATTGATACGCTCATCAACACCGTTCTGCTGTGGAGTATAGGGCGCTGTTTTATGATGATGTATTCTAAAATCTCATAGGTAGTCTTCAAACTTTTTGCTGCTATATTCGGTGCCGCTATCGATGTGTAAAATTTAGATTTTTTGTCACATTGTTTTTCGACAAGTTTTTTGAAATGAATGAATTGCTCAAGAACTTCAGATTTGTGTTTTATTGGAACGATAAAAACCTTTCGTGAGTAGTCGTCAACGAAGGTTATCAAAAAACGTTTGCCAGAAAAGAATACCTCTTGTAGGGGTCCATTACGTCCGAATGCATAATTTGCAGTAAACTTGTTGCACGATGACCAGAATCACTGAATCACGTGTTTGCTAGCCCTTTACACAAGTAACACAATTTCTATTCGAAGCAAATTCACCACAATGTGCGTTAGATGCACTTGAGGAAGTCTTCTGTGCCATAATACAAATCTGCTTAAAGCAATCAACACGTTTGCACTTTTTTTATTCGAAATACAGTGCAGTTTGTATAAATTGTTAAGAGCTTTTGCCGAAATACTTATTCGCCATCATTGTTAAAAATATTACAATGGTCATCTTTAAAGGCAACTGGAGTGTATTTCATAATCACCTATTATATAAGTTCTTTATTTACACTTATTTTTGTCATTTCACTTTCACTTATATATAAACATAAATTATTGTTACGAGGGCTGCTATATATATTTCTGGCCTGGCAACACTAAGTGCTGCCAAGTGCAATCTGACATTGCCATTGGAAAGTTTGTCATTTTTAAGCATAATCGTACTCAAAACGTTTTGACGTACGACCATTATTTGTGTTGTTTACAGTAACTTGAAAAAATTAATATAGAAAAAAATGGAATTAACTCGTGAACATTTTCGTGCCATCATTTTTCAAAAATTTCGACGTGAATTATCATTAATGAACTTAAATCTTTGTATGGCGATGAACCACCATCCTATAGCACTGTGAAAAATTGGTATAATGAATTTAATCGTGGCCGAAGCTCGCTCAAAGGCGAATTCCGTGAAGGTCGTCCAAAAACGGCTGTTGTGACAAAGAACATTGATGCCGTGCGTGAACTCATAACGCAAGATCGACATGCGACATACCGAGAGATAGAGACATCCTTGGACATTTCTTCCACCAGCATACATTCGAAATTGCATGAACACCTGGCCGTAAAAAAGGTTTGTTCTCGTTGGATCCCGCACATTTTGAAAGACGCTCAAAAAAAGGCTCGTGTCGATTGGTGCAAAGAAATGTTGCAAAGATACGATTGCGGTCCTTCAAAAGACGTTTATAAGATCGTCGCAGGAGACGAATCATGGATCTATGCGTATGAGCCCGAAACGAAACAACATTCGACCGTGTGGGTCTTCAAAGACGAGCAAAATCCAACAAAAGTTGTTCGTGGAAGAAGCACTTCGAAGCAAATGGTTGCCTGTTTCTTCGGCAAAACTGGTCATGTGGCGACTGTTCCGCTTAAGCAACGTAGAACGGTCACTTCTGAGTGGTACACTACAATTTGTTTGCCTGAAATCATCGGTGAAATTCGAAAAACCAACAAGAGAAGACGAATCATTGTTCAACATGACAATGCGAACTCTCACACTTCGGCTCAAACCAGACCGGCCAAAACGTCGAATTAATGGGTCATCCGCCGTCCAGCCCTGACCTGGCACCTAACGACTTCTTCTTGTTTCCGCACATCAAGAAAAAAATGCATGGTCAACGGTTTTCTTCGCCAGAAGAAGCGGTTGAAGTGTTCAAAAACAATGTTTTAGAGGTGTCTCAATCGGAGTGGAAAAAGTGCTTCGACAACTGGTTTGAGCGCATGCAAAAGTGTATAAATCATGCTGGAGAATACTTTGAAAAACAATAAAACCATTTTTAATTATTAATATTCGCATTTAGACTATTAGGCCAGAAATATATAGAGCAGCCCTCGTATTACTTTCTCTTACTATTATTAATTAAGGATAAAGTTATATTTATTTATAAGAAAGAACTTTTGTAAATAAAAATTAATCTTTGTCCAGCCATCAAATTGGTTTTTTTATTAAAAATTAAATAAGCATTCATTTGCTTAGGCATTTAAGCTGCTTTATTCTAAGTTTTTACCAGTTGCGTTTCTAAGCGCCGGCAAACTCGGGCAGGTTTTTGTTTTTAAATAAAAGGGACAAAACTGTTCACTTACAATCTACGCTTAATAGATACAAGAACAGCATCTATATTGTTGTGAGGAAACAAGTATGAATGATTAAAAAAAAATTTGCATTTCGTGGCTATACCGATGGTGTAGTACAAAAGCAAGATTAGTCCCGTTTTACAATCAGTCCATAATCTTAAAAATTAAAGAGTGTCACCATATAACATACATGTTTTTTAAGTGTATTATGAACCGTAAATCGCACGTCTTTAAAACTAAAAAAAAATGGCTGTTACTGTAGATCCCAATATTAAAAACTAATACAAAAATAAATCTAAAAATAAAAGGGTGTTCCCATAGTTGACGTACCGTTGAAAATTGGACAGCATGTCGATTACTATGGCTGGTATAATAACAAGTATAAACATTCAAAATTATTAAAAGGTGTCCCAATAGTTAATGTTATTTAATGTATATATCCATACTTTTGAACTGTTATAGCGTGATGGTTAAAATTTATAAAGAACCTGTATTGCTAATTCCCCTATAACGACAAGTATAAAATTTGTATTTGGAAATTAAAGGGTCTCCTAATAGTTGATGTGAGTTTAAGTATATAGCCAAACTTCTGAACTGCTATAGGCAGACAGCTGAAATTTACAAAGAACCTGTATTGCTAATTCCTCTAAACTAGCAAGTATAAATTTTGAATTAAAAACTAAAGGGCGTTCCCATATTTAAAGTCAGTTGACCTATATGATCCTATCGTTTGAAGAGTTATATACAAACCGTTATATTAAACAGAATGTCAACTACTTTGGTATATTAAGAATTAGAAATATTTAAAATTGTAAATTTTGGGTGTTATAATAGTTGCTGTATTTGATATACACTGATGCATATTCCTATAAAAGCACATTCTTTTTTTGAAACAGCTCTAAAAAAACAAAACTTAAACACAATTAAGGGATTATAAATTTATTTAACAAATATTTATTGTCTTCCCTTTCAATAAAAAAACAACAAATTTAAATGCAAGTTTATAAGTTTTTATTTATTTTTGAAATAACTTAATGTAATTTCGAGGGCATTTTCCTACAAGCGCGCTTTAAGAATTTATACAATTTTCACTTTATTAATAGTGAGTAGCTGATCCGTTTTTTTTTTTGCTTCGAAAATACGGTCTGGCATTGATTCTATTTATTTTTTTTATTAAATCGTTATCGATTTCATTTCACTCTTCTTTAATTCTTAGTTTTAGCTTCGTAACTGTTATTATATTTTGATTTTGGGCATAATCTAAGTATATTTTATGTGTGGAATGCAAGCCGGCCAGTCTAACAGAGGAATACTATATTGTTGGAACCACGCTTTGGACTCTTTTGCAATGTGTATTGCCGCATTATCTTGCTGAAATATGCAATCTTCATCCATTTTATCATCCGTAAATGAGATAAGAGCATCATCTAAGAGTTCGGTATATTTTGTGCTATTTATCTTTGTTGGAACAAAACAAATAGTTGCTTTTGCAACTGAGGAAAAAGGTGCCCACACCATAACACTGCCTCCACCGAAATTACGTTTTGACATTCAAATATCGTTTGATCTCAAATCGAGCCAATAGCATGAATACTAATCTGGACTGTCCAAATTAAATTTTCTTTCGTCTGAAAAAACTATTTTATTCTACTCATTAGTCCACTTCATGTATTTGCGTGCAAATTTCAGACAATTTTTTTTGTTCTGTTATTTAAGCATTGTCTTACATTCGGGTTCCTTCCATTTTATATTATTATTAGTTCGCAATATGTGTTGGACGTTATAATGTATGTATTTTAGTAAGGGCAGGCTGCTAAGGGTTTTATAATGCTGCGCTTAGCCACAGCACGTTTTGATTCTTCTAAGCACTGTTAGGTGCTCAGTTAGAATAATGAGAACACTCTTTTGTTGGTTACAAGAAAGATTCTGATTTTATTCAATAATTCTTACCGCTATTTATACTAAAATTTTATACATAATTTTGCTTACAATACAGTTATTATTTGTTATTATTAAATGTGTGAAACTTTAAATTAGCAAATTCAATTTTGTGCAATTTGTATGTCATCGCAATTGATTGTTTACGTTTTTGAATATGGTAAAAAAATATGTTAATTTTGCACTTTTTATTTTGGAGGAATCAATTGTTATTTTAAATAGTTGGAATGACGTGACCAACTGTGGATGAGTGTGACCAACACACTACAACGTGTTTGGAAGTAACAGGATGGTCAAGTTTCGATTTTATTTGTGTACCATTTGTTTCGGGTGGCTTCATGTTTGATCATATTAATTTCTCGTTTTGTTAGCATTGTGTTTCCCTTCGTGGGCTTTCGAACTCCGTATGCCTGTCCTTTCTTTAAAAAGTTATGAATAACGCATTACGAACGTGTATTTTTTCGCGGAATTTCCTTATTGGAGCATCCTCGATCGCAAAAAAAATTAATATGAATTTTTTCTTGTCCATTTAGAAACGCTCCTTTAGGCATGCTTTGGTACTATAAGATGTTATAAATAAAACAAATTATTAAATACAAATGAAAATAATGGCATTGGAAACATTTAGTTAAAAGAATCCAACAGTAGGTAACATTTTAATTTTTAAAAGTTTTTAATCTAATTTTTCTTGACCATTTTCTTGACCTTTAGGCATCTTTTGGTACTATAAATGGTATAAATAAAATAAAAATATTTTATACAAATAAAAATAATGGCATTAAAAACTTACATTTAGTTAAAAGAATCCAACAGTAGGTAAAATTTTGATTTTTAAAAATTTTTAGGATAATTTTTCCTGCCAGCGTTTGTAGGAAACTTCCACTGAAGTAAGCACTAATATTTTATAATTGCTCAAAAAAGCAAACAGTACATTACAAAATAAAAAAAACTTACTTGTTTAAAAAACCTTCCGTTATATCGACTCGTTGCAGTCCGTTTACTTTATTTATGGTTAAAAATGAAAATTATGTAACACAAAGATAATAAAAAAAATGCGTGCGCTTATAGGAATACGCATCAATGTATATGACAAAATTGTTGAAAAGTTGTATACAGTTTGTTGAAATTTGCAGAGAACTTTTATTGCTTAGTCCGCTATAACAAGAAGCAAACTTGAAATTAAAGGGTGTCCCTATAACAGATGTAATTTGACTTATAATGCCCTATAGATGAAACCGTTGCAGAAAAACTCTTACTATATCGAGTATAATAAAAAGTAAAAATTATTAATTAAAAGGTATCCTTATAGCTGTAATGTGATGTGTATGGCCAATCTTTTGAACAGTTATAGACTAACGCTTAGAATTTAAACAAATTTCGTATTACCATGTCAGCAAGAAAAAGTTTAAAAAATAAAGGGTGACCACATAACTTCTGAATTTTCTTGTTTAATCTGCATCCATATATTTTTCTACGATATATAAATAATCCTGACGCAACCTCTCTTGAATATAATATAATTAATATATAATTACCGTCCTAAAGAAATATGATTTAAAGTTTGTCTGTTTTAAAGTCAGTTTTTTTTGTTCTTTAAGAATAATTTTTACCTAGAACTTAAAATATTTTGGAAAAAATTTAAATATTATACCTTTTTTGCATAAAAATTATTCAGTTTTCAATTAAAAAAAATCTTAATTGCATTTTTGTGTATTTAAGCCTAAAAAGGGCCTTCAATCTTGTTTTTTGATAGAAAAAAAAAATCGTCTAAATAAAGATGCCAATTTTTGGATAATTGGTATTTAGTTTTAGAGTTGTGGGATTTTTTTTATTTAATTTATACATTCGATGTTAGCTGACTAACTGCACATGCACAGAAAATTTTATTTGATTTGCTTAATATTTTTTGTATATTTAATATTTTATTTTGATTGAATTCCAGAAATCAGCAATTAATAATAAAAATTTCTTATATATATATATATATATATATATATATATATATATATATATATATATATATATATATATATATATATAATATAGATGACGTAAAACTTGTTGTACGATTACTTTTGAAGGAACTACAATTGTTTAACATGAAATTAAATGCTTATTAGATAACTTTACTATCATTTTGTGCAATTGTATAATAGATCTGCTAAAGTTAAGATCTTAAAATAATTGCAGGTACACACTCTGTTAGTTTTTCCTGGTTTCTTCAAAAATGAAAAATAGTAAGCTCATTGCTGTTTACTAATTGTTTATTCTGGTGCCTTGGTAAAGCAAATAAAAAAGTGTCAAGGACCAAAAATGTTGATTTGTTACCTTTGCTGCTACGATCATAAAAGAAACACTTGTGGTTTTATTATTTTTATAAATTAATTTATTGCTTTGACTCTTTAAATTCAATTAAAAAAAAGCAGATAATAAATGCTGCCGTTGCGCAGAGCGTTTTTTAATGGTTAAAAAATTCCTGGGCTCTTGGAAAGCTGACGGCGTTGGTAAAATACGAAAAGTCAGAGGACCATTTTAATGGGTTGCCCATAGTTTAAGTATATATGTTTCACAACGCGTTTATATAAGATATCAGAGTTGTGACATGAACATACCGCCCGCCTTCCGCTATTAGCACAACACAAAACCATCAACAGCAACAAGTAATATACGTAACTAGATATTTAGCAGATATTATAAAGCCAATATTTAATACTTTACAATTCTTGTTATTTTTAGTATTATTATTATAAGAGGGAAGAAAAAAAAACCAAAAAATGTATTTATAAATATATATTACAAAGGAGCAACAAAGATAGTTCAGTTTTATTCACGGTGGCCCAAAAAACATCTTAAACATCTAATCCTCTCGCTTTATACCTTCGCCAAAAAACGCCTCTCCAAATAGAGTCTTATGTGCGTTAATCTTACCAGGTCTGCCCTCGGCGGGACCCTTTAGAATGCGAGGGACGACGTGCGCTTTTAAAATCATGGTAACATTTACCGCCTCGAACCATTTTAGTACCAGTACCAGTCCCTTTTTGGCACGGCGCACCCAATAATTGCAAATATAATGTAACGGGCTGCGATGAAACGTGAAGTTTTCGATTGCACACTACACCGCTATCTTTCGATGATCAAACAACAGATGCCGAGGGTCACCCACGTCCGTCCCTGCCTTAAACTGCAGCCAACCTTTCTAGCAAAGGGCTCATGGATTGACATCCTTGCCGCGTTAACCGGTAGCCGGATCAGAATGCAACGAGCTGAGCTCTGATGGGGATATAACTTTGCTCCAATTGTCATCCGGAACCATTCATGTCCGCTATCGACTACGTGTTATAGTGTGTTATTGCATTTTTGGCATCTTTTGCATCGGTCAATGCTGCGGCATTCTTTAGGCGCGTGAGACTGATCTAGAAACTTTTTACATAGGCCATGTTCGAGTGCCGTTCGTCTCTTGAACTCCACTCTCATTATCAAACCGTAATCGATGGTGAACCATGACTCTGCCAATTTTTGCTGAAAGAGAGGTTGAATCAGAACATATTAAAATGAGAGATGGACCACAAGCGGTGAGTACGTATTTCAAAGAGATTGCACTTTATGAAACAGACGTAATAGGTAAGAGGACCAACTTATGAATTTGCCTTGTAATGACAACAGTTTGCGTCTTGATGTCGACTACTCGTACCCGATTATCTGTATCAGGATATATTAAAAAAAACGGCCCAATTCTACTCTGTGGGGCAAAGACATTTAGTTCTAAGAGCGCCACCGATTCATAATGCTTACTGCTAAGTTGACTTCCTCAGTTTCAGCAGGTGCGAGCAACGCAGACCAGGGGTTAGCGCAGGCGAATCATCAATTTTTTCTGACAAAGGGCCTAAAGGATGTGAATTGAGACGTGCCTTGATATTAGCCAAGAGGATAGAAAATTCTTAAAAGGTGTATTTTAGCTGACCAGCCATCTTTTTCAAAAGCGTCTTGTAGCTTTTCACGCATGACTTCCATAACCTTGCCTCGTGAGGCGCGGAGGCTGGAATAAAGAGCCATTTTAAGCGTTGTTGTCCATATTTGTCGATTTGTCGGCGCCAACAAACTTTCTGCCATTGTCAGAATAAATGCAGTTCGGACAACCACGGTGAGCAATAAAACGGGCCAAGGCAGCTTAAAACGCCGGAGTCGACAGATCGCCAACAGCTTCAAAGTTAAGAGCCCTTGTCGCAAAGCAGATAAAGAGACACACGTAGCCTTTCGTCATTATACAGTACCGACTAGTGAAACATTTAATTTCAAATGAGCCAATAAGATCATTTCCTGTATTAGCAAATGGACGGCTCAAGGTAGTCCTGATTTGCCCTGCCGTACGTAACGGTGCAAAACACATTTTTTGCAACTGTTGATACAAGTTTTTATTAAGAGGCTGCTGTAGTCAAAGTGGTAAACACGTTGACTACAAACCTGGTTGTTTCAGGGTTCAAATCCTGTGGCAATCAAAATACAAAAAAAAATGTTTTTTTTCTGTTTAATGGTATAAATACATATTCAGAATGAACAAAAAACGTGCAGTCTCCTTCGTCTGTACTTTCTCATAGCAGACTCGCCGGCGAAGTAAAATAAATAACTCTCTCTCTCTCTCCTTTCACCACCTGTCTTATCCCTCATCTATCCCTTTCCTAAAAGAATGTAGCACGGTTACGAAAAATAACTAAATAGGTTTTAATGCCTGAAGTGCTACTTCTCTTAAAAAAAAAAAAAAGATTTTCACCTTAATTATCCAGCATTCATGTCAAGTGACGCTATATACCAGTCTTAGATCACCATGATTCACCATTCTATGAACAAAATCAACATACAGGCAAGATAACCTGCTGCGAGAAGCTAGGCTTATAGGGTGACGTTCGTTATAGGATAGACTTGGCGACAAACTGTGACGATCATAAGCGCAAATAATTTTATTATCATCAAGAAAGGATGTTAGGGTTATCACCGGGCTATTTGTTTTTATTCTCTTCTGATCAAGAATACATGCGCTCTCACTAGGAAAGTGTATCTGCTGGGAGAGCCGAAAGAGGCGATTTCTCCAAAAAAGTAATTCCTTAGCGGATATTTTTGAAACTACAAACAGAGTTTTATTTAAGCTAGAGATAGAGTTAAAAAAGCCGAAAACGTAGAAAATGATATGTAAAGTCCTCGGAAAGCTAGAAAATCGGTCTAGAATATTTTCTTCTCAGATCTAGCAACATGAATTTAGACATTTTTCTTTTCGCCACAATATTTTTATAAATTCAGCCATTCCACCAAAGTTTGCAGTTCTTTAACTCACACGCAGGATTTGCTACGAAAGTTTTCCAACTACATGGAGGTTTTTTTAACCACCAAGAACTATTGTTGAGTCATACCACATATACACTGAATAACTGAATAAAGAGAACTGAGCCCTTATGCTACTGACTAACTTCGCTTACAATACAACGCCACATAAATCTAAACAAGGATAGATGGCTTCTTAATTGAGCCACTTTTGACTTTGATATTAATAGAATTGTAATTATTTTATAACCAACTTGAACTCTAGCATACAAAGCTGCTGCACAAGCTAATTCCAACGAGTCGCAAAATCTTTAAAACTCTATACAAGACCTACTGAATTTAACGCAAAATCTTTATTTTGATTATATCGCTAAATTGACTAACAAAGGTCTGCCAATTTTAAAGACTAACTTGTTTGATGTCATCATCCTATCTGATCTTGTCGAGCTACATTTGCTGCATTAGTATATAACGGGAGCAAGCCAGTGTTATGTCTTAATTTTACTGTTACTATATTTATAGCCGTCCAGGGATCCATTTGTAAGCTGGCGTATATCAGGCTTAATAATTTTGTTTATAAATAAAAACACAGTTTGTTTTTCTATTATTTATTTGAAAGCCAAAGATGTTATGGTGTTCTTGCTTTTAGAGACTCTAATCACAATCCAATCTTAACGAAAACTTATCAACTTTTTATATACTAAATTATTATTAATAAAATGCTGTCTTAACGCAGCCGAAATTGTTAAGTACAATAAACTTATGACCTATTTAGCTAGTCAAAAGCAGTTATGCTGACTCAGATGTGACAATTTCTTCACTCGTTAGCATTAATGCTTTTAACAAATTACAGAAGTGACTTATTTTAATTTTAATACAATCTACAAATGATGATGACTTATTTTAATTGAACTACAATCTACGAGGGTGTTTCACAACATACCTCTCCCCTTAATGGAAAATATGCCGTCGTCTGCTTGCTTGGTATAGTGTCTTGGCGGTTCGGTGGTTTGGCGGGTAAAGGTATAGTACTCAAACTGATGCGAATTGAAGATTATCGTTGGATGTTGTACTTGACACATTTGTCTAAGGTACCGTGAGCGTTGACATCGAAAGTATATTTGTTGCGATTCTTAACCACGTTTAGATATCACTGGACGTGCTGATCGTGAAAGATTGATTTTTTTCCATATTAATTTTTGCTAAAACAAAAATGGTTAGAAGGATTTATGTTGTTCATAATCTTAAAAATTAAAGAGTGTCACCATATAACATACACGTTTTTTAAGTGTATATGAACCATAAAGCGCACGTCTTTAAAACTAAAAAAATGGGTGTTACTATAGATCCCAATATCAAAAACTAATACAAAAATAAATCTAAAAATGAAAGGGTGTTCCCATAGTTGACGTACCGTTGAAAATTGGACAGCATGTCGATTACTATGGCTGGTATAATAACAAGTATAAACATTCAAAATTATTAAAAGGTGTCCCAATAGTTAATGTTATTTAATGTATATAGCCATACTTTTGAACTGTTATAGCGTAATGGTTGAAATTTATAAAGAACCTGTATTGCTAAGTCCGCTATAATGACAAGTATAAAATTTGTATTTGGAAATTAAAGGGTCTCCTAATAGTTGATGTGAGTTTAAGTATATGGCCAAGCTTTTGAACCGCTATAGGCAGACAACTGAAATTTACAAAGAACCTGTATTGCTAATTCCTCTAAACTAGAAAGTATAAATTTTGAATTAAAAAACTAAAGGGCGTTCCCATATTTAAAGTCAGTTGACCTATATGATCCTATCGTTTGAAGAGTTATATACAAACCGTTATATTAAACAGAATGTCAACTACTTTGGTATATTAAGAATTAGAAATATTTAAAATTGTAAATTTTGGGTGTCATAATAGTTGCTGTATTTGATATACACTGATGCGTATTCCTATAAAAGCACATTATTTTTTTGAAACAGCTCTAAAAAAAATAAAACTTAAACACAATTAAGGGATTATAAATTCATTTAACAAATATTTATTGCCTTCCCTTTCAATAAAAAAAACAACAAATTTAAATGCAAGTTTATAAGTTTTTATTTATTTTTGAAATAACTTAATGTAATTTCGATGGGCATTTTCCTGTAAGCACGCTTTAAGAAGTTATACAATTTTCACTTTATTAATAGTGAGTAGCTGATCCATTTTTTTTTTTTGCTTTGAAAATACGGTCTGGCATTGATTCTATTTATTTTTTTTATTAAATCGTTATCGATTTCATTTCACTCTTCTTTAATTCTTAGTTTTAGCTTCGTAACTGTTATTATATTTTGATTTTGGGCATAATCTAAGTATACTTTATGTGCCGTGTATCGCCATCGGGTTTAAATCCGAAATGCAAGCCGGCCAGTCTAACAGAGGAATACTATATTGTTGGAACCACGCTTAGGACTCTTTTGCAACGTGTATAGCCGCATTGTCTTGCTGAAATATGCAATCTTCATCCATTTTATCATCCGTAAATGAGATAAGAGCATCATCTAAGAGTTCGGTATATGTTGTGCTATTTATCTTTGTTGGAACAAAACAAATAGTTGCTTTTGCAACTGAGGAAAAAGGTGCCCACACCATAACACTGCCTCCACCGAAATTACGTTTTGACATTCAAATATCGTTTGATCTCAAATCGAGCCAATAGCATGAATACTAATCTGGACTGTCCAAATTAAATTTTCTTTCGTCTGAAAAAACTATTTTATTCTACTCATTAGTCCACTTCATGTATTTGCGTGCAAATTTCAGACGATTTTCTTTGTGCTGTTGTTTAAGCATTGTCTTACATTCGGGTTCCTTCCATTTTATATTATTATTAGTTCGCAATATGTGTTGCACGTTATAATGTATGTATTTTAGTAAAGGCAGGCTGCTAAGGGTTTTATAATGCTGCGCTTAGCCACAGCACGTTTTGATTCTTCTGAGCACTGTTAGGTGCTCAGTTAGAATAATGAGAACACTCTTTTGTTGGTTACAAGAAAGATTCTGATTTTATTTTATACATAATTTTGCTTACAATACAGTTATTATTTGTTATTATTAAATGTGTGAAACTTTAAATTAGCAAATTCAATTTTGTGCAATTTGTATGTCATCGCAATTGATTGTTTACGTTCTTGAATATGGTAAAAAAAATATGTTAAGTGTGCACTTTTTATTTTGGAGGAATCAATTGTTATTTTAAATAGTTAGAATGACGTGACCAACTGTGGATGAGTGTGACCAACACGCTACAACGTGCTTGGAAGTAACAGGATGGTCAAGTTTCGATTTTATTTGTGTACCATTTGTTTCGAGTGGCTTCATGTTTGATCATATTAATTTCTCGTTTTGTTAGCATTGTGTTTCCCTTCGTGGGCTTTCGAACTCCGTATGTCTGTCCTTTCTTTAAAAAGTTATGAATAACGCATTACGAACGTGTATTTTTTCGCGGAATTTCCTTATTGGAGCATCCTCGATCGCAAAAAAAATTAATATGAATTTTTTCTTGTCCATTTAGAAACGCTCCTTTAGGCATGCTTTGGTACTATAAGATGTTATAAATAAAACAAATTATTAAATACAAATGAAAATAATGGCATTGGAAACATTTAGTTAAATGAATCCAACAGTAGGTAACATTTTAATTTTTAAAAGTTTTTAATCTAATTTTTCTTGACCATTTAGAATTGCTCCTTTAGGCATCTTCTGGTACTATAAATGGTATAAATAAAATAAAAATATTTTATACAAATAAAAATAATGGCATTAAAGACTTACATTTAGTTAAAAGAATCCAACAGTAGGTAAAATTTTGATTTTTAAAAATTTTTAGGCAAATTTTTCCTGCCTGCGTTTGTAGGAAACTTCCACTGAAGTAAGCACTAATATTTTATAATTGCTCAAAAAAGCAGGCAGTACATTACAAAATAAAAAAAACTTACTTGTTTAATAAAACTTCCGTTATATCAACTCGTTGCAGTCCGTTTACTTTATTTATGGTTAAAAATGAAAATTATGCAACACAAAGCTAATAAAAAAATGCGTGCGCTTATAGGAATACGCATCAGTGTATATGACAAAATTGTTGAAAAGTTGTATACAGTTTATTGAAATTTGCAGAGAACTTTTATTGCTTAGTCCGCTATAACAAGTAGCAAACTTGAAATTAAAGGGTGTCCCTATAACAGATGTAATTTGACTTATAATGCCCTATATATGAAACCGTTGCAGACAAACTCTTACTATATCGAGTATAATAAAAAGTAAAAATTATTAATTAAAAGGAATCCTTATAGCTGTAATGTGATGTGTATGGCCAATCTTTTGAACAGTTATAGACTAACGCTTAGAATTTAAACAAATTTCGTATTACCATGTCAGCAAGAAAAAGTTTAAAAAATAAATGGTGACCACATAACTTCTGAATTTTCTTGTTCTACATCCATATATTTTTCTACGATATATAAATAATCCTGACGCAATCTCTCTTGAATATAATATAATTAATATATAATTACTGTCCTAAAGAAATATGATTCAAAGTTTGTCTGTTTTAAAGTCAGTTTTTTTTTCTTTAAGAATAATTTTTATCTAGAACTTAAAATATTTTGGAAAAAATTTAAACATTATACCTTTTTTGCTTAAAAATTATTCAGTTTTCAATTAAAAAAAAATCTTAATTGCATTTTTGTGTATTTTAGCCTAAAAAGGGCCTTCAATCTTGTTTTTTTTTTTTTTTTTTTTTGATAGAAAAAAAATCGTTTAAATAAAGATGCCAATTTTTGGATAATTGGTATTTAGTTTTAGAGTTGTGGGACTTTCTTTATTTAAATATATACATTCGATGTTAGCTGACTAACTGCACATACACAGAAAATTTAATTTGATTTGCTTAATATTTTTTGTATATTTAATATTTTATTTTGATTGAATTCCAGAAATCAGCAATTAATAATAAAAATTTCTTATATATATTTATATATATATATGTAATATAGATGACGTAAAACTTGTTGTACGATTACTTTCGAAGGAATTACAATTGTTTAACATGAAATTAAATGCTTATTAGATACTTTACTATCATTTTGTGCAATTGTATAATAGATTTGCTAAAGTTAGGATCTTAAAATAATTGCAGGTACACACTTTGTTAGTTTTTCCTGGTTTCTTCAAAAATAAAATATAGTAAGCTCATTGCTGTTTACTAATTGTTTATTTTGGTGCCTTGGTAAAGCAAAGAAAAAAGTGTCAAGGACCAAAAATGTTGATTTGTTACCTTTGCTGCTACGATCATAAAAGAAACACTTGTGGTTTTATTATTTTTATAAATTAATTTATTGCTTTGACTCTTTAAATTCAATTAAAAAAAGCAGATAATAAATGCTGCCGTTGCGCAGAGCGTTTTTTAATGGCAAAAAAATCCCTGGGCTCTTGGAAAGCTGACGGCGTTGGTAAAATACGAAAAGTCAGAGGACCATTTTAATGGGTTGCCAATAGTTTAAGTATATATGTTTCACAACGCGTTTATATAAGATATCAGAGTTGTGACATGAACATACCGCCCGCCTTCCGCTATTAGCACAACACAAAACCATCAACAGCAACAAATAATATACGTAACTAGATATTTAGCAGATATTATAAAGCCAATATTTAATACTTAACAATTCTTGTTATTTTTAGCATTATTATTATGAGAGGGAAGAAAAAAAAAACAAAAAAATGTATTTATAAATATATATTACAAAGGAGCAACAAAGATAGTTCAGTTTTATTCACGGTGGCCCAAAAAACATCTTAAACATCTAATCCTCTCGCTTTATACCTTCGCCAAAAAACGCCTCTCCAAATAGAGTCTTATGTGCGTTAATCTTACCAGGTCTGCCCTCGGCGGGACCCTTTAGAATGCGAGGGACGACGTGCACTTTTAAAATCATGTCAACATTTACCGCCTCGAACCATTTTAGGTCAGCCAGTACCAGTCCCTTTTTGGTACGGCGCACCCAATAATTGCAAATATAATGTGACGGGCTGCGATGAAACGTGAAGTTCTCGATTGCACACTACATCGCTATCTTTCGATGATCAAACAACAGATGCCGAGGGTCACCCACGTCCGTCCCTGCCTTAAACTGCAGCCAACCTTTCTAGCAAAGGGCTCATGGATTGACATCCTTGCCGCGTTAACCGGTAGCCGGATCAGAATGCAACGAGCTGAGCCCTGATGGGGATATAACTTTGCTCCAATTGTCATCCGGAACCATTCATGTCCGCTATCGACTACGTGTTATAGTGTGTTATTGCATTTTTGGCATCTTTTGCATCGGTCAATGCTGCGGCATTCTTTAGGCGCGTGAGACTGATCTAGAAACTTTTTACATAGGCCATGTTCGAGTGCCGTTCGTCTCTTGAACTCCACTCTCATTATCAAACCGTAATCGATGTTGAACCATGACTCTGCCAATTTTTGCTGAAAGAGAGGTTGAATCAGAACATATTAAAATGAGAGATGGACCACAAGCGGTGAATACGTATTTCAAAGAGATTGCACTTTATGAAACAGACGTAATAGGTAAGAGGACCAACTTATGAATTTGCCTTGTAATGACAACAGTTTGCGTCTTGATGTCGACTACTCGTACCCGATTATCTGTATCAGGATATATTAAAAAAAACGGCCCAATTCTACTCTGTGGGGCGAAGACATTTAGTTCTAAGAGCGCCATCGCTTCATAATGCTTACTGCAAAGGTGACTTCCTCAGTTTCAGCAGGTGCGAGCAACGCAGACCAGGGTATAGCGCAGGCGAATCATCAATTTTTTCTGACAAAGGGCCTAAAGGATGTGAATTGAGACGTGCCTTGATATTAGCCAAGAGAGTAGAAAATTCTTAAAAGGTGTATTTTAGCTGACCAGCCATCTTTTTCAAAAGCGTCTTGTAGCTTTTCACGCATGCCTTCCATAACCTTGCCATGTGAGGCGCGGAGGCTGGAATAAAGAGCCATTTTAAGCGTTGTTGTCCATATTTGTCGATTGCGGTATCACAGAGAGTTTTAACGTCATTTTCGAAGTTTTTGTCAATTTCTTTGGCGGCGCCAATAAACTTTCTGCCATTGTCAGAATAAATGCAGTTCGGACAACCACGGTGAGCAATAAAACGGGCCAAGGCAGCTTAAAACGCCGGAGTCGACAGATCGCCAACAGCCTCAAAGTTAAGAGCCCTTGTCGCAAAGCAGATAAAGAGACACACGTAGCCTTTCGTCATTATACAGTACCGACTAGTGAAACATTTAATTTCAAATGAGCCAATAAGATCATTTCCTGTATTAGCAAATGGACGGCTCAAGGTAGTCCTGATTTGCCCTGCCGTACGTAACGGTGCAAAACACATTCTTTGCAACTGTTGATACAAGTTTTTGTCAAGAGGCTGCTGTATTCAAAGTGGTAAACACGTTGACTACAAACCTGGTTGTTTCAGGGTTCAAATCCTGTGGCAATCAAAATACAAAAAAATGTTTTTTTTCTGTTTAATGGTATAAATACATATTCAGAATGAACAAAAAACGTGCAGTCTCCTTCGTCGGTACTTTCTCATAGCAGACTCGCCGGCGAAGTAAAATAAATAACTCTCTCTCTCTCTCCTTTCACCACCTGTCTTATCCCTCATCTATCCCTTTCCTAAAAGAATGTAGCACGGTTACGAAAAATAACTAAATAGGTTTTAATGCCTGAAGTGCTACTTCTCTTAAAAGAAAAAAAAAGATTTTCACCTTAATTATCCAGCATTCATGTCGAGTGACGCTATATACCAGTCTTAGATCACCATGATTCACCATTCTATGAACAAAATCAACACACAGGCAAGCTAACCTGCTGCGATAAGCTAGGCTTATAGGGTGACGTTCGTTATAGGATAAACTTGGCGACAAACTGTAACTATTATAAGCGCAAATAATTTTTTTGTCATTAAGAAAGGGTGTTAAGGTTGTCACCAGGCTATTTGTTTTTATTCTCTTATGATTAAGAATACATGCATACTCATTAGTAAAGTGTATCTGCTGGGAGAGCCGAAAGAGCCGATTTCTCCAAAAAAGTAATTCCTTAGCGCATATTTTTGAAGCTACAAACAGAGTTTTATTTAAGCTAGATTTATAGTTAAAAAAGCCGAAAACGTAGAAAATGATATGTAAAGCCCTCGGAATGCTAGCAAATCGGTCTAGAATATATTTTTTTTTTCAGATCTAGCAACATGAATCTGAACATTTTTCTTTTCGCCACAATAATTTTATAAATTCAGCCATTCCACCAAAGTTTGCAGTTCTTTAACTTACACGCAAGATTCGCTACGAAAGTTTTCCAACTACATGGAGGTTTTTTTAACTACCAAGAACTATTGTTGAGTCATACCACATATACACTGAATAACTGAATAAAGAGAACTGAGCCCTTATGCTAGTGACTAACTTCGCTTACAATACAACGCCACATAACTCTAAACGAGGATAGATGGCTTCTTAATTGAGCCACTTTTGACTTTGATATTAATAGAATTGTAATTATTTTATAACCAACTTGAACTCTAGCATACAAAGCTGCTGCACAAGCTAATTCCAACGAGTCGCAAAATCTTTAAAACTCTATACAAGACCTACTGAATTTAACGCAAAATCTTTATTTTGATCATATCGCTAAATTGACTAACAAAGGTCTGCCAATTTTAAAGACTAACTTGTTTGATGTCATCATCCAATCCGATCTTGTCGAGCTACATTTGCTGCATTAGTATATAATGGGAGTAAGCCAGTGTTATGTCTTAATTTTACTGTTACTATATCTGTAGCCGTCCAGGGATCCGCTTGTAAGCTGGCGTATATCAGGCTTAATAATTTTGTTTATAAATAAAAACACAGTTTGTTTTTCTATTATTTATTTGACAGCCATAGATGTTATGGTGTTCTTGCTTTTAGAGACTCTAATCACAATCCAATATTAACGAAAACTTATCAACTATTTATATACTAAATTATTATTAATAAAATGCTGAAATTGTTAAGTACAATAAACTTATGACCTATTTAGCTCGCCAAAAGCAGTTATGCTGACTCAGATGTGACAATTTCTTCACTCGTCAGCATAAATGCTTTTAACAAATTACAGAAGTGACTTATTTTAATTTAAATACAATCTACAAATGTTGATGGCTTATTTTAATTGAACTACAATCTACGAGGGTGTTTCACAACATACCTCACCCCTTAATGAAAAATATGCCGTCGTCTGCTTGCTTGGTATGGTGTCTTAGCGGTTCGGTGGTTTGGCGGGTTAAGGTATAGTACTCAAACTGATGCGAATTGAAGATTATCGTTGGATGTTGTACTTGACATATTTGTCTAAGGTACCGTGAGCGTTGACATCGAAAGTATATTTGTTGCGATTCTTAACCACGTTTAGAAATCACTGGACGTGCTGATCGTGAAAGATTGATTTTTTTCCATATTAATTTTTACTAAAACAAAAATGGATAGAAGAATTTATGTTGTTGGGGCCACTAATCATGTTAATTTTGAAACCAATTATACTCAGGAAGAAAAAAGCTTCAATAGTTCAAGGGGATCTTGCCGGCAAAGTGTTGCTGTTTATGTAATAATTGATAACTTGTAAGGAACTGGTAGGACCTTCTGGAAAACTTGAAAGCTTTGTGGATACAAATTGAAACAACGAACATGATGAATTGCTAATGTGTCATAAACAAATGGTAAGGACAGTGTCACATCGTCACGGAAAAGAAATTAGGTGAGAGTTTTACAGTTATTTGCATTAAATTTTAGTGCCTCATCTCAGTTGACAGCTAATGTGACGGGAGTATCTCGTTACCCGTGAACATAGCAACATGAAAAAAGAACATCATTCTTCGGTTGCTCGGTATACAACAAAAGCAAGATGGTTATTTAATTGAATTCTGCTCTGAATTTTTTCTTTAGTCTTCCTTCCCTTCCTTCCTTTCTTTGCATTCAACACCTTGATTTGCGTAAATTGTAAATATCATCCATTTAATTTGGTTGGACGAAATTCACACACAGCTCAAAACATTTTTTTGTTGTCTTCTCTACAATACGTCTTGTACATTTATTGCGATATTGTACTACACCGTCGGTATAGTCATGAAATGCAATTTTTTTATTTTTAATCATTTAATCATTCATACTTGTTTTCTCACAACATTATAGATTTGAATTAAGACAGCCGTAATAATTTCATTACAGTCGCGTTTTTCGTGTAATACCATGGACAACATTTTTTGCAAGCTTAAGAAGAAAAAGTAAAATTGTGGTCTTCTGCACTATAGTTTAAGGTTGTCTGTAAAGCTTGACCAAATTGCGATGCAGAGTCTTAAGTTTTTTCCTCGCTACTATCTGAATAATAACTGGGGAGTGTAGACTTGTTATTTTGTAAGGCCCCTTCTATAAGGATGATAGCTTGCTTGTCTGTGTTTGGTTATTTAGGTGCACTTAATCACCTACACGAATTATGCTAGTTTTTGCGTTCCTTTTATACCTTTCTTTCGCTTGGGCGTTTGCCTGGATTTGATGTCTGCATGCCATTTTGTTTGCGCGCTGAATTTGGTACTTGAGGTCTTTTGGATAGTCATAGGGATTGTATAAAGGAGTACTAACCTTAAGATTCGACGGTAAAGTTGTGTCAAAACCATAGAACACTCTAAATGGAGACTGGTTGGTGGCTGCATGATCTGTATGGTAATACACATGCATTGCATTCGGACGAGTCGCAAAACCTTTAAAACTCTATACAAGACCTGCTGAATCCAACGCAGAATCTTTATTTTGATTATATCGCTAAATTGACTAACAAAGGTCTGCCAATTTTAAAGACTAACTTGTTTGATGTCATCATCCCATCTGATCTTGTCGAGCTACATTTGCTGCATTAGTATATAACGGGAGCAAGCCAGTGTTATGTCTTAATTTTACTGTTACTATATTTATAGCCCTTCAGGGATCTGTTTGTAAGCTGGCGTATATCAGGCTTAATAATTTTGTTTATAAATAAAAACACAGTTTGTTTTTCTATTATTTATTTGACAGCCAAAGATGTTATGGTGTTCTTGCTTTTAGAGACTCTAATCACAATCCAATCTTAACGAAAACTTATCAACTATTTATATACTAAATTATTATTAATAAAATGCTGTCCTAATTCAACCGGAATTGTTAAGTACAATAAACTTATGACCTATTTAGCTCGCTAAAAGCAGTTATGCTGACTCAGATGTGACAATTTCTTCACTCGTCAGCATAAATGCTTTTAACAAATTACAGAAGTGACTTATTTTAATTTTAATACAATCTACAAATGTTGATGACTTATTTTAATTGAACTACAATCTACGAGGGTGTGTCACAACATACATCCCCCCTTAATGGAAAATATGCTGTCGTCTGCTTGCTTGGTATGGTGTCTTGGCAGTTCGGTGGTTTGGCGGGTAAAGGTATAGTACTCAAACTGATGCGAATTGAAGGCTATCGTTGGATGTTGTACTTGACACATTTGTCTAAGGTACCGTGAGCGTTGACATCGAAAGTATATTTGTTACGATTCTTAACCACGTTTAGACATCACTGGACGTGCTGATCATGAAAGATTGATTTTTTTTCCATATTAATTTTTGCTAAAACAAAAATGGTTAGAAGGATTTATGTTGTTGGGGCCACTAATCATGTTACTTTTGAAACCAATTATACTCAGGAAAAAAAGTAAAAGTAATCTGCCGAAGCATTCCAACGAGCACATAGAGTCTCTGCATTACTTTTATCGTCAACTTGCAAGAAATCCTGATTTAATCAATGTTCAGTGGGCACCCCACTTATAATTTCCCTCATGTAGAAGGTCTATTTTCTAAGAGCAAAACTAGCTCCTTTTAAAATAGACATAATCTGACTCCAGGACATCGACAGACATGTTTTCCCGTAGAATCGTTTCACGTACTGGATAATTATGTTTTTCATCATCTGGCAACCGCAATAGCGTTCTTAGGTCCAAATACGAAGCGCAGTTTATACCAAAGTTATAAACTTGTAATCGAAGAGCTGCAAGTCTTCATTCGCAGAGCTACGATAGACAATATGTTGAAAACGAGTACGTTCAGGATTTATTAAATCTTGTCTACGCATTCTTGAAATATCTGCATTAAAGAAGAATTTAAAAGACCTCTATTTTAGTATTAGAACCACTAGATCTTTTTGAAGAACGGGGCCAATATGTAAAATATCATTGAGGCTTTTGCCACTAGGTATTATACTCGAAGCATTAAATACTACTCTTAATTTTGTCGTAGTACTTTCTGTCTTAAAAGCGCCATGATGGGGTAAATAATAGCTTCGTACAGCTACTGGTTTTTCAATTTTTTCCAGATGTGCCAAAATTAAGTATTTTTTAATCTTTTGTTCTGGGGTTTACGCAACAACGCGTGTTCATTTCTCATAAGTTGACTCAGAGCTATATGTCTATTTGCAGCCAGTGATGAAAATGCATTTTTGAAGAGTAGGTTTACAACTTATCTCCCTTCAGCGTTTCCAACAGTAGTGGACCTAAATATTTCTTTACATAACTTATCGTCTTCTGATAAAACTGGGTTACGAGAAACTTCTTCGTGCTGTTGCAAAAGGGCAGATAAGAAAAGATGCCAAAAGAAGAAGCATCAGGTAGTCAACAAAAACAGTAAATTAGTGGACCTTTTTCCGTTCATATACAATGATGGACTACTACATCTGGGCTGTAGACTGCAAAAGAGTAATTTATCTTTTAATAAACATCATCCAGTCAAAAAAAGTCTCACTTGTTAAACACAATAATCAGCAGAGAACAAAGGTCATATAACGTTTTTTTTTGTGTATTTTAATGTATGGCAACCAATGCACTTCATTTGGAGCCAGATGCATTCTGAAGCAAAGTCACTCACTGCTGCTCTTTAACGAATTTTTTCAAGAAGATGTTTTTGTTCTGATATTTATTCGCACAATGGAACAATTGTCATTGGATTAAATACAAAACTGGAGAAAGAGTTCAAAGAATTTATTCAGCAATACAAAAAAAAAAAATGTTTTCGATTTTGGTTTCTCAACGTATTCATTGGCATTTAATTCTCCCGGTAGGTCCTCGCTTTGGTAAGATTTGGGAACCTAACGTTAAGTCCGTAATATTCTAATTAAAAATAACAATAGGTGAGCCAAAACTCATATACGAAGAAATCAGTACTCTGTTGGCACAGATAGAGGCAATATTGAATTCGAGACTATCTGCTGTTCTGAGTGATAATGAATCTGAGAATATAGATGCCCAAAAACCGGCCATTTCTTAATTGAAAGGCCAATTAACCAATATCCAGAACATTTTGAAGAAAGAACTGTCAGCTCACCAAATAGATGGATGCTAATTTAAAAGTTGAAAACGAAACTTTTGCAAAGAAATAAATAGAAAAATCCGTCAGAAAATTTAAAGAAAGGCTCAACAGTTTTGATCAAATATGAAAATGCTCATCCAGATTGTTGGCCAAGGCAAGGATTTTTGAAAAAAAAAATAGTAAAACAAACATTCGTTATTGACACAACGGTAAATGTATTGAAGTCAATTCCAAGAAAATGTATGAACAACTGCAACTGTTTGCCTTATTTTACACTAACATAACATCTAAGCTAAATTTAATGTTTGATAAATGCAATGATATACAAACATCAATTAGAAACCTCCTAAACGATGTCAATCATGGTCACATTAATATTAAATCCTTTGCAGCTAGAAAAAGAGATACTGGAAATTAAAATGGTTCTTCCAAATAATTTGGCTTTTCCGGGCAATGTAATTAGGTGGAAGCTGAAGGAAATCTACCACCAAATGACAACTAGGGGTACGATAGTTGATGACAGACTTGTTGTTAAAATGGAAATTCCCCTTATGCAAACAGACAGCTTGGAAGTTTATCAAGTTATTAAACTCCCTATTGATGTAGGATTAAACAGTATAGCCCAGTACTCTGTTTGGTTTTGCGAAAATTTTTGAGCAACATGCATTATTTCGCTTGAAAAATTTGACACTTAGCTAGTAGTGACAATACAGCGATTTAGAAGATAACATTTACTGAGCAATCGCTTTTCTGCATAATTTAATATATTTTTTGTCTTCTTCTCTTTTTAAATTTACACCTTTTCCATTTTTTATAAGCTACTTAAACACAACAAAATTTAATCAGAACAAACGGTCAAAAAAAAATGGTTGTCAAATATTCCGTACGAAAAAAGTGTTGCTTATGTTATTTCGTAGTTGAAAAAGAAATGTTGCCAGAAACATTTTTTTAGTTTGAAAAACATGCTGCGACAACTGCGGATTCTTACTGTTGATTGTGGAGTAGGTGAATTGGATTACCCTTCCATCAAAAGGAATTGTAACCTTGTCATATGGATGCACAGCAACAAGTCAAGGACAAGCTTTGTCCACCTTTAAACATTTTTTAACAGAGATGATGACTTCTATTGGAGCTTCATAATGATACTTAGACATTGGTTGTTTAAGCACCAAATTAATAAAACCGTTTGTCGAACTTATAGATAACAACTCCATGTACATAGAACAGCTACAGAAGGATATTGAATCGCTAAGATCTAAATATATTAATGTAAAAGAACTAAATATTTACGCTGCTTCTGGACATGCATCTTTAATCATAGTTGTGATTATCTTCATAGTTGTTGTTATCGTATACATTAAGATAAGATGTTGCATGCAAACTGAAGTGGTTAAATTGAATTTTTCTCTTCCGATGGATCTTAACACCCGCCAGAATGTTCAAACTAATTGAACATACACATATGCATCTTGTTAAACATAGTTTTTGATAGGAAATCAATTTATATATTTTGGTCAAGCTAATTTATTTTGTGTATTTACCAAGGCTAGTTATAAGTTCCACAAAGATCTATTGTATGTGGTAGATTTGGTCTTGAAAGTACTAAGCTGGAACAATAATAAATAAAATCAGTGTCTTACATACATTCAAGCGGTAAAGACTGTGTTCTTTCCCAATTTTGTAACAACGTTGCATTAAAATACTTTACATTTAAAAATAGCTTTTATTTATAATACCATTGATTTTTATTGTAAAAAATTAAAAATATATTCTTATAAAAAATTAGTTTTTAGAAAAAAGTGAAGCAATAAAGACGCATTGATTTGTTATTGTAATTTACGTGTTTTAATTGCTACACATATTATTTAAGATTACAATTTGCGATAAATGTATTTTTAAACCTTTCTTTAGGGTTCTCCAATTACCAGCATCAAGGGTAGACCAAATAACTATGTTAATAAATAATTATTCATATTCTACATAACATACTTAAAACATCTGAATACTTTTCACTACAAACTTTTTTTATATTTTAGAGTAGGACGTTCTATTACTCCATGCACTAGTCAGTCCAGCAACAAATTTAACTATGCCTACGGCTGCGGCTGTAGCGGCTGCTACAGCGACTGCAAAAATACAAGCCTTAGATGCAGTAGTGAGTAACGCTGTTCTTGGTTTAGCATCCGCTCCACCTTCGCTTGCAATAACTCCACTCACCGCTAAAGTACCTACTTTGCTCCTTCCCACACCTGGAAATAGATTTCATCTAGCAATTAATTTGCCCAACGCAGCTTCGCTGATATCGTAAAGCATGTTCCAACCCCCAAGTTTAATTTCAATTATTATAACGCCTTCGGCCTTTCATGTGTTTTCTACCCAAACAAATTCTGCTGCAAAACCAATAGTGGTTCCAACTTCTAATGTATCAGTTCCAACCATTGCTAAATTAACTGCCGCTATATCAGACGCTAATCCTTCAGTTGTAGCATTAGCCTCTACAAATGTCCCAGCCTTGCCTAGTCTAATTCATAATGAATCAGATAAATTGGCAACCCATGATAAGCAACAAGAAGAGTCAAGGATATTAGTAGATGAAGATGATTGAGTATGATTCTACATAACTGCTGCTGTAGTCAACGTTGACTACAAACCTGGTTGGCTAGCGTTCAACACCTGCGGCAATCAAAAAATGAAAATGTTTTTTTCTGTTTAATGGTATAAATACATATTCAGAATTAACATTAAACATGCGCAGCCTCCTTTGTCGGTAATTCTTCAAAGCATATTCGCCAGCGAAGTAAAATAACTAATAAAATGGCTATATCTAGTTTTCTCCTTTCACCACTTGTCTTATCTCTCATCTATCCCCTTCTTGAAGAATGTAGCACGGTTGCGAATATAACTAGAAAGGTATTTTTACCTGGAGTGCTACTTTTCTTACAAAAAAAAACATGTTGACGAAACACTGAAAGCGAAAATTCAGAAAGAATGTAGTAAATTTGGAAATGTCAATCGAGTAATTATATTTAACGAAATACAAACAAAAAATGAAGACGATGACGAAGCGGAGGTTATCGTTAAGATTTTTGTTGAATTTTCAACAATAGCTGAAGCTATGCACGATTTAATTTCCAATTATAGGAAATGAGTAAAAAAATATATTTTCTTTTTTCTGCACCAAAAAATGTGCGTTTCTTTATTAAATATATTCTTAAGACTGTCTATCCTATTTTTCTTTCTATTTATATTAATAATTATGTTTAATGTTATTTTGTCCTAACTCAAAATATAATTTTCTTTGTTTAGGTTACTAGTACCTTTTTTTATCAGTAAAACACGTTTTGAGTTATTTGTATTAAGTTAGAAAAGAAAGAATGTGTTTCTTATCGTTACAATAGTTGTATTTATGATGTTTGTCTTATCGTTACAATAGTTGTATTTATGATGTTTGTCTTATCTCTAGCTTAGAATAGTTATATTTGAGTTTATGGATTTATCATCTTTTATTACTATCTTAGTTATATTTGAATTTATGGATTTGTTATTACTATCTTAAAATAAGAGATGTTAACTCTCCTCCTTCTTTAAAAAACGTCCTCGTTTTAAACTGTATATTGTCTCTGTCGGAGCTTGAGAAGTTATATTTCATATAATTCGTCGATTTTTTTCCTTTGTGCTTCAATTTTCTTTATCCTGTAGCATTCGCAGAATTTAATCATACCAAAAGTTAGTAATGCTAATGTACATAGTCCCAATACGAAATAAAATGTGTATTTGACTGGATGTTCTTCGATGGGTATCAGGAAGGTTGATATTTCTTGGATATTGTTAAATTTTTAATTACCATTATTCTGGCTCAAGGTCGTAATTAATGAAAAATTTTCTTTTTAAATGGAATGTAGTTTTTTTTATTGTAAATAATTGAACATCTTATTTCAAAACAACTCCAATATTTCGACTAACATCGTTAGTCATCATCAGGGATCTAATTAAATATAAAGAAAATACTAAGTACAAAAATTCTAATTTTTGTACTTAGTATTTTCTTTATATTTAATTAGATCCCTGATGATGACTAACGATGTTAGTCGAAATATTGGAGTTGTTTTGAAATAAGATGTTCAATTATTTACAATCAAAAAAAAAACTACATTCCATTTAAAAAGAAAATTTTTCATTAATTACGACCTTGAGCCAGAATAATAAGAAAACATATTTATATAAAACACAGGTCAACTATTTGCAAAAATATTTTTAATTACCATTAGATTCTAAGATGCGCATTATTTGTAATTGTTCGTCGTGTAGGTTATTTATGGCATCTTTGAGTGCTTGTTGGTGGTTGTAGTATTGTTTTCCATCTAGATTTGTTGAGTAATTGAATTGTATTAGTTTAGGTCCATTTATTTTTACGTTATTCCAGGTGTGTTCGTAATCTGTAATGATGTTTCCACTTTCGAGTACTTGTAGCGGTGCGTTATTTTCATGTATTACTTCGTATTTGGCTGGCCTGTTTTCTAATACATTAATAGTACAGTTGTCCGGTTTCTTAATTTTGCATATAAAGTTTCCTAGATAATTTTTACATTTTTCGATACTTGTAAATTTATTATTGCATTTTGTTATTCTAGAGTCTAGTAATATTTTTCCGTGCTTCAATGCTAGTGGATACATATTAAATAGCTTACATTCCGTTTTTAATAATGGGTATTTATAGGTGTTTACTATTGTGTGATGAAAATAAAAAACATTAATATCGGCATATTCTAATATATTTATTATAGGTAGATCTAACGCTTCATTAGACACTATTTGTTGAATATCTTTTAAATATAAAGTTCTGGAATAAAAGTTTCCGTCTTTTGCGAAACTAATCATTGTAGCGATAGAATGTAGTTCGTTGTATACTTCGGTAAGTATTAAATGTTCTGAAATAGATTCGGGGCTAATTCTTTCTAATATCTTTTCAAACTCAGAGTTTATTTTCTTTTGTTAATTATTATTTTCTATTAGCATATTCAATCCTGTCTTGATTTCGATTAGGTCATCGTGGTCAGGTGTTCCTGTAATAAGTTTGAGTGCTGATCCTAGAAAATTAAGTGAACGTTTAGTTCTGGAGATTCTAGGAAGTAGTTGTGACTTCAGATTTTCTATTTTAGTTATCAACAAGTATTCTGCAGAGTTTTGTTCTAAATTATATGCAAATCGTAGGTTGTCAAGATTCTAGAAAGGTTTGTCATATGGTATAAGAACGCTGTGTCCTGAAAAACGTATACAGGGTCAGTATCTATCATCATATATTTTTTGTCTTTTAAGTCTATTAGTCTGTTACCGAATGCGACGGATATATATAATAATATTATTATTCTTTGCATGTTTGTACTCGTATATTATCCTTATGTATAACAATATTTTTGTTTGTAATTATTGTGTTACCTTTATCTTCCTTTACAATGTGTTTTGAGTATTTCCTTACGTTTTTGTTGCGTCGGTGCGTTTTGGAGTATATAAGGTCCCCTGCTTGGTATGTGATGTTCTTACGATTTTTGTTGTGATATAGAAGTATTTTCTGTTGGTTTATTTCGATTTTTTCTTTAATATCAGGATGTGCTCCCCGGTTAAAAAACATGTCCTCGGGTTTCTCTCCAATGACTGAGTGTATTGTTTTGTTGTATTGTCGAACGGCATTAAAGATTTCGTCTCCTGGTGAAGAATTGTGTTCTTGAGCTAGGACTCTAGTGAGTTCGATCAGCGTGCTATGAGTGCGTTCCACTTGACCGTTTGTTGTTGAATGGTATGTTGGCGTTAGCGTGTGCTCAATATGTAGTTTTTCATAAACCTGTTTTATGCACATACTTGATAATGCTGCTTCGTTGTCAGTCATTGAATCCAGCATTTGGATAGATTTGCGATAGTATTTCTTCGATGTATTTGTGTATGTTTTTCTTTTTTGGAATTTCTCGTATATAGCAATATTTTGAGTACTTATCAGTTGTGGTGATGTATGTGTTTCCGTTCATATAAAATAAATCTAAGTGTATATGTTCTCTCACGTGATTTGGAATCGGTGTTGCTTCGATTGGTTGTTTATTTGGTCTTCTTTCGTATTTGTTTGTAAGACAGATTTCACAGTCTTGTGCTTCTTTTTTACACATGGTGCGTATGGTTGGCCAAAAATACGTTGTCTGTATTTCTTGAGCGTTATTTTTGTAATTTCTGTGTGCTCGTCTATGTGCTAGTACTACGATTTCTTTTTGTCTATCTATGTTTTCTATATCTTCTGTCATTTTCTGAGCTACTACAATTTTTAAAGAAGAAATGATATTATCTTCGACGTGAAATAGAGTTTCTTCCTCTATTTTTATAGTATTTGTTACTTTTGGGCTTATTATTTGTTCTAATCTGTCTAATAATTCGTCCTTGGTTGAATAGAAAAGTGCGTGTCGTGCATATGAGAAAATCTTTTGTGAAGATATTTGCACTCAGTTATCTGTGTTATAGTGAATAATTATTTGATTCTTAAATGCATTTAATGGTTGTTTCACGCGTTTCAATTTTTCGATTGGCGAACTTTGTGCTGAATGTTGTGAACAACTCGAAGTATTATTAATCTGTTGACGTGACAATGCGTCGGCGACGACGTTTTGATTTCCTGGTTTATATACTAATTTAGCGCCATTTTCTTCGATTAAATTTTTCCATCGTTTCAATTTTGTGTTGGGATTTCTATCAGATATAGAAAAAATGAGTGACTGGTGGTCCGTGTAAATGGTTAAGTCTGCTATACCGTAAAGGTAATTTCTTAATTTTTGAAGTGACCAAACGATCGCAAGAAGCTCTTTTTCGTTTGTGCTATAGTTTTGTTCGGTTTGGTTAAGGGTTCTAGATATAAATGAAATAGGTTTCTTATTCTGAGAAAGTACAGCTCCTATTGCAAAGTTGCTTGCATCAGTTGTTAGTTCGAAGGGCTTGTTAAAATCTGGTTGAAATAATTCGACTTGTGCTTGTAACATATCTTTAATTTTCTCTATCGCTTCGAGTGCTGGTTTATCTAGATTAATTAATACTTTTGTGCTTTGCTTTTTGTTTACACCGCCATTGTCTCCGCGTAAGAATGTAGTAAGGGGTTTTACTATTGAAGCGAAGTTTTGTACAAATTTCCTATAATTACTAGCTAGTCCTAAAAATGACCTTAATTCTTTTAAATTTTTAGGTATTGGGTGATCCTTTATCGTTTGGATCTTACTAGGATCTACAGTTATTTTATTGTGTTTGATTACGTGACCAAGATATTCTACTGGGTCTTGGAAAAAATGTGATTTCTCGTCAGAAATTTTCATATTTTCATTATGTAATGCGTTTATTATTATTCGAATGTGCTCCATGTGTTCTTCAGGTGAAGAAGAATATATAAGCACGTCGTCGATATAAACGTAAGCGAACTTACCAATATATGGACGCAGAATATCATCTATACATCGCTGAAATATAAAAGGTGCGTTCTTTAAGCCGAATGGCATTCTAAGCAATTCGTATTATGCTCCATTCACACTGAATGCAGTCTTTTCTCTGTCTGATTTTTTTATCAAGATTTGGTGAAATCCTGACTCTAAGTCTAGTGTTGTAAAGACTTTTGCTTTTCCTAAATTTTGAATAGTCATTGCTACATCTGGGATAGGGTACCTGTCGGTTATAGTCTGAGCGTTAAGCTTTTGAAAATCTATTACCATACGTTTTTTTTTGTTTCCTCTTCATCTGTTCCTTTTTTCGCAACGGTCCATACTGGAGAGTTGTATGGGCTTTTGCTAGGTTGTATTATTTGGTTGTCTAATAATGTTTGAATTTCTTTATTTATAAATTCATTGTCTGCTATTGGATACGGGTACTGTTTCACCCAAATAGGATCTTCTGATTTTGTCCTAATTGTAGCTTGTACAGTGGTTGTAAAGGGCAGAATTTCGTTGGTTTCGTCATTTATTCTCATTATATTTTCAATTTCATTTTTATATTTGTCATTATTGACTGTATAATTCACTTTTTGTACTCTAATTTCTTCTTTTCTTTCAAATTTATACGTGATTTTATACTCAAATAAGTTAATTTCTGCTTTTGTGACTCTGAGACCATGTTCCCGAGAAGCATATCGAACTCTTCTAAGGCTTCAGTTTCGAAAAATACTAAATTGTGGCCTAATAGTGTAATAATTTTTTTTGCTTTCGTTAAAGAGTATCCGTGAATCGTTTTTACCTTAACTGGTTTTATTGGAATAGATTTTCCTATGTTGCACTTAGAACTAATATAATTGTTTGTCGCACCTGTGTCGATTAATATATTAACGGATTTACCTGTTGTTTGGCAGTGCCTCTGTAGACATGGCAATCCGTTTATTCGCCTAAAAAAGCGCTGCCGGTTTCGTAAATATCTTCGGTGTGTGGTACAAGTGATTGTATATCTTCATCTCTCGTCTGGTTTACTCGTTGAACTTTATTCGGATTATAATTTTTTGATGAAGGCATTCTATGCCTTTTTGTTGGTTGTTGCTCCCTTCTGAGTGGGTTGTATTGCTGCTGTGGAGAATATTGTGTTGAACGTCTAAATTGTTGCGAACTATCCACTTCCATGGGTTCCTGCCGTGGTTGATGATTAAATTAAGCTTGTACATTGGGTTTGTACCTCCTTCTATCTTCGTATCGTTGTGGTCCGAAGTTTGGTTTTTGGTTGTGTAATTGTGTTGTAGCCAGTGTGCCGAACTGCATATTTGCGTTGTCATGGTATATGGTGCTTGCGATTGCAAATGCAGTTTCTAGGTCCTTTGGATGATGGCTATATAATGTACCGCTTGTGTATTTACTGTTGAGTCCTGTGATGAATGTACGGACTGCTTCCTGATTTTCATATTCCGCCATAGATGCAGATCCCTTATCACCTGACATCTCTATTTTCGAAAGTGCGAGGTTCAGTGCTTTTCTGATTTTGCTGTGGAATTCTGAGAGTGTTTGTCTTCCCTGGTTATGTTTCTTCATTTCCTCGAGAAGTACGTATAATGGTCGTTGATCTGCGTAAGTGTAGTCAAGTCTGTTAATTATAGAATAAAAGTTCATCTTGGTGTTGTGGTTGATGAGGATGTCTGATGCTTCTCCAACAGTTTTTGAATGCTGTGTAGTAATTTGGGTGGTTGGAAAATTGTTTGGTATTTTCCATGAATGTCCATGCCCTTTTCCGCCAGGATCTATATTGGTTTTTATCCCCACTGAAGCACGGTATAGCTTCGAATGTTTTTAAATTTATCTGAGTTGCATCCTTTATATTTGGTGTGAAGTCACTATGTTGTTCCTGCGTAGTGATTGTATGTGGAGATCGTTCCGCCTCCAGTGTATTTACCTTCAATTGAGTATTCTGTAGAGTTTGTGTGAGTACCTCTATTTGTGCTCGTAAAGCTGCGATATCTTGATTCATTGTGTCGTTGTCTTTTCCTATAGATCGTAGGGAATTGAATATTTTCTGCCGTTTCTGACGTTGGTCCAGCGTGGTAATTTCTCACTTTTTTAGAGATTGGTTTGCTTTTCTTCAAAGCCGTGGAATTTTCATTTATATATGTTGAACGTCAAGAACATTTGGCTGTGGTCAAGAGTTTAGACCGGCTTGAGCCCCCAGTTAATTTCCAATTATAGGAAATGAGTAAAAAAATATATTTTCTTTTTTCTGCACCAAAAAATGTGCGTTTCTTTATTAAATATATTCTTAAGACTGTCTATCCATTTTTTTTTCTTAGCATCTATTTATATTAATAATTATGTTTAATGTTTCTTTGTCCCAACTCAAAATATGTTTTTTTTGTTAAGGTTACTAGTACCTTTTTTATCAGTAAAACATGTTTTAAATTATTTGTATTAAGTTAGAAAAGAAAGAATGTGTTTCTTATGGTTACAATAGTTGTATTTATGATGTTTGTCCTATCGTTACAATAGTTGTATTTATGATGTTTGTCTTATCGTTACAATAGTTGTATTTATGATGTTTGTCTTATCTCTAGCTTAGAATAGTTATATTTTTATGGATTTATCGTATTTTATTACTATCTTAGTTATATTTGAATTTATGGATTTGTTATTACTATCTTAAAATAAGAGATGTTAACTCGCGGCAAAGATGCCCTACATGGAGGTCGTCGAGTAACAGCAGAATTATATGATCAATCACTCTTCGATCACGGTGACTTGTCTGGTTTATATTACTGGTTGAATCGAAATAATATTTATTTAACTGTTTTAACATATATCAATAAATAAATTCACTTTTTTTAGTATTTGCAGCCAAATTAAATTAAATAGAAAGCAGGCCGAATAAAAGCAATCAAAATAAAATACACTCCCAACATGTTGAAAAAGATTTATTCACCCCTATCGTTAATTGTTTTTCACACGAAAAATGTTCCCTTTTCCCAACATTGCCATCGCGAATAACTTTTCCCATGAAATATGTTCCCTTATTGTGAAACGTAATTTAGTGGGAAATAACATGCACAAAATTATTCCCAGTAAAAAAAAATTCGCCATATCGTGAATGTTTTTTGAGGTTGTTTTCCCCTTTATTGTATTTGTTCGTTGTTTTCTCTAGGGAACAGGAAAAAAATGCAAATGACTTCTATTTCTTTTTTTTTTTAATATTTAAATTATTAAATGTTAGTTTTAGGCCTAAATCGATAACTAAGGTGCAAAGGACATCCTACTCAAAAGGGTGCAAAATAATCGACCCATTTAATGTAGTTTATAAAGCTTTCGAAATATGTGTTTTGTGAATTCTGGAATTTTTTTGTATAAGAACGAAACAGTGGTGGTCTTCTTATAAAAGGAATAGTTAAGTTGAAAGATGTAGTTTTACTTTAACCATACGCTATTTATTGATGAGTAACGGTTTTGCGACGTTGCCAAATTTCTCAGTAGCTGGAGTGTATCGGATTTGCATGTTGTTTTTTATTTCGTTTCAGTTGATGTTCGAACATGAGCAGAGATAGTTGACCGTCAACTAAGAAAAGGTAAATAGGACCCAACCTGGCTATCGGTGTAGTGAGATTTCACCAATTAATAAAATCAATTTAATGTGTTAAGCTCTGTTTTCAGTTTTTTGCTAAAATGGAAGAAGAACGTGAGCGTCAGAGAATACTCTCTTCATTAGGTGAAAGCTATTCAGAAGAAAGCGATTCTGCCGACGAAAGCATAGAGGAGAATCATACTAGTGTGCGCAGTGAAGGAAGTAACACAGAAGAGAAAGCTTCAGAATGTGATAGTGATGATATACCTCTGAATTTGTTGCAGCAGGAAATACAACAAACTGAAATTTATATAAGTGAAGATGGAACCAAGTGGGGAGAAGAACCGTATCGTCAAAATTGTAGTATTCGGGAAGAAAATATTATGAGAGATAAGCCTGGAGTAAGACTGCAGTCACCAAAAGCGAATGTTGGAGTCTATTTTTTACAGTCGAAATGTTACAGAAAATTCTGACGCATACAAATGCACAAATAAAACAAAAAATAGATGCATGTTCTCAGATAACAAACTACCCTCACATGAAGAAAAGTACATTGAGTGAATTCAAGGCGTTTTGGCCTATTGTATTTATTTGGATTACATCGGTCTGAAAGAAAAAACTTAATTTTTCTTTGGGCTGCAGATGGAACTGGTATTAAGATTTTTCGCTTGACAACGACACTAAAACGTTTTCATTTTTTGCTTTGATGATAAGTGTTCTCGTATTAAAAGAAGTATACTAGACAACTTAGCTCCCATTCGTGAACTCTAAGTTTTATTAGTCAACAAATGTACAAAAATATACATTCCAAATAATGAATTGCGGAACGGGCAAATTCAAGCAGTACATTTCTTCTGAACCTGCTATTTTTATACCATGGAAATATATGCTGGAAAACAGCCTTCAGGCCCATAGGAAGTAAGCAACAAACCATTTGATGTCTTTGATCGTATTGTGCAGCCTGTATCTAAAAGTTGTAGAAACATTACTTTTGACGACTGGTTCACAAGTCACGAGTTAGTTCTTTATTTACTAAGAGAGCATAAAATAACATCTGTTGATGCTTTACCCAAAAATAAAACTCAAATTCCACCAAAGATTATGAATACACGTGCCAAAGAAATAAGTTCGTCAATATTTGGTTTTCAAAAAAGTATTACAATTGTGTCCCATGTTCTGAAAAAGTCCTGCAAAAATTTCAGGTGTGCGTGGACGATGTCAAACTTGCCCTTCTGCAAAAGATCGCAAAACTATTCACACCTGCAAAGAATGCAACAAGTTTATTTTCTCTGAACATATAATTTCTTATTGCAACGAATGGTCTAACTCCTTGCAGAAAGATAAAGAAAACCAAAACACCCATGTGATGAATTTAGCATTTATTTTTTTTTTTTTTTGCTTTTCGATTTTAAGTTTATGGCATTAGACTGACGTTTCTTATATTTTTAGGTTCGTTTTTGTTTTTTTTTTTAATTAAAAAATTAAAAGTAGTTTAAATACTTTTTTTGTTGCATATAACAAATGGCTGAAAGAGTCATGTATATATTGCTTACAAATTCGTTTATCAAATTATGAAAATTAGGCAAAATACAATGGCAAAAGAAAATAGGGTCACACCTGACTGTCGGTGTTTCTTTTTTCACCTGCCCGACGCCGGGGTTAATATTGTACATTGCACTTGTATTAGCTATGGATAGATAAAAAAGTGTATGTCGGCTCAAAGACTGCCGCTAATTTGAAAAACCAAAGGGGAATAAGAGATGGCCCAAATTTAAAGTTTGTCAGTAAGCGAACAGAGTATTTGTGAACTCTTAGAAATGAAGTCCATAGAAGGCTTAGAAATCTCCTTCCTGTAATTTTAATTTTATACATTATCTCGTTTAATATGTTTAAAATAATTCATTAAAGACTTTTAAAATAAAAAAATATATAATTAAATGCATTTTCCGATTCGTTCAGATTTAGCTGTTTTTTTTTTTTTTTTTTTATTGGCAACAGTTCTTGTTTTAAGTATTATTGTTCTGCTAATTTCTCCAGTTCTCAAGCTCAGCAGTTTAAGAATTAGTGGCTTTAATATTTATTTTAAAGCGGTCTAAAAGTTTCTCTTGCAGACGGGAAACCTGAATAAGAGACCCTCCTCCATTGGCACGTGATTCCCATTTGCTTGTTGCCAGCTTCTTTTTATTTTCGTCTTCTTATCACCCCATTAAATCAATAAGTTAATGAAAAAAAAACTTTTTCCATACATATGGTTTCTTTAATGGTGGGCATGGAATTTAAATTATCTGAAAGTGATTGCCAAAGGTTTCGATTTCCATCCGATCTTCCTTGGAAAGCCTCTTTACTAACTGAGGATGCTTTACCACAAATTCAATAATCATCTCTTTTCATTGAGTACTTATATGCTTTCCCCTATAAATATTAATACGAGTATGTATGTAGATATATTTGTTTAAATTATTTAAAAAATTTTATTTATATTTTAACACAAGTTACATAATACAACAATTTTAAAATAGTGAACCCCGTTTACTCGATTTTATAAACGCAAAAACAGTATAAATTCCGTTTTTCACCACACCTGTTTTTTCACATTTTCATAGAAAATAGTTAAAAATGAAATCGATTTCGAATTAAAACAAAACCTGATTCTGATTTAGCAAAAGGTCATTTTAATACTTGTAATGGTAAAAGTAAGTCGAAAGATTTGAGGAAGACACTTTCATTAGATTAAAAAGCTGCTGGGCCACTACCTCATGATTGCACTAAATGGAAAAAGCAAAAAAAAAAAAAAAAAACAAAAAAAAAAAAATAAAAATGAGTTAGTTACGCCAAAAAGAAGCAACCCGGGAATCTTAAGTATTCCATTTACATGTAAATAAAGTGGTCATAACTTAGAAGCAAATGTTGTTGAGACTTTAAATATAGCTGAACATCGATCATTCCATTTTTGTCAACAAAGGTGTTCAATTAGATAGTAGTTGAATGCAATTATTGACCATGGAAAGAAATGATAAATTAGCAATATTAACTTTTAATTTTTAGTTTTAATCTAAAGATTTTTGTATAAATAATGAAAGAAGTTTAACACGAGCTTAAGCTTTTGGAACACCATGCTCGCATCCACTGCGTTTATTTTATAAAAACATAATTGGCAGACTTTATCCGTACAAATATAAAGGTAAATAAGCGCTAGGCGCTGACGACTTGGCGTATCTCCACTGGGTAATTGTTGAGATACTAGGCGCTCGCCGCCAAACAGATTTTCGCGCCCTAGTCGCTCAGTAATAACAGGAAAAAATTCTTTTTCCTAAAAATCTTATAACCACTACATATTACTTGGCAATCCTACTGACCAAACTTGGGATCTACTTATCCTCAATTTTTTTATATATTATTTTCCAAAGAAACGATTGTAAAATTTTTTATGAAGCAAAAAGAAAAAAAAAATATCTTAAAAATGTTCGTTTTTCGGGTTGATCTGTGCCATAAATGAGTGCTAAACTGCCTGCTGCGGAAGACGTCAATAAACAAAATAAGAAAAAACGTAAAAGTAAAAAAAAACTAAAAAAAAATAATAAAACACAGAAATCTTTTTATTACAATGGGAAAAACCATTTCGAAACCATCAGCCCAATCGGGTGATGCGACCGTACATATTATTAATAACCAATATAACCAATATATAAGAACCAAGAAATAATTTCATGGCTTATTTTGGCAGTAACATCTACCAGTTTAGCACTAAAAATATACATTTTAAATATGAAAAATTAACGTCAAGAAGCATTAAAAGCAGCTAAATCAATTTCTTGTCTTACTGACTTTAGAATAGCATAAAATACATGGAAACTTTAGTAGAAAATATAACTAAGCGTTTGAGGCATAATTTAACTAACCTTGAAAAGTCCCTAACAGACGCTACACGAAAAGGACATTATTAAAAAAGAGATCAGACATCACAGCACTATAAAACAACGTGTAAGCATTATACGCTAAAATCATAACAATCCTTAATGAAAAAGCATTGTTTAATAAAAAGCTTTTATCGTTGAAAACAATATTCAAGTGTCTTTCTCCATTCCTGTATCTATACAATAAAATAAAATAAAAAAGATGGTAAATCAAGACTTTGTTGTCCTTCCTTTCACGAAAGCCATAGCGGATTTTTTCGGGAAGAAAAAAGACTCTCAAAAACGTAAAAACCTAGTAGAACTACTCAATAATGAAGTTTGTGTACACACAAAAGCAACTTTCTTTTATCTAGCATACAACACTAAGATTTCGGATAGGATAAAAAAAAAACTAGATCTATTAGGAACTACTGATGTCCAACTTGAAAGAGATATTCAAGCCTCGAAAAACAGCAAATGCAATATTAGATGAATTTTTAAACACTACTCAAGGAAATAAATCCGTTTCTCAATTTGCTGAAAAAATAGAAGTTTTGATAGCACAATTAAATGTCATTCAAATTTCTACTCTGCAAACAACGGCAGAAAAAGCTGTTATCATCAAGTCAAGCCCTTAACGTTTTAAAACGAGGTATAACAAAAGCTAACATAACTCAAAACATAGCAGCAAGCAGAGCAAAATCATTCAAAGAAGCTATTCAAATAGCAGAAGAATCCGATTGTACGGAAGAAGCTAGAATCGTGATGTACAAAACAAGCAAAGAAATCAATAGTTAAAGAAATAATAACACATAATTAATAAAAAAATCGTTCCAATAATGTACAACGAAATAAACAAAATTACTTCAGCAAAAGCAATAAAAACAACTATTTCCAACACAGAAGAAATACGCTTGGAGTAAACAGCTACAATAGATATCAGCATCAGAATTCGCAAAACTACTACAAAAACTACAATGGCCAACGTTTTACTGGCATATCGAAAATTGGCTGCTCGGGGAATATAAATAAAAAAAATCTTAAATGTTAATTTAGACTTTAGTAAATACGCATATATAAAATGTAAAAATAACCGTTTTTCATTGTTAAATGACACAGAAGCAGATATTTACATCATAAAAAAGGAAAATTTAAAAATATTAATATTAACAGTCACTACTTATGTGCGATAACGGGTATATCAAAGGAAAATATTTTGACTGTAGGAACATGTATTTAAGTATTAGAAATACAATAGAATATTCTAAAACATAAGTTCAGTGTCGTAGAAAATTCGTTTTCTATCACATCCAGTGGTACTTTAGGAAGAGAATTTTGTGCAAAATATAGAGCAAGAATAGACTATACAAAAATCTTTATACCAAATATTGCAACGATAACCAAAAGTGCAAATAAAAATGAGACCCGTCCAAATAGAACACCTACCCCCGCAAACGCGACTAGCCATCCATACATGTGGGAATGCATATCTATATCGGACGTCAAAAATTTGCCCGTACTAAAATTTGTACAAAAGCAAGGGAAAAACAAACACAAAAAGCATAACAATATGCAAACTTTTACCATAGTTAAAAACAATGTTCTAGCAGAATCTAGCAATAAACCATACTGTACAGGCCAAGTTTGGGAAAACTGATATCACTACTACAAAGTAATGGCATAAATAAGATATCTCTTTCAAAAAAAGTCTTATTATTTAAAAATATGAAACTACTTAAAGTAAAAAGGTTGTAAAGTAAAATAATGAAAAACTAAGTAAAAAAAGGAATGAGTACTCCTATTCAAATTATATTATTTGATCCCCTTCAACCACTAACAGACGAACCTGATCATTTACGTTTTACCAAAGAAAATCATCTGTCTTTACTCGAAGGTAGTTCAGCTATAGCATCGTTAAGTAATTTATCTAATATGATGTCAGCAATCGTAGGAGACAAGGGATTGCCCATTGGCATCCCAAATATTTGGTTACAGATTTGTCCATTATCATTGAAGTAATTGTTATCAATTAAACAAAATTAAAATTTTTTGGAACTTAGATTTCTTCGTATGCTGCTTTATTGTGTTCCATTCGGTCAAGATATTTTTAATTATATAATATAATAATATCTGGACCGAATGGAACACAATAAAGCAACACACGAATTACACAATTAAAATACTTGACAAAGAGAAAGTGGAGAAAAAACGTTTATTAATTGAGAGCTTACATATACAACAAAAAATTACAAAAACAATGAATCACAAAGAGGATACTAACAACATAAGCGCAAGCTATAGTGTTGCACTAAAATAATAAATTCAAGATAGCAAATGTGGTATTAGAATAAGTTGTGCAATGTTTAATTGTTTGTGAATTGTAAAATGCTTTTTATGGTTTAATTTTAAATTTGATATATCTTAAATTTATTGTAAGTTCTTATTGTTGTTTTTGTATAATCATATAATAATCTAATAATTTTATTAAATATAGACGAAAATCCCTTGAAAAAGTCAACAAATAATTGACGAAACGTCGGGATAAAAAATGTAATAAATCTTCTTACATTTATTCTCATTAGGCCCAATAAGCTTAATAAGACACCAAAACATATAAACACTATTTTGGCCAAAAGATACAACAATAAATTTTTTGTTT